>CM053508.1:44261072-44278813 GCA_028627145.1 Eidolon dupreanum | reverse complement strand
ACACATTAACACATTAACTATATTTTATACACTTCTTTAATCCTCACAACAACCCTTTAAATAAACTCTCTTATTAGCTCCATTTTACAGACAGATAAACTGACTTTTAGATATGCTAAGTGACCTGCCCAAGTCCACACAGCTAAGATGTGATGAGGCTGTGACTCTAAGACAGACTGTTTGAATCTAGGGTCTATTATCTTCATAATTAGGCTGTGTAGTAGTCCTTACAGCATAAGGATTCAAAGTATGTGTCAGCCACACTTTCTGAACTGCTTTGTATATCAAATTCAGGCACAGTGTAGTGTCTATTCTTCCGGAATCACATTTGAGGTAAGATTAAGCTCCAATTTCAAAGCATAAAAAAAGTCACTTACCAATTTCCACTAAGGCCCACACCAGGAACCAGGCCAACTTCACTCTTCTCACATCAACAACTAGTGTGGGGATTTCCGGCAATGCTTTCCAAACGGCTCCTCCCCTGGTATCTGATTTCCCAAAGACCTCTGGGAAATGTAGTTGTGAGAACTTCAGTTGTCCTTGTGCACCTCTTATTTAAATCTATTCATTGAATAAGAGTGGAAAGCCATATTATCTGATGGGCCTCAACCACAGGCTGCGAGGGGTATGACCTTGCAATGGACACAGTTCCTGCCTTAGAAAGCCTGAAGCCAGATGTCCTGTGTGTAATGCAGAGGTAGCGGTGTGAGGGGGTCCAGGAAAAGCAGATCAATTAACCTAGAATAGGCAAAAGAAGATAGACATTTTAAATCACTCTCCTTGGTTATGACATTCTTTCTTCAGCAATATCCATGAGGCCTCTCAGTTTCTATTTTTCTTCTTTTCATCCCTCATCTTCAGTCTCATTCACCACATCACCCAAAGGCCCTATGCAATGTGCCTGAAATGTGTCCTCATTTATGGTATGAATATAAAATGTAAATAGTAATGTGTTTTTGTTTCTACTTGTGTTTTTTTGTTGACAGTACTGTTATTGATCTATACCTTATACTGTTTCTTATCTATTTCCCTCTACTCTACATTTTAAAACCTGCCTACATAACACAGTTGTTGCCTTGTGCCCTCCCTTCAGTATTAATAGTTCTAGTTCATGCCTCTGGTCTCCTGCTGCATGAACTTGGGAAGGCTTTCTCTTGGCCTGTGCTTGGACAGACTAAATGCACATGCAACTTAATGTCCCTGGGACCATCACTCAGTCCAATAGGATGGGAGCTGGAGGATAAATACCCCTGTGTTCTACCCTTTCAGTTGGAATTACTCTGGGGCATGGAAAACACTGCCCCCCATATTCTCCAGAGGGATTAAGCTCTCATTGTCTGCAGAGGTAGCCTGTCAATACTATACCCTTTATTGACTCTAAAACTGCCCCTGCCTCTGCCTTTTTCACTCTCATACTAGTGCTTCCTTAAATCACCTCCCAAATTAGCTACTTGAATGAAAATCCTCATCTCAGGGTCTAGTTTTAGAGGAAACCAACCTAAGACCATACCACTGTGAAGGACACTTTGGTGGCATCCAATCCTGGTTACTACAAATGCCACTGTGATGAATACTTTGGTTGATGTGCCCTGAGGATGAACATGAGAATTTTACATGCATATACATTAGGAATGGGATATGCTGGGGGATAGAGCATATCTGTACTTAAATTCATTGAGCCTTATTGTTCTCTTGTGTGGAAAGATTCCTGTTTTCCTCATATCTGACAGAGACTTTCTGTTAGCAACCTTCAAATGTCTGCTGATTTTATGTGTCTAAGGTGATAGCTCAGTGTTATTTTAATTTACATTTCTTTGACTATTAATGATTTTTAGCAGCTCCTCACATTCATATTGATCCTTCCATTTTCTTGTCTGTTAACTAAATGGCAAGGTACTGGGCAAGTACTCCTCTGCCATGGTCACCAGGACAAGGCAGAAATGAAGGACGGATTGCAGAGCAGATCTTGCCAAAAAACATTGCAGGGAAAGGATATAATCCAAGAATGCAGCTTTGGGTCTGGACTATTATGCCATGAAATATGGAAGAGGAATTGTTCAATAGAGCAAGACTATTGTCCTCTTGATTCATGGAAATTTGACGCTTGGAATTAAAGTCCACATGGTAAATTCATAATTTTCAGAGTACTGCTACCATTTCAGCTAAAGTAATGGAGGCCCTTGAGGACCTCCAGCAAGAACTGTCACAGGAATCTGAGATCACGAGGCTTAAGGCTGAGGGAGAATCAGGCCTGAGTTATGGATCCTGGTGTCTGATGGCAATAAGACCTGAGCGTGGGTTTCAGTGGGTGTGAGAGCTTCCAGCCTCCAGCAGATCATCTATCCAAATGTTCAAGCCAAAATCTGACCACTTTCTAATATTTCTGTGTAGAAGGAGAGCAGAAATGGGAAATTCTTGAACTGTCACTGAGCACTCTTCTCGCCATAGAAGGAACAGAGATACAGAATTGGGCTAGAAGTCATGATAATGATAATATGAAAATAAGCAACCTCAGTTCCACTATATGGAAGTTGTAAAAGTTGTAAGCATACTGCTTTTTAAAAAAACAAATATAAAGTAGTAGATTTACGTAATGTATTATAGCGATTCTAATATGTGTTAAATCTTTTTATTTTAAATATTAAAGCATATGCAATAATTTTTATTTCCTTGAAAAATTTTTTAAAAAGAGAGAAATCTTTATTTTTGCAAAGATAGAAACACTGAAGTAAAACTCTTCCTTTTGATGATAGAATCCATGAAAGGCACTAGCCTCTAATTCAAGATTTTTTTGTTTAAGAAATCTGTTTTAAAATTTGGTTGCCAAGACTTCTGGCTTCTGCTCCAACAGGTGAAATTTTGAAATCAACTCTCCCATTTGCACAGAACATCAACAACTCATGAAAATAAAACAGATGCATCAGCATATTAAGATCACAAGGCAAATCACTGCCTTTAAAAATTGGGAGACAGGTACATACACAGAATCATAGATTATTGGGAACTGAGCCCAAGATTAGAAGCTTATAATTCAGAACACTTAAAACCTTTATTTAATGAATTCCTGGAGACTCCATGTTGACTAGTTTGAAAGTTAAAAACCATGGGGGGCTCAGTCTCAGGGAGGACTCTGCTCTTTTGAGTGTCACTTCCAGGGACCCCATGAAGTTCTCTCTGTGAAGGCCAAAAAAAAAAAAAAAAATCTCCTTGTGATTCTAATCAAAGGAGGAAAATGTAGGAATTTTGAAGTAAATTCTGAGCATTTTGTTCTCCCCCTTCCCTTAAGGAAAATTATAAAAACGTAGTTAAAGTGAGGAAAAGAAAATACCCAGCTGCAACCTTCTCTAGCATTCCTTCCTCCTCTGAGTGGGGGAAAGTCAAGAAGTACTTTTGAAGGCTACACCTTGGTGCACAGGCTAGGCTTACTTAAAGTTTGAGACTATCATAGAAGACTATAGAATACTTTCCTCCCTACTGTGCTTTATAACCACATCGATAGCTCTACTGTATATAACAGAGAATTACAGCTGAAAAACTTTGAGTTTCTGACTGTATTTAGTGAAGAATTTGTAGGCAACCCCAGAGATAAGAAGGGATACAAAAACAAAGACACTTAAGGAAATTGAAACCTGGGGCATCTATAGCTACAGAAAGCATTAAACACAGCTTAACACCTAACCAAATAAACATAAGCCCTCTCACTCATGACCTACATGCCTCAGTTATAACTACCTACATCATCATGTCTAGCTTCCAGCATAATAATTACAAGACATGCTAACATATTTAAAACACACACACACACACACACACACACACACACACACACTTTCTGAAGAAACAAAGAGAGCATCAGAATAAGATTCAGATATGGCAAAGATTTTTGAGTTACTAGACCAGAAATTTTAAATAACCATGATTAATATTTTAAGGTCTCTTATAGAAATGTGGGAAACATGTAAGAATAGATGGGTAGTATAAGCATAGGGATTAAAACTGCAAGAAAGAATCAAAAAGAAATACTAGAAATAAAAACAAAACTGAAAAAGAAATAAAGAATGCCTATGACAGATCACCAGTAGACTGATTATGGCTAAGGAAAGATTCAGTGTGTTTGAAGGAATGTCAATAGAAACTTCCCAAATGGAAATGTGAAGAGAAAACAAAACAAAAGAATAATCATGAACTTTGGAACAATCATAAAAGGTGTAACATTGATGTAATGGGAATACCAAAAGGAGAAAAAAGAAAGAAGCAGAAGAAATACTTGAAAAAATAAAGGCTGAATATTTATTTTCCAAAATTAATGACAGACACTAAACCACAGATGCAAGAATCTCAGAGAACACCACACAAAATAAATATCCAAAAATCAACACCTTGGAATATCAGATTAAGACTGCAGAAAAGCAAAATCAAAGTGAAAATCTAGACAGAAGCTAGAGAAAAAAAATACAACTTTCATTTAGAAGAACAACAAGAATTGTATTAAACCTCTTCTCAGACGCCATGCAAACTAGGAATAAAATATTTAAAGTGCTGAAAAAATAAGCCCACCAATCTAGAATTTTGTATTTAGCAGAATTATCCTTCAAAAGTGAATGAGAAATAAAGATATTTCCAAACAAACAAAAACCAAGGGTGTTTGTCACCAGTAGACCTGCCTTGCAAGAAATGTTAAAAGAAGTTCTTCAGAGAGAAGGATGATGTAAGTCAGAAATTTCAATGTACATAAAGAAAGGAAGAGCATTAGAGAAAAACAAAGGAAGGTTAAAAAGGCTTTTATTTTTCTTATTCTTAATTTATCTAGTAGATAACAGTTTGTTCAAAATAATAATAGCAACAATGTATTGTGTGATTATGGCTTACGGATCAGTAAAATGAATGGCAGAAATGTGATGAGATATGTAATGGAGTATTAGGAATACTATGTTATAAAGTACCTGCATTACCTACAAAGCATTACATTGTTATTTGAAAGTGAACACAGATTAGTTGTGAATGTATGCTGAAAACCTTCCGGCAACTAGTAAAAAAATTTTTTAAATAAATACAATTGATATGCTAAGAGAGGAGAGACATGGAATCATCCAGGATGTTCTTTTAAAATTAGAGAAGGCAGAAAAAAATGGGAAACAGTGCAACAAACAAGACAGTTAAAAATATGGTAGATATTCACCCAACTATATAAATAATCGCTTAAATGCAAATGGTACAAATAAGCTAATTAAAAGACATATAATCTTCCAAGTCTGAATCAGGAAGAAACAGAAAATCTGAACAGACCAATTACTAGTAACAAAATCAAATCAGTAATTAAAAAAACCCCAACAAGCAAAAGTGCTGGACTAGATGGCTTCACAAGTGAATTCTACCAAACATTCAAAGAAGAATTAATAGTGATCCTTCTCAATTATTCCAACAAATTGAAGAGGAGAGAAAGCTCCTGGACTTACCCTAATACAAAAACCAGACAAAGACACTACAAAAAAGAAAATTACAGACTAATATCCCTGATGAACATAGATGCATTTGTTCTAGGAGGTTAGGGTCCATAATAAATGAAGGTTAATATGGAAATTAAGGTTCTTACATGCTTAAAACTCCAGAACAATGACTTTTAAATTTTATCATGATCTCTATCATAGCATGTATCATGCTGGTGTGTGTGTGTGTGTGTGTGTGTGTGTGTGTGTGTGAGAGAGAGAGAGAGAGAGAGAGAGAGAGAGAGAGAGAGAGAGAGACAGATAGACAGACAGACAGAGACACAGAGAGAGAGAGAGAGAGAAATCTTTCTTTTTCCTCACTCAGTCAGAACTCTTAGACATCAGGAACGATCTCGCTTTTTTTTTAATCCTAGAACCAAAATAGATACTCAACAAATGTTTATGATTGAATATACCTGATTCCCAATGGGAGGCCAATGGACTCATTCTATCGAACCAGACAGGCAACATATTTACGAGTATTTCTAGTGGCAGTAATAATCTTAATTCAAATGATTATCTTTGCTTAGACTGATAACCTGTGGATCACTTGGGAATGATCATCACTACTATAATAAATTGCTCTAAATCAATCCAAGGGCAAACTCTTGTATGTGGGAACTGCTTTTAAAATATGGAGTAGACTGGAGCTTGCTGGTTTGAAAGAATTAGGTAATGAAAAATGCCGCCTTTTTAATTTTTAAATTGAGAAAAGTGTTTCTCCCATAGGGTGAAAGGGAATTCTATTTACACATACATTATCTCAAACACATCCCACATCCTGTCTTACACAAACATTGCCTTGTAAACAGGAGGAGAAGGCAGATGTCCTCCAGGGAGACAAAGTGCTAGCATATTGTGAGGCTTGTCATCACAGCCAGGCTGCATTTCCCTTCCTGATGAGTTTTTGGCTGATGTTACCCTTTGATTCATGCTCAAATTTTAGGAAATAGAATATGAAATTCATCCTTATCAAAAATTATTTTTTCCTTTAAACTGAAGAATATACCTTTAGTTTTGCTCTGTACAGTTTATTTAAACTCTTGGGTCTGGATTAGTAGCTCAGAGTTAACAAAAGATAAGAGTGAGACTAAAATGGTGAGGAGCAAAGGTCATCGATGGGCTAGTGGATCGAGTTGAAGATGACCTCCAGATTATTTTCAAAATTCACTTTTCAAAAGTAATTATTTTAGTTTACCAACAATTTTGTCCCTTATTTTTTAATAAATTATTTATTCTTTAATAATTTGTGTCTTTAAATTTTCATTATAAAACAAATTGATGTAGCAACCCACTAAAAAACCTCAGTGTCTGCGAATGACTGATTGAAGGCATTCTGAGAATAATATAAATCACAAGGAAAAAAATTATAAGAAACTCATGTGACATATAGACAGCATATGTCATTTTGAAGGAAAAGAATGATTTTATGTACTATTGAAACCTGGTAAAAATAGATGTTTCTGCATTCTAGTTTACATTCATCCATTTTATAAAATGAAGGTCTTCCTTTTTATTGATCCACATGTGAGATCCATCAAGATATTTGATAAGTGGAGCTTTCAGTCATAAAGATATATGGATTCTCAAATAGTTCTCTTGTTTTTCAAATATTTGGTGCCTCTCAGTTTTACATAGGAAGTCAAACAAAGTCATCAATTTTTTACAATTTGAATTTGGATAGAATTAAAGATCATAGAATTCAGCCCTAAATATTACATAAGCCATATTGTATTGTACTTTGGATTTTTGCCTCATTTCATGGCCTTCTACTGTGTCCTGAAAAATACAAAGCTAAAGCACCTACCTAGCACAATGTCATACAGTGAGTGGGGTCTCAAAATTAATATCTTTCACTAATATTTAAAAGATATTTGAAAGGGAAAGAAACTATTTATGTGGGACAGAAGGAGATACTTTGGGGTATAGTAAAATAACTTTCAACATGAGTAGTCAACTCTCATCATTGTGTTTCAGTCAGGAAGAGGATAGAACACTGATGCGCCAGAATGTACACACACACACACACAGCCTCCAGAGATAACTGTACTATTTCATATTCTTTTTCTCCCTAAATTTCAGAGCGTTGATAGTTAAATATTTTGGGTTAAATCATTCATAAGCCTCTTCTGCCAGATTTGGATAGCTGAGTGTTATCTACAGTCTTGTTATTGAGTATCTGCATAACAGCTCTCATGCAGCCACACCAAGAAGCAACGAACACTGGCAATCAATGTAAAAGGTGTGTCATTTTGTGAAATAGCCAGCATGTGTATTTGTCTAAACACCCTGTTAAAATATCAAGAGATATGGTGTTCAATGCCAAATTTGGTTCTAAAAGTTATTTTTAACAGATGTGAGAAATGTGCCTTTACTGAAAGTTTCATTTTATAAGTGATTTTAGGGTGAGAAAAGAACTACTCTTTCCAGAAGTTTGAAAAGGAGTCATGTGGCCTTCCACCATTTCAGGGAATTTGGTGCGTCCAGTAGACGGGAATGGAAGTCAGAGGTGTGGTTGCAGCAAGGGGCAGAAGAGGTAGAGAGAGAAGTAGGAGCTGAATGAGGAGAACAGAGAGCTGGGACAGAACTTCCGTAGATGACAATGCAGAGGACGTTTTTATTACCTACCCTGAGTGTGGAACATTGAGGAGAGGAAACATCTAAAACAGATATTTGGAAAGTTTTCCACAGGGTGTTTATTATATAAAATGCCTTTATTTCTCCCTGTAGAAGATACATAATAAAAATCAACTGTATTCTGTCTACATAAGAACATCCAGACCTGGAGAGAGTTTTTATAAAAATTTATTTGAGCCACCAGAGGATATGTCTGGAAGCAAGATCTCAACAGACCAAGAAACTGTTTCTCAGAATGGCAGTTTGCAGCTTCTTTTCTACATGCAGAATGAAGGAGGAAGGAAGGTAAGGAAGATTACATGGACCTGTGAGAAAGCAAGGGGGCAGATTAGATTACAGGATATTTGACAAGATTATGTGTTCTCTTGAGGATATTTTCATTTCTGAGGAGTCTGAAAAGAGGCATTTCAAAGGTGTGTTAACCTAGAAGTACAGAAACAGTGAACAGAGCTTGCTTAAGGCGAAGATTAAACTTTTTATTGAACATGTTATATGCTTGAGGCGTGATTACTCACCATGACCTACCTCGGTAGGAATTTATGATCAGATCACCCTAAGAGGTTACTTTCATATAGACCTGTTACAGTGCCCCTTTTTTGTCCACAGCTGTATGTATATAAATGTATCTTTCCTTAGAAGAGATTATATCTCTATATTTATTTTTCTTTTCCCCAGGTTTTTGCCTTAGCCAGAACTTCCAGAATAATGTTGAAGTGAGGATAAAAAAAAAAAAAAGGAGGGAGCAATGAAGTATCTGAAACAAGGAGATGTGGGGTGGGGGTGGGGAGAATTAAGTTACAGAATAAAAGAGAATAAGAACTATAGGGTTATGGATTTCAACTGCTCTCAGACAACTACCTTTGTTAGTAGTGGGAATTCCTCTCCTCAAATTCATGAGACATCTTCTGAAGAGTGCTGTCTTAGATTGCCTTTGATCGTATTTATCTGCTCCTACCCCACCTTTTTTCTCTTTCTTCATTGGGCCATAAGGGATGGAGATTGGCTTTGACTGTTGTGTGATCTTAGGCAGGCCCCTTCAGCTTGTCAGTGAAGATAAGACCAATGAGCGACATCCTCTTAAAATGATCTGCCTCCAAATCTAATCTCATGGTGTTCTCACTCTAGAGCAAATTTGGTTTCTTCAAAATTGAAGATATCTGGTTATCTACTTAATGAAGGACACCATCTATGAAGAAAGAAAAATGATTGAGTTAGGTGATAATATCTACAATGTCCAAAATTGATAAAGGACTCTTTTGTGTAATATGTAAGATACTCCTTCATGTCACCAAAAATAAGACACAAATCTTAGTAGAAAAAGGCAAGAATATGAGCAGATAGTTTACAAAAGAAAAACTCTAGATAGCTACACACATATGAAGAGATGCTCTAATTCATTAGTAATCAGGGAATTGCTAATTAAAATGGCAATTAGGTAAGTGACAAGGTATTAAAAAGTTGGATCCAAAAACAGACTCATAAATATAGTGGACAATTTGGTGACAGACAGAGAGGAGGGGGATTGGGGGGCTGGAAGAATGTGGTGAAGGGTTAAAGAAGTACAAATTAGTAGTTGATAGACGGTCACGGGGATGGGGAGCACGGCAGAGAGAATTCAGTTAGCATTAATGTGATGGCTAGGTGGAGGGCCAGGGGAAGGAGGGAGCAATCAAGGGGTTCGTTTTATGAACCATATAGATATCTAACCAATGTACTGTGTACTTGAAACCAATTTAAATAAATAAAAATTTTTAAAAAGGTGGATAAGGCCACAGGAGTCCTCATCTATTTATCTTTAACTAAATGTGGGAGGCTAGACTGGGACAGCCATTCTGGAGAGTGAGGTAGGTACTGATCAGATATATTTATGTGTGTATACACGTACACACGCACACACACTTATGGACCTAGATGAGAACTCACTTATAATATATTTCAGAAGTAAAATTTCTGAGCATTATATATAATCTATAATAGATTGCACATTCTGCTTCTGAGAGATAATACAAATAAATTCTCACCAGATCCATAAAGAATCATGAAGACATTCATTTACAGTAATTTTTGCAGTGACAGAGAGTTGGAAGCAA
The DNA here is from genome assembly GCA_028627145.1 of Eidolon dupreanum. Taxonomy (NCBI): domain Eukaryota; kingdom Metazoa; phylum Chordata; class Mammalia; order Chiroptera; family Pteropodidae; genus Eidolon; species Eidolon dupreanum. Next base: position 44,268,600 of record CM053508.1, on the reverse strand, counting down.
CCAAGGAGAGTCGGTAGATAAAATCAATGCTCGTGTACCATAGAGTTACAGTAATGGAGTAAAAGTACACAAAGTCACACAGATTAGAATTTAAACACTATTATGTTAAGTGAAAAAAGTATGAAACAGAATGAGATCCTTTTATATAAGTTTAAAATATATTCACACAAACAAAAATATATACATTTTATTTCCAAAAATTTTAGCTATTTAGAAGAAAAGCTATTTAATTTCAAATAGGGGATTTATGAGTGCCTGGTCTTAGAGATGATTGAGCCCTCCTGGGTCTCCCCTGGAGGAGTCTGACTGCAGGGTAGTCTAGAAGAAGACAGCAGTAAGTAACAGCTCTGTTTACTGGTCCGAGGTAAGAAGTTGGTCTTGCATTTCTATTTGCAAGGTGTCTGTGTAAACCTGTTCAGACAGATGAGAAACAAGGAGAGAAAAGAGAATGAATATTCTATCTAGCATGCGGGCAACACAGAGTTACTCTATCACTATACGTGTAATACTTACAGAATTTGTCGTAATACCACGTTACAACATTCATTCTGTAATAGCCTGGGATAAATTACATTTCCAGTGGAAGACCTCCAGAATCAGGACTCAAACTATAGTATTTCATAATTTGTTTTCTTATATTATGTAATTTTAAAGAAATCACTTTTAGGAATGGTTCCGCAGAGTAGTGTTTAGCACGTCCACTTTACACGCAGAAGGTCCTGGGTTATAGCCCCGGGCATGCCAGGCCCCAGGTGCGCCAGGCCCCTTGGGTGTGCCAGGCCCCCAGTGCTCGCCGCGAGAGCCTGGAAGGAGACGCGCCCCCTTCAGAGATCCAGTTTTTAAGGGGAGATGGCAACATCCATAGGTCAGAGGTGGATGTGGGGGCAGGGGAATTAAAAAAATTCACTTTTAATATTCTCAAACACCAATAAAATATTCAGTATGCCATATTTTTTCTTATCATGCATAGTTGCCGATATTCCTAAGGTGTGATGACCATAGTTTCCTGACCATAAGCTGTGCTGCTTTGAGGGAGGGATGATGTGGGTAAAGTCAAGCTGTTCTTTTTACTGTCTAATGTGTCCACTCTCATTTTTGTTCTCCAATGCTGCGCTGAAACTTCTCTGGAAACCTGGAATTCCACAAAGGCTTGGAGTGATGGTCCAAAACAGTATTTTCCAGGACTCTTTGACTGCAGCCAAGAGGTACTGGAGCAAGTTTCCAGGCTACCTCCTGGTTCACAGCTGGGACCCAGGTCTGTATGCATAATACCTGATGTACTGGTGGGTGAGACCTTTTCTGGGTCCTTTGGTATATAGTTTCCACAAAGGCACTTTGTCTGTGGTAGGATGCCAAATTATTGGTATTGAGGGGGAGACAAAAGCAAGGGACATCTTATTCTGCCATGATGCTGATGTCATCCCTGCTGATCTCATTTACATAACATGTTTAGAGATTGTCTAAATTCCTTACTAAATTGGTTTAAAGTCTATTTTTTAAAGTATAAAAGTAATGTATGTCTTGTTGTAGAAAATATAGAAAAAAGGATAGAAAATAAAAATCACCCATTATCTTTCAAGACAGCTGCTTTCAACATTTGACGAATAGATGTGATTTTTTTTGCTACTAAAAAATTGAGATCATGTCATGTTGTATTCATTTATTTACTTATACATATATCTTTTTTCCAGGAGAGTTTTTATTTGTCTTACATAAAAACACATAAAATTAAAAAAAATTAACAATGAGTGGAGAAGGAAAGAAGGCAAAAGAAAAATGAGAGTAGAAAAGAAAGTCAGGTGTTAGGTCAGTACACATTGCATAGTGAGCTCTAGTGTATTTGGGAGAAGTAGGCCACTGCCAGAAGTAGCGCCATTAGGCGCTAATCCTCCCAGCAGCCAGTGCAGAAATCAGTGTGAGTCAGATCTTTCCTTGAATGAGTAGTAGAAGATAGAAAGTTATGAAGATTTTTGGCTTGAGAAAACTTTAGTCAGGCTCCTAAAGCTTCTCGGTGGTCCATCTGTGTACTTCCTTGTAAAATTCAGTTTCAGCAAGAACCCTGCTAAGTTAGTCACCCATCTTCCGTATCTGATCATCCTCAACATTTAATTAGGTTTCTCATCCTCCACCATTTCCCAGGTGAAGTTTCATCACCCTGGCCTGTCTTTAGCAGAGAGATCCTATTAGTCCAGTTTAGCCAGAATCTCCCTTACTCTTGATGTTTATTCTTATTAATTTTCTTATTTTCTAATCCCACTCTGCTCCTTGGGCGTAAATTCCTACTTGCCCATCCTGTATTCAGAATTGAGACTGGTTGTATACTGAGGTCTCTTTTCTCACTGCAATAGTCCTGAATAAAATCTGTTTTTACTGCTTAAATACTGTCCACCACTGGTTTTTCTTTGACAGGAGGGACATTAAAAATTCTATGCTTGAGCAAAAGTAAGGGCCAAATATATTTGATAAAGAGATAGAAGTCTGTTTAAAGGACTATTAAGGAATAAAGATAATGTGGAGGTAGGTAATTTTTTTTTACCTGGGTCCTTTCCATGCTGTATGGGTGACTGGGCCCCCTATTTTTGTGGGAAGTAGCTTTGTAAATTTTCTATCTAGATTTTAAGCCTCTCCTAAATCTGGTTATTGATGCTGGCATGGTAGGAATGGGTTGCGTATTTCCTGATGCCCCTGAATTCTGCCCTCACACCTCAATTCTGGGGTCTGAAGTTGAGCCATAGACATAAAAGATGCTCCCCTGCAATAGATGTATAATTGTCCTGCAGGCAGGTCCCCTGCCTCATCTCTGTCTCCAGGCATTAGATAAATAAAATCTCTGAAATATTGATGAGTAGAAATTACTCTATTAATAATGAAAAAACAGAAACAGCAACATGTGAAAAGAGAGGATACATTTCATTGAAATCCAAGCTCCCCTGGCAGTGCTTAGCTGCCCCTGATTGTTTTGTAGGAAGGCAGTGAAGCCAATACTGGAAGATGAAGACATCCTGCTATAGAGAGAAAGCAGCCTGGAGGGATGACTCAAATTGCTGTGTTGGTATCAGAGAAAGAGCAGTCTTTATCAAGGAAGGAATGATCAATATCTTAATATTAATGCCTTCGCACCTAAACGCACCTTGTGAGATGAGAGGCAGAAAGAACCTGAGCATCCTGGAGGTGGAAAGAATGGGGGACTGAGGACTGTGGGGACAGCTCTAAGCATCATCCCTCCATTCATCACTCTCAGCATAAGCATCATGGGAGAGAACGATGGGGCCCCTGCCAGAAAGGAGCCTAAGACAGAGGCACTCAAAAATTGATTCAGGTCTTGTATTCAGGTCCTTAATCCATTCTGAGTTAATTTTGGTGTGTGTGGTGGGACTACAAATTGGTACAGCCACTATGGAAGACAGTATGGAGTTCCTCAAAAAACTGAGAATTGATCTACCATATGATCTAGCAATCCTACTGGATATTTACCCCAAAGACTTGAAAACATATATCCAAAAAGATATTTGCACACCAATGTTTGTAGCAGCATTATTCACAGTGGCCAGGACATGAAGCAAGCAAAGCGTCCTACGATAGAGGATTAAATAAAGAAGATGTGGCACATTTATACAATGGAATATTACTCAGCTATAAGAAAAGATGAAATAATGCCATTTGCAGCAACATAGATGGACCTTGCGATAATCTTGCTAAGCAAAATAAGCCAGACAGGAGAAGTTGAAAACCACATGATATCACTTGTGTGTGAGACTATAAACCTAAAAGCAACAAACAAACATGACAAACGAACAGAGACTCGTGGACATGGACAATAGACTAGTGGTTACCAGAGGGGAGGGGGGATGGTGGAGGGGAAGGTAGATGGGGTTAAAGGGGTCAAATATGTGGAGAAAGAAAGAAATCTATGGACGGTGAACACACAATGCAACGTATGTATGACTTACTCTTGAATTGTATACTTGAAACTTACTGGATTTCATTAACCAATGTCACCATAATAAATATATAGATATTGATTATATATATTTATTTAAAATATATATATACACACATACACACACACACACACACACACACACACATGTTTATTGAGTGCTCACTATGGACTAAGTGCTGTGCTAGTTGCTGGGAACACAGTGACGAATGAGATAAGCTTAATCTTTGTTCCTGTGGGAATCACAGGTTAGTGAGGAAGACAAGAAGGCAAAAAAAGTCACATTCAGGTAAACAAGTATGAACTACAAAAGGACTAAATAAGAAGATGTGATTGAAGCTCAGAAAAGAGAATCTAAGTGTGTGGGGTTGGTGGACACCAAGAGGGCAAAAAGTTCTTATTTCTCGTGGAAGTGACCTACGACAGAAAAGAGCCTGGACAATATCACAGAGGAAAAAGAAATGTGGTAGTGAATTTAAAATTGACCTTTACCTGATGGAACAGTCACAGCTCCACGGATTTCACAGCCAAGGTGGACTTCAGAAATCAAATCTTCATTTGATTTATGCAGTGGAGGCCTGCAGAGGTTAAGTCACTTGCCCAAGACCATACAGCTAAGAGAACTTATAATTTCTTTATATTAATTATCAAACAATATAAGTTGCTTAGAATATGTTTTGTATCCTCCTGTGTGCCCCTGACTGCTCTTCACAATTTTCTATAAACTTTCTTTAAGTTTTCTTCACTAGTAATGGAATAATTTACTGAAATTTATAACAAATTTTCATTAATTAGCATTTGTGTTTCTTCAATGGAGATCTTCCCACTGCTTCGTCATTCATATATTTATTGAGAAGTTATCTCCAAATTTAGTCCCATAGGGATTTCCATACAGTTACTGATCAGGGAGATTCTTGGTTCCACTGAAAATGCCACTGACAGATAACTGTTTCATGCAATAATTTGGGGCACTATAAGTCATTGAAGTTATTGACCTGTCTCACTCTCTTATCCATGCCTTTTCTCTTCTCTTCTAAACAGGATCAGACTGAGACAAGTTCACACCCAGACCAGACCAATAAGTCCAGGTGCTTTAAAGCGTGCATAAATCCATGTATGTGTGTGGTATACGTAAGCCCCATAAGCCTCTCCTCTGTTCCACTCTTCTGTTCCACTCTTGCCCCAAACATGGAAACCTATTCAGCAAAATGAGATTTCTGCTATTCACCATTTAAAGAGGAGGTCAATTTGTAGTATTCCCTTTCAAGGTTTCCAACCTGATACTCATCCTAAGTTTATTAAGTGATTCTTTTCAGTTCTCTTGAGGAGTTCTAGTTTTCATTTTCTCTATTTCGTCACATTTCCAGTAATAGATTCCTTAAATCTGCCTGGTCCCAAGGTGCTCCAGCCTCCTGTGCATGTGCCTCCTAGAGTCTGCCCCATGGGGAGGGACAGTTCATCACTCTCCATCATACTTCTCCTCCTTCAGGACTCTAACCTCAGTCAGATATAGAATTAATTAAATACTCAATACTTTCCTTTTTCTAACCCTCATGTTTGTAATTATTTGTCTTTTGTCTGTTTCCAACCCTGGAGTTTCAGGTAGCAGTCTCAACTACCATTGCTCTGTTCCCTGTTGGAAGAATTTCTCCTTTGAGAACTAAGACTTGTAGACCTGCATAGCCCAAGGCCATGGAGTTGGGAAAAATGCTAGTGGATCACTAGAGGAAGTAGTGAGAGGAGCCACTTTCTTGGAAGCCACTTCTTGGTTCTGGGATCCATGAATCCTGGTGGTAGAAGAAGTAGCACAAGATATTGGTTATTGATTTAGAGGATATACCATATCATAGAAGATATTACTCCAGCCTCTCAAGGTGTTTCCCTCAGTTGGCACTTTATCTTTAAAGGTCTATTCTACAAACCCATCAGGTCATATGCTTCAAGGTAAGAGAACATAGTAAGACCAGTAGGTTCTATGAGCATGAGCCAATAAGTGCACTTCATTTACTGTAAAATGAGTTTCTTGCTGAGGAGTTATTCTTTACAGAATAACATAAAGATGAATAAGGCAGTCAGTGGATAGTAGTCTTAGAAACTTTGCACATACAGAAGGAAAATCTGTATTCAGTACAAGTGTCTATTTCAGTGAGAACAAAATAGTGCACCTGCTATGATGGTGAGAGTACTGCGTGGTCAGTCTGTCGCCAGGTGACTGGCTGATCTCCCAGAAAATGGTATTTTGAGAATTCTTATGGCCCAACTCATTCCATCCAACCTTCCTGCAGCCCTTGTACTTATCCCACAATTTAAGCCTGTAAGTCTCCCTCCCAAATTTGGCTGTAGTTTTAGATTGGCCTGTCAACCTTATATCCCTTCTTTTGGAGTAATTGCTGATTAGCAATTTCTTGCTTTCCAAGTTCTCAGGGCCATCTGAATTTCCTTTGCCTTTTCCTCCTGAGCAGTTATTCATACTATGTGAATATTGTTGCTGCTGGTAGTTTGACTCTTACTCATATTTTGGCTCATTTGGAGTATGTCATCACTTTATTCATTAAAGCTGTTGTCTATGGTTTTTTGTTTGTCTTTGCTATCCTACTTGTTCCCTTCTAGTTTTCTTTTTTTGTTGAAGAGTGTGAGGGGATTCAGAGAGATTAAAAAATGATGTCTCTGTTGTCACTACCTTGCCTTCAGGCTGTAGTAATATATTTTCAGAACTTCTCAAATATGTCTTAATGTGCAGCCACAGTTGAGAATCATGACTCTTGAGGGGTGGAGAGCATTTGAATACTTGTCCAAGTATCTGAGTTTGCATTCTTCCTTCAGCTGCAGGACTGGAGAAGTTGGAAAATTCCTAAGAGGTCTCTATGCATCCAGGCCCACGGGTCCAAGCTTTCCTTCATCCCTGTGTGGATATCAGAGCAATGGAGAACCTCCCTGGTGCTGTGTGATTTGACAAATGCCTGGAACTTCTCACGATCAGTGTGCCCTGAGGCAGAGTTTTCTTACAGTCCTTCCTGATCATGTCTGAACAGTGTGTTTGACAAAAACTTTCTCGATTTGCCACAATGCCTAATACATAGGTTGGCTCTCTTATTAAGTAGGTCAAAGGCAGCGCAGGCCCAGTTCTATGTTTTAAGGACTCAAACATGTTCAAGACACCATGCCAAGTTTCCTGATTCCAACATTATCATTCAACTCAGACTTTGGCATGGTCAAAAAACAAAGCACAAACAACCCTAAACCCCCACAAATTAAAAAAGCCAGCATCAAACTGTCTCCCAAAATACTGAGGTAACTAGTTATTCCAGAATAGGAATGTTAGACATAAAGACTTTAGAACATCTGATTCCTACTGTTATGTTTACCTACCTACTTCTTCTGCCCCATCCACAGTTTCCGGTGACTCTCTGAGATTTCTCCATGCATGGTTTTAGTTTCCAGAATTTTTACTGTAGCAGCTGCTCTAATTCTCATAATCAGAAACTGATTCCTCCAAGTGAGCGTCAACTCTGCATGGTTTTCTTATCCAAGGCATCAATTCTCACGTCTGCCTAGGCTTTCCTCTGAGGGCACTTATGGCACATTCCC
>CM053508.1:44245246-44260572 GCA_028627145.1 Eidolon dupreanum | reverse complement strand
ACAAGAAAAACCAGAATGTGGAAGTTGCTTCTATATAGTAAGAAAAAGAGCATCCCATCTCCCTTTTTAGAGAAAGTTATAAGAATGTGATAAAGAACAAAATTATGACAATTATATGAAGAAAAGTATAAACATAGAAAAGAAATTTAAAAAATACAAAGATACAGGTAAATAGGTTATTTGTTATTTTAAACAAGGAAAGTGAGAATAATTTTGAAGCATCTGAAGTTTCTGTTTAATTCCAGAATGCACGAAGAATTTTGCCAGTGGTCTTCTTAAAGCTAGAATTTATTTTTCTTCTTCCCCTTGAGGTATTGATTATATATCTGCATTCTCACTTTTTATATTTAGAACAAAGGAATATACAACAGCAAACATATTGTCATGGCATTTTCTCTAACATTTTATTTTAGAGTACATGTGTCTTTATTTCTCTGCCTCAGTGTCATAGAGAATTCTCATTAACTTTAGATGATCAGAAACAGTTAAATAAAGGATATGTCACATTAGAATCATGAAGTTTTAAATTACCTAGCTGACATTGTACTAGGGGTAGGATTATATAATGGTAGAGATTTCTTTCCCATTATGTTCTATGACAGGGGTCAGCAAACCTTCCATAAGGAGCCCTATAGTAAATAGTTTTTAGATCCACATAGCCCCTATTGCAAAAACTTAACTCTGCCATCATAGAGCCAAAGCAGTCTTAGACAACACCTAAATAAGTGAGCATGGCTGTATTCCAATAAAACTTTAGAACATGGTAAGTTATATTTCATATAATTTTCATGTACCGTGAAATATTATTTATCTTATTTTTTTCAATTGTCTAAAAATGTAAAAACCATTGTTAGCTCGCAGGTTGTACAGAAACAGGTGGCAGGTCGTATTTGGTCACTGAGCTGTGGTTTGCCAACTTGTGCTCTATGACACGAAGGAAGATTTATTTTTGTTTTAATTGTTTGTCAACATTTTCCTTAATTTATTCTCAAGTTTTTTTAAATGAATCTGTGGTCAACATTCGAGATTATTTTTATTTTCCAAAGCTTTTCTACTACTTCTAACAGAGATACGTTACTCTCATAAACCCAGAATATGTGGCTCTTTTTACACTGGTAGAGTGAATTATTTTTTAAAGGCACCAGTCAGGTTTAATTATTAAAATTATATATTAAAAAATAATAACTAGATTTGGATCTTCAGAGTAAATATGAGAGAATGCCAAATATAATTCTTGGCTTATAGTGAGCACTTAAGTAGAATTTGAATTGTTTATGTTATGATCTTTCTGGAACATCAGATTTTTCAGAATTGAAATACTATGCTAAACTTCACTAATTCAAACTAATTAATCAAAAAGAAGGTCACTCAAATTGACAGTACAATATGAAGTTTAGCTGATAATATAGTTGATTAAATTATCTTCAGACAACTTAATCTACTTTAATAGAAAAATAAGTATGGTTTAATGTAAATGAGTATGTCTAAATTGATTAAGGGTACTGAAACATAATTAAGATTCCTCGTAGGCATAAATTATTTTCTTTAAAAATTATTCTTATAGTATTTACTTAAACCATCGATAAAGTTTTGCTATCCAAAGCAAAAAAATAAAGTTCAGTATAGTCTGTTCAAATGCTTTCAAATACCAGTGTGAATGAATGAAACTTACATGCTTTTCTGAGGTTTAAAGTGTCTCTAGGTATCTGTTGACACATTTTTCAGATTCACTAACTTTGGGAGTATGACAAGATGTCTTTGGTTTATAGATGATGTGCTATGAGAAGAAACTACTTTCCAACTTTTCCACAAAAAAATATTACTTGTACCTTTCAGATTGTTAAGGAAAAAGTTTAAATCAAGTATGACCTCTTGTCTGGTAGTTGTTGATGAAGAGAGGGAAAAGGGAAGGTTAAAAGTCCAAGTAAACATAGGGTGAAAGGATAATACAGTGATTATTGTTAGGTGATTGATAAGCCTCAATGTATAGCATCAATGTTCCCCATCCAATTTCAGAAACCAATTGAAAAACAAAACAATGGAGTTAGGTTTAGAGAAGACCAAATTATGAGTGTACAAAGGATAAGCTGATAAAGAAGATTGTGATTTATACTTGCAGCAAGCCATCTTTCTAATAGCAAACCCCGTCATTAGAAAGCTGACTCAGCTAGTCACTGGTTGTCCCCCACTGAGGCAGACCTTTTGCACACATGCAGCAAAGAAGACCATGTACAGCATTATAGTAATGAATGTCCTTCCAGGTGGAGGGAATACAGAGATAAAAGGAGAAAGAGATTGTGTGAAGTGGGAGTAGGTATTTATAGATTTTAGTTTACTTACTGTCCAGTTGGAAAATGTTCAGATCTAAGTTTATGGTATAGATTATTGAATGAATGAATGAATGAATGAACATATGAGTCAATAAATGATGTCAAAATTTCCTAAAACTTCGGGGAATCCTTCTCTATGAAGCAGCTGGTTAAACCCACCATCTTATTAAACATTGCTACAATAATTAGACAAAGCACAGCACCTCCCACATCTGATGGGCCAGGCTGTGCTCTAGGATGAGGTTGATCTCCTTAGGAAGTTTTTTGGGGGGAAAGAAAGCCTTTGAATGGGCAGCCAGATCCTATGGAAGCAAGCCTAGCTTGGCTCAGATCCCAGCCTTGCTTCAGTGCCCCCTTTTCTTAGTCCTGACCATGACTGGTCGGTCATCTACACTCCCATACCACCTACAATAACTGTCTATAGCTTCCCTCAAGGGACTCCTGACCCAATTTGGGTTTCTACCTCAATCTGTGCCCTTGGGTTGTAATTTTGTAATCTGAAAAAAACACTTCTTGTCTCTTATTTTGGCTTTCTATTTTTAGGTTAACAGCAGCATAAAAAATTAGCCCTCACATACATCAGTAGTGATCTGTGCTGCAGTCGCATTCCAAGTCAGAACTGTCCTGTGAGGAGCTCTGTCCCGGATCTGCTGTTCTTAATAACCCTAACAGCCAAGTCCATGGTTTCCCACTGAGTTTTATTGTACTTGAGATTTTTTCTTTTTCTTTTTTTTTTTGAAATAATACGATGTTTATACTAGCAAATACAAGTAATTTTAGGGGTGGCCTCTTTTGTATTCTACCTTTGTATTTAAATTAGCCAGGAATTTCCTTTTTTTTCTTCTGCTCCTAGAGGATATCCTTATCAAACCAAAAAAAAGTGAGACAAGAACCACAGGTGTCTCAACATGAAACAAACAAGATGGCTTTAAGACTGTTAGTGTTTTGATAATATACGATAGAGAAGAAAGAGTATTTTCTGGTAGTTGGTATAGATAGTTTCTGTTTGGAAAATATTAGCACATAAATTTAGAGTTTTTAACCTTGTGTTCAGTTTTAGCTCTATTGAGATTAAGGGATATTCTAAGGGTAAAATGACTTTTAAGACATAACTGAAAATTACATATCATCATGTGCAAAGAGAGGCTATTTAGCAATCTATACAAATGGTTTCTAAATTAGAAAGAACGTTAAAAATTTATCTTGAATTTGTCTTGCAATGTGCCATTCATTGATAGTAAATTATGTCTGTGGGTAAATTTTGCCAGATAATTAAAGTAAATTACTCATGAAGATATAGTCTCTGGGAGAATAAGCCTCTAATCTCTGGTAGACTATTAATAGAATTTGGAAGGTAATGGAGTCTATTAGAATTAGTATACAAGACATTGAAAATGTGGTCTTACTCTTAAGGGAATTATAATAGAATTACAGAGGAAAAAGGTAACATGATAGAAAAAGACAAGCAAGTGAGACAATACTACAAAATTTATATATACACTGGGTGGAGGCAAAAGTGGTAGATGTGGAAGGTGGTAGAGAGCAAGAGATGACCATACTCAAACTAAGGATAATCTAGTCATTCATGAAACAATGAGCCTTGATTCAGGCCTAAAAAATAATGTTGGAGCAGAGTTGATGCAGTTGTGGAGAAATAGCATCTATTTGCTGCTGCCAGGAGTTTAATTGCACATTTCTCAAATACAATTTGCCAGTATGTTTGAAAGCTTTTGAATATAATACTTTCTCATAATCCAGTAATTTCATTTCTCTAAATTTATTTTATATGCTATTTGATTGAGATGCTATGAAGGATGTTTACTGGATCATATTTTATGATAACAAAGTGTTGGGAGCAAATCCAGATTTAGGGAATGGTTAAATAAATTAAGATACATTCATAGAATTTTGCTTTGGAGAAAACAGAATGACTTAGGAGAATTCCCAAGTTATTTTGAATGTAAAACAGCTGACAAAAATCTGTGAACTTACATCTCAAAGTTTCCCAATAAAAAAGCATGGGAAAAATTAATAAAAGACGGATGGTTACATACTAAAATGTTAGTGGAAAATGATTATGGGTTATTTTAATTTTCTTCTTTAGACTGTATTTTCTCAAATATATGTTACTTCTATAATTAATATTTTAGAAAAAAGTAGAACTATATGAAGGGGTAGAAAGAAATTCTTAATAGAGAGAAATTGATGAAGAGGTGGCAAGAAATTGTTCCCAAGATGGAGTGGCCTGAAACAGGACAATCAGGCAAAACAAAGACCAACTTCACTGAAACCATAGGGTAATGTAGCTGGACAGATAATAGGTATAGTGGATGGAATACCAAGAATATTAGGCTCAAGAAATGACGTCAGGAACCTGCCCTAGACTCTTGTACAGGAAAATACAGTGCTAGAATCAGTTGAGAAAGCTCTCCTCTGGAGCAGTCTGGCCATGTAAATAGAAATGTATTCAGACCAAAAAAAAAAAATACTGATTGTGGGATAATGCATTGTGTAAGTAGAACATATAACTGGAAAAAGTATTTTGCCATTGTTGGGGAAATTTAAAAAGCAACAGTAACAGATGCCATTTATACACTTCTATATTATTTGGATTTTCTAAAAACAAAGTTAAAAGTTAAAATTTTATTCTTTCCTGATTTACCCTCTTCCTTCTTTCCTTCATTTCTCCTCCCTCTCTCCTTCCTTCTCTCCTTCCTTTCTTTCTTCTTTCCTTCCTTCCACAAAACTGATAGCACTATACATGTTATTCTGTAACATGATTTTTCCCCTTAGTATAATACATCTTTTCAGGTCAATACATAAAATCTACAGAAGTCATTTTGAGTTGAATTCTGATACATTTCTTCTATATCATAATTTGTCATCTAAATTTGTTCAGATCAGAAACTCACAATTTTGTTCAGAGAGCTTAGTAACATGTCCCAAATGACCCAGCTCACAGTTGCACTGGCCTCTTGATTCAAGCAAATGTTCTTTATACTCTCCCAACAGCTTACTTGCCCCTCTGTGTAAATTAATATACTAGATCCTTACTTAATAGTAAGTTTGACAAGGGAAGTGTGTATGAACTCTGTGGGTTCCTTCATAAGTAAATATGGTGGAGAAGAAAATGCAGAGGCTTCACACTGTAAAGACAACTTTACCAACTTCTCTGAATGCTCCAGGATTGGCCAGATCCAAATTATGGTTAATAAAGCAGAGAGGCCATTCCATACCTATTAAGAGATTACAATATGTTTTACAAACACCAAAAAAGACAATAGACTCTGTGGACTAAAGCACAATAGATGAATAAAGCAAAAACAATCACTGCTCTGGCTAAGTTCTCAGAGGAACTGTGTACAAGTTCCTTGCTCAAAGCAAATTCATCATACTGTTCCTAGGAAATCTTAATTCTACCACTTGCCCAAAGTAAGACAGTAAATCAATTCACATAAATGTGATACATTTTTCCATGGCTCTGGCAAGAATTTGGAGTTTAACCTTGAAAATACTCCCCGGTGAGGCAGCTGAGTATCTTGTGATTTGGATGCCACAAAGCAAATTGGAGGATGTGAGAAATTAAAGCCATGTGACCCAGACTTCATAGACATTGTGTTTGCATGGCAGAAAACAAACGTCTAGAAAGATCTTAAATGTGCTTTCATACTGCATAGATGTTCCTTACCCAGGTTCATCTGAAAAAAACCTTTCATCAAAATATATCTGCTGGGCACCACACTAAAACCTCTATCTTACTGAATCACAAGTTCCCAGCCTGTGTTAATGTTCTCTTTAGTCAGTCAACAGAATTCTGGGAACTCTGCTCTGTTGGTGGAGACATCCAGGAAAGTGATGCAGCCTTTGGCACTGAGTTGCTCACAATCAACCTGCAGAATTATTGTAGAATAACTCACCTCTTTATGCTCTTCTAGGACTTTGGGGAAAGGTAAATAAGTGAACATTGAGAGTGCTGATGAATAATCTGGATATTACCTGTCATGATTTATAATAAGTAGTAAAGAAGCATATTTCAAGAAGCGGATAAAGTAATCATTAAGGACTTTTTAAATTATAGGCCATGACATCCACAACATTTTATGTTCCTTTCTGCATAAGCGTGGCATCAGAATAAGTATTTCCAAGAGTTTGAAAACTGAGTAATTTTTACCACCTGAATGCCCCTGTCTAAAATTATTGCAGAGGGTCTCTAAGAAATGTGCTAAGTGCTGGTTATCAGCTTGTATTATTCAACCTGGTTAGTAGGTTGAAAAAAATCTTTTTTTTTTTTTCTTCAAAGGCTTATCTCTCAGCTAGTAATAGGGATTTTAGTAAGGATTTCTAAGAAATAAACAAGAGTCCTGTAAATTAGAAACATCATACATTTGACAAAATGAAACCAAAAGGCATGAATATGTTTTTAAAAATATAAAAAGCCCAGAAAAACAAAAACCATTGCATTCAGCAGCCTGCCAGATAAAGGATGGAAAATTCCACATGAACTCATCCTCACTGAGTGAGCAGGTGTCAGGTGTCCTGCTTCAGGTCGAGAAGCACCTAACGACCAGCCTGAACGGGGACTTTCTGTTCTGATCCAGTTGGATTTTGCCTAGTTAGAACCAAGGTTCTGTTTGTTTCACAACAGAAAACGATTTTACTTTAAAAAGCAAAGAGAATGGAGGATATAAAATGTGTATGAAATTCAGTACATTAATAGGACATATCTACTACTCCAGAACTCTGTTCAATAATACATATGCACATATAGATATATATGTGTACATGGATATATACATATGCATATACATATACACACATGTATATGGTCCTCTGAAGAACTGGTAGGTCATGATTCTTTAAAAAATGCTCATGACAACTTCTATTGTTAAATTCAAACTTGTTTGATAATTCTTATAATCACTAACTGCCGTTTCTTAAGAATCGAGCACAATACAAGGCATCGTGGGAGAATCAGAAAGAAACAGTACAACTGTTCAACAAGCACTTACAATCTAGATGGGCTGTATGGGGTGGAAACAGATGTATTTTCTGTTTTAATTTATTTGTGAGTTAAAATAAATTTCACAGTAAGTACAGGACTAATTGCCAAATAAACAGTTCAGATGCGTGGTGGTTAATTTTGTGTCCCCTTGACTGAGCTAAGAGATGCCCAGACAGCTGGTAAGACACTATTTCTGGAAGTGTCTCTGAGGGTGTTTCCAGAAGATTTTAATTAACATTTGATTTAATAGAGTGAGTTATGACATCTGCCCTCACCAAGGTGATGGACATAATCCAGTCTGCCGAGAGCCTCAATAGAAGAAAAACAGCAAAGAGAGGGTGAATTCTCACTCCTTCCTGAGCTGGGCTGTCCACCTTTTCCTTCCCTCACACATCAGAGATACTGGTTCTCAGGCCTTAGCATTCCAGGATTTACACCAGCAGCCCTCTGGTTCTCAGGCCTTTGGACTTACACAGAATTATACCACTAGCTTTTCTGGGTCTCCCGCCTGCATACCGCAGACTGTGGGATTGTTCAGCCTCTATAACTTCATAAGCCAATTTCTGTAATAAATCTCTTATATAAGTCCTTTTGGTTCTGTTTCTCTGGAGAGCCATGACTAATACAAGAGATAAGTCTAGCAGCTGAATTAAAGAATTACTTAAAAAAAAAAAAGAACTAATTATTTAAACTACCTATTTTATTCCAGGCACTGTAAAGAACAGGACGAACAGGGGTGGCTCCATAGTGTAGTGGTTAGCATGTCTGTTTTACACGCAGAGGTCCCGGGTTTGCTCTCCAGGTGGAGCAACGGACCATATCCCCGGGGTGCGCCAGGCCTCCGGGTGCACCAAGCCCCTGGTGCCCGCCTCAAGCACATGGGAGGAGACACCCCACCTTCAGAGACCCATTTCTTAAGGAGAAACGGCAACATCCATAGGTCAGGGGTGAAAGCGGGGGAATTAAAAAGGGGGAGGAGATCAGGATGAACAAGGTCTTATCACACTTGAAACTTATATTCTAATAAATGAAGAGACAAACTGCTAACAAACAAAAAATAACTACCAAGGTAATTTCAGCAAATTTTCATGTTTTTTTCACTATTATTACCCCAGGGCCTGGGACAAAGCCTGGTACACATTAAGGATTCCATCTGTCTGTCTGTCTGTCTGTCTTCTCTCTCTCTCTTCTGAGTGTGTGTGTTTGTACACATATATATATATATATAAAATGAAAGATCCTCCTTATGTATTACATTCTCCTACTTTAATTTCTGTAAAAATTGCCAATAACTTCTTTAGGAGATAAAGAAAAAGGCAAAGCATTTTAAAAGTTACAATGATAAATATTTTCTGTAGAAAGAGTTTGTGCTAAACAGAAAGGTAAATTTCAGGTGAAAATTTAAAAAATTGTAAGAAAATACCAAACAGGAGATATATACAATTTAAAGTCCGAAGGTACTTTGTAGGCAATGATTGAGGAAAATAAAATCTTACTATGTCACTTCTGTCTTATATCTTATTTCCATATGCGTATGAGATAGATGGAAGGCTCTTAATTATTTTCCACTGATCGATTTGATTAATTGTGGGCAAAACCACATTTTCTGTACTTTGTAATAAGTCACGATATAGGGCAAGGGGAGTACATCCTCCTCCTTCTTTGGGAACACCTTAACCTTTCTTAGCCCTTTGCCTCTCCTTAGACATTTAACAATTAGTTTGCTAAGTTCTTCAGGACATCTGTTGAAATTTTTATTGGAATTGCATTAAATTAATAGGTCAACTTATGGTAAACTGACATCTTTAGAATGTTGTGTTTTCTTAACTATAGACACGATACAATTTTTCATTTATGTAGGTGGTCTTTAATATCTTTCAGTGAAGTTTTATAATTTCTTTTGTACAGGCTTTGCAAATAGTGTTTTTGGTTTATTTCTGGGCACCTTATGTTTTGTGTTACTATTAGAAAATGGTATCATTTATTGTAAAAGTATTCTCTTACTTTTTTCTGGTATAAGAAAATGCATTTGGGGGTATATAAATTCTATATTCATTTGCCTTGATAAATTCTCCTATAATTCTCTTATAATAACTTGTATAATAATTTCTCTATACAATTTTTCTGTCCAATTTGTCTATACATTTTTTTGTTGAAGATAATCTTAGGCAAACATTCTGCTAAAAATAATGACAATTTAGATTTACTCACTTCAATTTTTTTTTCAATTTTTAAATATTTCTGTTTGCATTGACACGATCTCTGGTACAATGGTAGATAGAAACAGTAGAAGTAGGCATTCTTGTCTTATATGTAATTTTAAAGGAAATTTCTGAAGTTTTACCGATAAGATTGATAATAGCAATGTTCCTGGTAGTTACTATTTGTAATTTGAAGGTTTCCTAGTTTTCATAATTTGTTAAGACTTCTTTATGGCAGTTTATTGAATTTTTATTTCCTCCTTTATTGGGATATAGTTGATATATGCCATTGTGTAAGTGTAAGGTATACAGAGTGTTGATTTGACACACATACGTTGCAATATGATCGCCACCTTAGCATTAGCTGACACCTCCATCACATCACAAAAGTACCATTTCTTTTCTGTGGTAAGAGCATTTAGGATCTACATTCTTAGCAACTTTCAAGAGTATTGTTAACTATATTCACAATGATATGTTTTAGATCCCTAGAACGTATTCATCTTCAAACTGAAAGAGGATACCCTCTGACTGACATCTCCCCATTTTTCTCACTCCCCCATCCCCGCCAGACCCTGGTAGCCACTACTCTATTTTTATGAGTTAAACTTTTAAAATGTTACATATCAACAATACCACACTGTATTTGTCTTGCTTTGTCTGACTTATTTCACTTAGCATATGTCCTCAAGATATCCATGTTATCACGAATAGCAAAACGTTATTCTTTCTTAGGGCTGAATAATACTCCAGTGTATATCTATACCACAGCTTCTTTATTTATCCCTTAACAGACACATAGGTTGTTTATATCTCTTGGCTCCTGCGAATAATGCTGCAATGAATGTGGGAATATAGATACTTCTTCAAACTCCTGTTTTTCATTTTCTTTGAATATATACCCAGAAGTGATATTGCTGGATCAAATGATAGTTTTATTTTTAATTGTTTGAAGACTCTCCATATTGCTTTCTATAGTGGCTGTACTAATTTACATTCCCACAAACAGTGCACCAAGGTTCCCTTTTCTCCATATCTTCACCAGCTCTTATCTCTTGTATTTTTGATGACTGCCATTCTGACAGGTATGAGGGGACCAACTGCAAGTGTTTTGGGCTTTCATAAATGTCTTCCAGGGCAATAATGCTTTCATACTTAATCCTCTGACAGGACTGATCCTTTCTTCTCATGTAATTTTTCTTTCTTATGCTCTCCTCATTTGATTTTTGAGCAAAGAGCTATTGGCTTTATAGAATGGGGAATAGTTCTTTTTTTTCTGTTCTCTGGAAAACTATTTTAAGACTGAAATTATTTGGTAGTTGAAAGTTTAGTAGTCCTAGTATGTTAAACCACCTGGGGTTTTTTCTGTTTGCTTTATATGTAAAAGAAGATTTCAACTAATGATTACAATTATATGGTTATAAGGATTTTCAGACCTTTTTTTGGCCTTAATTTCGTTAATTTATATCTTCAGAACTTAATCCATTTTATTAAGTAGTTTTTAATTTATTGGCATTATTTTTCACTACATTTTCATAATATCTTTGTAAACTTTGACACGCCAGTAGTTCTGTGCTATTTTTAAATGTTTATTTATTTTTGTGGTTTCTTATGAGAACTGTGGGAAAGTGGGTAGGCACCAGATGTGTCTGCTCCAATCACCCTCTCCTCTACAGTTGGCTGCTCAGATAACTCACACTTTAGGTCTTTTTCCCACATCTCAGTCTCCTTTGCTGATTTGTCTCCATCTCCCCTATCTCAGTCCTAGGATTACTTCTCTTTTCTAATTATGTTCACTCTCTCATTGATCTCATCTAATCTCATGCTTCAGTGCCATCTAGATATGATTATTCCGAAAGTTATATCTCCAGCCCTACCCTCTCTGTGAACTGCAGACACACACATTCAACGGCCTGCTGGTCATCTTGACTTGGAAATTTCAACCAAGTATTCTAAAAGCAGCACATTTTCTTTACCTCCCTTAAGCTTGCTCATTTTCCAATATTTGCCATCTTAGTTTTGCCACACACTTAACTGCTTGGGCCAAAAAAACCTGTGGATTATTTTTACTTCTCTCTTTTTCTCATATTTCACTTACAGTCCATGAGTAAAGTATGTGGGCTTTACCTTCAA
Organism: Eidolon dupreanum; assembly: GCA_028627145.1. Classification (NCBI taxonomy): domain Eukaryota; kingdom Metazoa; phylum Chordata; class Mammalia; order Chiroptera; family Pteropodidae; genus Eidolon; species Eidolon dupreanum. Next base: position 44,248,906 of record CM053508.1, on the reverse strand, counting down.
AATAAATCCAGACCTTTAACACTTTTCTGCTTCCACACCCTGGTCTTGTCTCATCTGAGTTATGTCTCTTTTTAAAAATTACCGTTTTATTGATTGTTTCAACTTAAGAAAGAGATAGAGAAAATATGTTAATTATGCAGATTCAACTTAAAAGCATGTTGTGCTTATAGCTATTGCATTATGAATAGTACAAAAAACTGAGGAGTATTCTTCCAGTATTTGAAAACTATTATCCAAATCAGCAAAGAAATTGCCTGTGTCATTGATAAATGAGTGAAAATTCTGACATATGTTTCGGTTGTTTTACTTTTCTCTTATTAATATAAACAAAAATATCAACCAATATTCATGTTACCTATTGTAATTTACATTGAAATCACAATACAGTTGTTAAACATTTATGAGCATACCACCACATATACCCACAATGTTAACATTAGTTGCCTCTAAGAGGTAAAAGATTATGATTTTCATCTATGTTTCTGAATTTTCCCAGTTTTATATAATGAACAGTATTACCTTCATAATTTATAAGTTATGTTTTTAAAGATTTGATATGGCAAAAGGAAAATAAAATAGACTAATTAGTTCATGTCAAATTCATAACCTTCAAATAATTAAGAATACATTAGACTATCAGCTAATCCATCACTTTCTGGAAATAGCAGGCCGAGGTCAAATTTATATGCCATTATAGGGGTGAAAATCCCCCCAGAATTCTGGCATGAATAAAAATAAACTATGGTATACATACAACTTCAAAACAGCTTACAAAAACACACAAACAAACAAAAAGTATGTATTTCACAAATCCCTATTGTTCCAGCATAAAATAAAAAAACAAGTACTTAATAATCAAGTTAAATGAACATAAACATTTAGAATTTAAAAATCATTAATTTAACTTTTTTTCCTCCAGCTTAATTGGTGTATATCTGAGAAATAATATTGTATATATTTTAAATGTTTGACATGATAATTTGATATATGTATATATTGTGAAATCAGGTTAATTAACAGTTTTATCACCTCACGGGTTAGTTAACAGTTCCAGAACCATTCATCTGGGTTATATCTTTCCTCATCTCATTGCTTCAACTCTTGCTTCCTAGAATCTATTCTCAACATCTCCAAATATGTTACTCATCCATTCAAATTTTTCATTGGCTTCTCATTATGTTTCGATGGAAATTTAAGGTCCTCAATGTGAGCTGTAAGTCCATATATAAGCTGATGTTCTGTCTCCTTTCTGACTTCATTTTTGCTAATCTCCCCCTTGTCCATGGCTCCTATACACTGGCCTCCTTGATTTTCTTTGGGCACAAGCACTTTCTCATCACATGATCTCTGTTTCCTCTGCCTGGAATGCTCTTCCCGTGGAGATTCCTTACCCCACTTACTCCAACACTGCATCCATGTCTTTGCTCAAATTTGACTACCTCAGAAATGCTTCCCCTACCACCTAATCTAAAAGAACCATGCTGTGGTACATTAGTTAGAATTATGTTTAGCCTTTAGTTAGCAGAATACCACCAACAGCGGCTTAAACAAACAAAGTTTATCTTTCTCACATCATCAGACATCTGGAGGTAAGCAGTTTCTGGCACTGGTCCAGTAACTCAACAGATAAGTACTTCTGCTATTCTCATGACTTTTCTTCAGAGTCACATGGTAGCTGCTACAGGTACAGCCATCGAATAATCTATTTTTAAAGCAGAGTGGAAGGACCACATGCTTTTTGTCCTTTTTTATCAGGAAAACAGTACATTTTCTAGAAATCCCCCAACTCACCATCTTAGCAGATTTCTGCTTAGTTCAGCTGCATCAGAGCTTGGTTGTACGGTCACTCCTAGCTGCTAAGGAAGTTGGGAAATGAGTATTTAACATTTAAGCTTCTATAGTGGGAGAAGTCAAAGGAGGAGGGGCTTGAGCATAGCATTTGTGTAACCAATCAAAGTGCTTGTCTCATGTAGCACAAAGTATATAGACCTAGGACAATAATCAACCTATTTATTCATTAGGGTTTATTGGTTTCTTACATGTGCCAAGTATTGTGTTAGGCACAATATTATAATGGTGAATATGACAAAGTCCTCACTATTCTGGGAGTCGACAGAAAAAAAAACTGGCAAATAAGCAAATAAATCATCGCCAGTTCTAATAAATGCTATTATGGAAATACAAATAAGGTCCGTGTTCTTATATTGCTTATAGTTTAATTGAGGCAACAGACAATTAAAAAGATAATTATAAGAGAAGGGACTCCTGGCATGATAGCATGAGGAGCTCTGCAACCCACTCCTGAGATACAGGGGTGATAGCTAAAGAATATAGCATTTCTTTCTGATGTGATGTCTAAAATTGACTATGGTGATGGTTGAATATACCTGTGAGTACCCTAAAAACCATGGCATTGTAAAATTTAAATTGGCGAATTATATAGTATGTGAATTACATCTCAATAAATCTGTTTTTTCAAAGGGCAATTACAAAGTAAAAAAAAAATACTTTTTTAGAAAACAACAATTTTGAAAACTGCCATTTTAGAGTTATGCTGTGGAAGCACAGAGGAAAAGTTACTCTGTCAGTTTTGTTCTTCCAGAAGCCAACTCTAAAATGAAATTAGAGGTGTAAGATATTTACTGGGGAAAATGTCTATGAAAAGAAAAGAGGAGCGGGAAGAATAAAGCAGGAAGAGACTTCAATCCATGATTCAGGTCTGATACCTATGAAAGAAGAGGAAAAACATGAAAATTGAATAGGAAGAGTCTTAGACTATATTGTAGCTTTGAGAACATTTCAGCCAGGCTGCAGGGGATCCGCAGATCAAAGATTATATGTTAGAAGAGTCCTGGGTGGAGCAGAAAATGCCAAATTCCAGTAATTCTGCATTGTTCAATTATTGGCTGGAAGTGGCCTGGCATGGAGTTTGTGGTGCATCCTGGAAGTGCAGCAGCTGCAGGCTCTCGGCTAACACATTTTGTGTATTCTCTCTGGAAGAAGACTTGGGTGGCAACTTGATGGAGCCACTCAATTGCCTAACCCTGGCCAAGAGGTAGGAGTGAACAGAGGGTTAGTGATAGTTTTTGGAGAAAGTGACTTTTAAGCCGAAGCCTGAGGGCAAATTGGACTTTATGGTCCTATCGTGTATGGCTGGATGTGATCAGAATCAAAAAATAGGAACCACTGATGATTGGGATTTGTAAGTTTGATTTTAAAGGAGTTTCCTGCTATAAAGCAAATTAAAACTTCCTCCACAAGTGGTGTCAATGAATTGTTTATGTAAAAATGATATGGTCTGAAGGCATGAACCATGGAAATCAGACCAGGTAGACCATTAGCCCTGCCAGTTTCTACCTGGGTAAACGTACTTCTCTAATTTTTTGTAGGGATAAGATGACTTACGGAGTTATTGTAAGGGTTAAAGATAACATATGTAACTGCCTAGCCTCATTCTCAGTAAACAATAGTACTTAATTATTCTTGCAGGCCAGAGGACAGGAGTCACCTAGACTTGGAGGAATGGAGGAATGTGGTATGTGCCCGTATGTGCTCGTATATGTGTGTGTCTGTGTGTTAAAGGCAGTATTATCTAGATGAAGAGTAGATAACCACTGTGGTTCTTACATACTGCCTATAATACTTCTATCTTTATCTGTT
>CM053508.1:44216383-44244746 GCA_028627145.1 Eidolon dupreanum | reverse complement strand
TGATTTTTACGAGTCACATTCTTCCTGTCTGCTCACAAAGGAAATTTAGATGTAGAAAATAACAGAGTCTCAACTGGGAATCATTCCAGGGACCCTCACATCACAGGCCAGTGTTTTTGCCTAATGAATCCAAATTCTCCTTATTTGATTTTACGATTTTACAAAGTCTTGTTAGACTTCTTTTCTTTGTGTAACGTAGCAGCCTGAGATTGGCCAGAGGTAGGAGAGTTAATCTTGTCTAATCGGGATTGTCAGCACCTCTGACTTTGGGAAGCACTAAATCATTGCTGCAATTCTGTTCCTTTATGTGAGAATCCTGGAGCACAGAGGGAAAGCACAGCACTGAAGACAGGTTGCTATGCAAAGTTTAACTCTGCAAAAGCAAATGAAATTCGGAGCACTTAATTTCTTCCACTTGAGTTGCAGTCAACCACAATACTCATAAAAACTCTGCCTCCTTATGTAGAAGCAGATGGGAAAGAGACCTAAGCTTCTTTTTTTTTTAAGGATGAAAAATAGAATTTCATAATAAAAAATGCTTAGCCAATATTAAATGCAGCAAAATATCCTGAATGGTTGTTTCTGTGATTTCAAAGGCTGCAAACTGTTTCACGACATCTTTATGGAAAATAATGATAATAAAAATATCCTAAACCAGGTGTGAGAAATACTACCTTACAGTAATGGAATGAAAACTACTTAAACACTTTTTTAATCCTTCAGGATTTTGTATTTGCAGATCTTGGAATAAAATCAAGTAGTTTGTGAAAAATCTTTCTTGATCAAGCTCTCTTTCTTCCTAAAGAAAAATATGCTTATAAGATTATTTTGGGTAGAATATATTTGGTAGGACTCAACCTACCAAATACAATAAGGAAAAATAATATGCATAAGGTCTCTCAAGATTTTGCTCATGTCTCCCTTAATTACAAGCCTTTCATTAGCCTTCCTCTACATGAGAACGGGCAGTCGGACAGATATCATCTTAAATGTAGTACCAGTTAAATGTACATGTGTCAAGACTCAATGTCTACTCAGTTAAGACTGCATGAAAAAAGAAACATAGCTCTCTCATTCTCAATTCTTATCGTATGACTAAGGCCACTGTTGGTGTAACGCTTGGGGAAGCAGTGATGATGAGCAACTATTGATCCTTCAGGATTTGAAATCTCACTGTGACCCGCTTAATTCATCCCTGGCAATCTGTACTGCAACATGCAGGCATTCCTGTTAAAGTGAGTGACAGGCCATTAACATAAGTGGTGTTGTCCAGGCAGAGTAGACCTGAGCTTCCCTACAGGCAAAAGAAGGAAAATCTCTTAACCATGGTCAGCTGCTGCCAAGGACATTTTCAGGCTAATGTGACTAGAGTTTCCTGGATTTGTTTAAAATTTGTTTCAAATTTTCCCTCTAGATTGTCTGGCCAGGATTTTAAACTAATTGGTCTCTCTTCTTCACCAGATTTCTATAACTCTGAGAGGTCTGAAACACACACACACACACACACACACACACACACACACACACACACACACACACCATAAAATACTCAAAAATGTATGAGACTGTTATAGATTGCATTGTGCCCTATCCCTGTTTATGTGTTGAAGTCCTAACCCCTAGGACCTTATTTGGAGATAGAATCTTTAAGGAGATAATTTTATATGACTGATGTCCTTATAAAAATGGGAAATTTAGAGACAGACACACATAGGGAGAATGCCATGTGAAGATAAAGGCAGAGATCAGAGTGATGCCTCTTTAATTCAAGGAACACCGAAGATTGCCCGCCATCTACCAAAAACCAAGGGAGAGTCACGAAACAGATTCTTTCTCAGAGCCCTCAGAAGAAGCCAATCCTCATGACACCTTGATTTTAGAGTTAGCCTGCAGAACTGTGAGACAATAAGTTTCTATTTGTTTAAGCCACCCAGTTTATGGTATTTTTTACAACAGTCCTAGAAAATTAATAAATTATTAAATTAATTAATTGTGTTGATTTCATCAAGATACAAGATTGTGTTATCTATTGTTAACCAAAAGGGATTATTCTAGTGATGGGAATTCTAGGACATGATGCAGGAGCTGATAGAGCCAAGCCCCTAGGTCAGGGAGAGGGCTTGATCAGGCCAATTTCTTGGTGACTGTGATGGTTAATTTTATGTGCCAATTTGACTGGGTCACAGGATATCCAAATATTTAGTTAAACATTATTCTAGGTGTTTTTGTGAGGGTGTTTCTAAAATGAGATAAACATTTGAATTAGTAGACTGAGAAAAGTAGATTGTTTTCCCAATGTGGGTGGGTCTCATCCAATCCATTGTAAGCCTGCATAGAACAAAAAAAGTGAAGAGTAAGATATTGTCTCTCTTCATCTAACTGAGCTGGGATATTGATCTTCTGCCTTCTCCTATTAGTCTTGGACTGGAACTTACACCATCAACTCTCCTGATTCTCAGACCTTTGGACTTGGACTAGAATTATACCATTGGCTCTCTTCGGTCTCCAGCTTGCCAACTGCAGATCTCAGGACTTTTCATCCTCCATAACTATACAAGCCAATTTGAGATTAATAGATAGATAGATGATAGATAGATGATAGATAGATAGACAGATGATAGATAGATATTGTTTCTATGGAGAACCCAGACTAATACAAATTCTGGTACCAGGAGTGGTTTTAAAGAAACAGAACTTTAAAAATGAGTTTTGTAAATTGATTCTTACCATAAGAAGCAGTTTTATTTAATGTGGCAAGGCCAGAAATTTACGTGAGCTATTCTACCTTAGGAATATATCAGCTCTCCAGCTCTATGTCATAATTCAGTTTGCAGGAATCTTCATCTCCTTTCCCTTCCCTTCATCTCCTTTCTGCTCCACTGAACTGATGACATTTTGCTGATTGGACTTTGTGAGCAAGAAGGAGCAACTACTCTAGATTTATTGGTAAGGTATTTGCATGTAAGAAAATTTGAAATAAATTTGACAAAAATTCTGGGACCTGTGATCTCAATGAAATTTCTAGGGGCTGATTGATATGGGCCATATTGAGATATCCTTTCTAAGGTGAAGAATAGGTTGCCCTTAATATCACCAAAGAGAGGCACAACACCTAGCGGGTTTCATTAAATTTTTGAGGCATCATATTTCTCATTTGGATGTGCTACTCTGACTCATTTACTGAGTGATCTGAAAAGTTGCTGGTTTTGGGTGATACCCAGAACAAGGGAAGTCTCTTCAACAGGTCCAGGTTGCCGTGCAAGCTGCTCCATCACTTGGACCATATGAACTGGTGGATCTAATGGGGCTCGAAGTGTCAGAGGCAGATAGGATGCTCTTTGTAGTCTTTGGCAGGCCCCTATGGGTGAATCATACATAGCACAGGCCCTTAGGATTTTGGAGCAGAGCCTTGCCATTTTCTAGGGATAACCATTCAGCTTCTGAGAACCATCTCTTGGCCTGCCACTGAGCCTTAAGGGTGACTGAAAGCTTAATCAAGGATGACCAAGTTATCATGCAACCTGAGCTATTTATCATAAACTAGGTGTTATCTGACCTACCATGCTGTAAAATTTAGAGTGTACTACAGCAGCAGCAGCTGTCCATCATTCAGTGGAAGTGACATATACAAGATCGGGCCTGAACAAGCCCTGAAGTGACAAGTAAGTTACATGAAGAAATGTCCCAGAAGTTCACAGCCTCATTCATGCTACACTGCTCTCTCCCTCTCAGACTGCACCAGTGGCCTTACGGAGAGTTCCCTATGACCAGCTGACAGAGAAAAAGGAGACCTCTCCTGGTTGTCAGATGACAACTCAAAAGTGGACAGCCACAGCACTACTACCTCTTTCTGTGACATCCCCAAAGGACCGTGGTAAAGGGAAATTTGCCTAGGGGGAAGAACTTCATGCAGTGCACCAGGTTGTTTACTTGCTTGGAAGGAGAAATGCCCAATTTGCAATTAGATACAGGATCATGGGCTCTGATCAATGGCCTGCCTGGATGGCCAGGGTATTAGAAGGAACATAATTGAAAAATTGGTGATGAAAAGGTCTAGAGAAGAGGTATGTAGACAGGCCTTTCTGAAAAGCCAGCAAAGACATTTACTTGTGTCCCATGTGAATCCTCACCAAAGAGTGACCTCAGCAGATTACTGTGCTCTCTGACAAAGATCAGTGGGAAACTACAATAACCCAAACTGAGCAGGACTGCTATTGGCACAGACCCTTCAGGAATGAAGGTTTGGTCACCCCACAGGTGAAGACCTTGACCAGCTGAGATGCTTGCTTAAGGCAAAGAGACTACAGAGTGGATAGTGAAAGAAAGTAGTTATAAATATCCATTGTGACGATGTGACCAGTTATAGCAATAAAAATTGTCAGAAATAGTCCTCCTTATCTTGTTATGAATGTGTGTATTTATTATATTAGGCAAATATGTTTTCTTCTGTTTTGTATTCCCTTATCATGTTCATAAGATATATTGACTTTGTATTATGCTATTTAAGTATAGTTAATTTTATACCATAGTATTTAAGTTATGGGATATTAAGGAGAAGAGTAAACATCACTCAAGGACTTTACCTTCTTTTCTGGGGAAGGTGTTAGTGCATTTTCTTTGGCATGCAGGATGGTTTTATTATGTCAGGTGGAATTATGACTTTATTATTGTCATTATTTGGGATTAAGTAAATTTTAAAGAGAAACGTATGGCTGCCTAGTTGACAAGGGGTGTGTCAACTTGACTAGATCATGGACGGCCCAGATATTTGGTTAAATGTCATTGTAGATGTGTCTGTGAGGGTGTTTCAGGATGAGATTAACATTTGAATTAGAAGACTGAGAAAAGCAGATTGCTCATCCAATCCATTGAAGGCCTGAAACCAAAACAGCAGATTGAAAGAATTTTCTCTCTTCTTTGAGATGGGACCTTATTCTTCTCTTTTTGGATGTGGACTGGAATTTACACCATTGGCTATCCTGGTTCTCAGGCCCTTAGACTCAGACTAGAACAAACCATCAGCTCTTCTGGATCTCTGGTTTGCTGACTACAGAACTTGGGACTCCTCAGCCACTGTAATCATTCGAGTCGATTCCTTATAACAAATTTCTTGAGATGTATATCTGTATCTCCCATTGGTTCAGTTTCTCTGGAGAGCTCAGATCAACACAGTAACTTTCAAAACATGGCTTTAGTGTTACACAGATTTTCACACTAGCGCATCAAACTTTACTGTCTAACATCATGCTGAGAACTAGTTCATCAGAGTGCCATGAGTATAGTAGGTACTTTCTGAGATTAGGATCTATAAGTTTTGATTGAAAAAGATATAATATTGGATGTTCTGTTAATGAGTTTGTTGGAGAAAGGAGACAGAGTTGGTTACATCACAGGTAATCTGCTAAGAGATTGTAAAGCAGAAAGGACTCTTACCCTTTTATATATAGCCAAGAAGATTCAACCCATTACACTCATGCTTTCAAGATAAACAATAGCTAGTCCTCAAGTAAGAGGACTCCGACAACACAATTTGTCACACATAGGTCATTTCAGATTCACCTGGTAATTGGGGTGACCATCTGTGTTAGCTAATTGGCTTTATCCAGAGGGAAAACAAATTTCTTATATCTTTATGACAGAAAGTAGTTTTGCAACTTGATGTAAGTTATCTACAAAAGTGAGATTCCTACTTCCCCACAGACACTGGGAAGAAAAGGTGCTATCTTTCTTGACGTTAATATTTCAAAAAGATGCATCTTAGGTCCCAGGTGAAAAAGGAGTCGTGAGAAAGAAATTTGATGTGTGATCAAACTAGATAAGATTGAATGGATTTATTATGTGTTTTAAAAAAACGAGCTTTAATACCAATGGTGTACTTATGTAAAACTGAAACTCAATTTTCTCTTATCTGCTAAAATAACACTTTTCTTGGACTTTGGTCTGCTTTTGATAATAAACTGTAAAAGGTTTTTCTTTACCTTTTAGAGCAATCTCCCTAGAAAGCAATGATTTTGTGTCTTACCAACTGTACTTCGCACTGTCTTCATCAGTTCTTTGATTGCTTAAAATTGAGTCTTCTAATATTAAAAGAGCTAAGTTTTACTAACAACTATTTAACTTTCTGTATTTGCCTGCAAAGTCTTTGTCAACAGGGTTAAGTGGATAACTAAGTACAATTTCACAGTGACCTGTGATCCTATTTGACCCAAGTGTTTTAAAACCTTTTGATATTTTTGACAAGCTTTCCATAATCAAAATCTAAATGAAGTCTATTGACTTCATCGTGTTTCTTCCTGATATTTTATTACAAAGGAAAAGGTTAACATTAAAGAATGGGTAGTTAATGCAAATGCAGCCACCCTTCTAAAATATTAGATGTATCAAGAAAGCCTTTGGCAAGGGCTGGCTCAACATTAATTTGTGGTTGAGTTCTCTGAAGAGTGCCTGCCTGGAAATCTGGCATTCTATGGTGTTGATTGAAGAGACATCCAAATGCTTTAGAAAACAGATGTGTGGGAGGCAAAGATGTTTTCTTATTGTTAAAGTTTAAGAGGTCAGCTTGTATTTTTACCCAGCCCACTTCCCTGGGGATTGATAGGGCTTGTCAAATTTCATAATTTTCTCCCTTCTCCTAAAAGTTCTGTGAAAAAAAAATACACATTTTTGTTTCAAATAGTAAATTTAACCTGAATTTTTTGGAACTTTTGGGCATTTTACTACATCCCCTGAAATTGATGGTGATCTTTCAGGACAGGTTGAGGCATAGGTGTCTGGACAGGCTAATAATCTGGAACTTCTTCAAACATTTTATTTACTATTTATTAGAAGACAGACCTGGGGGAAGGATGGAAAGGGGAAGCCTGGAGATGGCTTGATCTCTGCTCTAGGCAGCTGCTCTACAGAGGAGTGCAGCTCTGGCCTCCAACCCATATCCCGTCGAGCACAACAAAAAGCCCTTGAATTACTCAGGCTACCATCTTGGATGGGGTTTCCTCTTGGAGGTTTTCATCATTCACCCACGACTCCTTTTCTCTTTCTCAATTGTCAGATTATCCCTTTCAATTATATATTCCTCATCCCGTGAAGAGTTTGGATAAAGGCCATTTTCTTCATTTTTAACATATTTCTAGTGATTTTTAAAAGGATATCATAGTTTAGATTAGGGTTTTAAGAGACTGGCCTGATCCTTAATCCAACTCAATTCAATGACCAACAGCCAAGAAATAAAACAAAAACAAACACCCTACAATGTCAATTTATTAGAAAAGACTGATCTGAGTCATATCTCACCCTCAACGTTCTTGTAAATAATCAATAGCAGGATAGCTCTGTGGCACTCCGGGCCGTGATTCTCAAAGGAAAAGGTAGATCCAGCCAAAAGAAGACACACACACACACACACACACACACACACACACACACACACGCACACACACATGCACGCACACACGCATGCACACACGCATGCACACACACCCCTCCTTCATGGTTGGAAATGTGTTTAGTAAAACACGTAACTAAGGGATACGACAATTTAAAAGATGAATGTCAGAGTAAGCTGTTGATTCCTTCACTTAGAAATTTTATCATAGCTGATGTCAACCCCGCCAAATTTTTGTATAGTAGGATGGAGGGTTTCCTTTTTTTTTTCTTTCTAATTCTTGCTTAACACTTCTACCAAGTCATGAGAATGCAGTAAAATAGAGGCTACTGTAATTCTGCCTGTTTTGGTAGATTTGTGTGTTTGAGAAGGGTAGTGGGTATGTTTTTCTTTTTGGTTTTTCTTTCAGAACAGAGCTTCCCACTCACTCCTAAAGAAGAGAGATGTAGGGGGTGGGGAGACATATTTTTATCCAGAAGATTATGTTCTCTTTAATGTGCATGCTATTTCAATGGAAATGATGCTTTGGAAAAGGACAATTTTTATTTATAAAGAAGGTTCTCTTTACAGGCAAGATTCATCTAAAATTCACAAATGTTACTTTTGCTTTAGAACATTTCTTTGAGTTTCTCAGCAGTCTCTTTTTCTATTCACTTATAGAAAGGGACTATGGTCCTTTGGGTGACTTACTGAGGATAGCCATTTCCAGACAGGGCTGTCCTTCATTTTAAAACTCCCTTTGGGTCTAGCATCATGAGTTTTCTTCTCCTTCCCCTTTATGCCACCAGCCACTAGGTGCTTTCAGAGAGTAGGACATCACACTATGTCAGCCTATGCAGGTCATGGCACCCACATCTGTCTACTTTTTTCCTAACTTTCTCCTTAGGAAAAACTTTCTTTATGATCAGTCGGATTTGTAAAATTTTAATAAGTGAATGGACACTTTGTACCAAAAGGTACCAGTCAACTCTCGGATGCTCTCCTCTAAACAGCAATGTGAATGTATTAAGTACTTGCTGTGTGCTTAATTACCGCCTTAAGAACTTTACATGTGTTAACTCAGTTAAGCCTCATAGCATCCCTAATGAAATGTTAGTTTTTGCTCCTTCTTAAGCAGAAGGAAGCTCAGAGAGTTGAGTAACTTGTTTGAAATCTGTTTAGGGGCAGAGGTGAAATTAGAACCAAGGCAATTTAGCTCTGGGGACTTCACAGGTTACCACGATCCTGTGCTATGCTATAGTATTCTACTAACCAACCAACTTTTGCAAAATTGATATATAACTGACATATAATTATGTAAGTTTAAGAGGTACAATGTGTTGATCTGATACATTTATATATTGCAATATGATCACCATCATAGCTAAATTTTCACCTCTATTACGTCACATAATTATCCTTTTTGTGTGTGTATGTGGTGAGAACATTTGAAAACTTTTCTAGCAACTTTTGAGTATGTGATATAGCATTGTTGACAACGTTGTTCATTAGATCTCCAGAGCTTACTCATCTTCTAACTGCAGACATATACTCGTTGACCAGCATCTCCCTAATCCATCCCTCTGCTAGTCCCTGGTAACTACCATTCTACTCTCTGTTTCTATTTCAGCTTTTTGAGATTTGACACATAAGAGAGATCATATAGTATTTATTTGACCATCTCTATCCGACATACCTCACTTAATGCCCTTGAACGGAACCAAAGTTTTGCCACTCTGAAGCAGCTTTTGGGGATTTTGATTTTAAGCTGTTTATTAAGAAGTAAGACTCAGAATGAAACTTTGACCCCTGCCCTTTCCTGCCCAAGAGATGCAGATAGAAAAACCTGCTTCAAGAAGGAAATCTTCAGAGGTTAGTCTCAGCCTAATTTGAATTAATTTGAATTAAGTACAGTAAATAACAAGGCTTCAAGCAGGGGCCTGTTAGCTAGATACCACCCCCCACCTCCACCATTGTTTCTGAGTTGCCTAGCAAGAATTTGTCTGCCAAGTGTGTTCAGCTCTTCTTCAACCACCTGCAAACGGCCCATTCTCACTTCTGAAAGATAATACCCCACCTCCCTCTCTCCTTTGTCCAAAAATGTCTTATGTACCCAATGTTGCCTCATCATCTTTGGAATTTTCATGCTTATGCTAATTCCCCACACACATGTATTAAAAATGTGAGTTTCTCCTATTAATCTGTTTCTGTTAATTCGATTATTGGTCCAGCTAGAGGAGCTAAAAAGGTGGGAGGAAAAGCATTAATTTGTTTTTGGCTCCCACACCCTCAAGGTCCATCCATGTTGTTGATAATGACAGGATTTTTTTCTTCCCCATTGTATATATAATCATATCTTCTTTGTTCATGCATCCATTATCAGATCAATTGACTGTCATTGTATCACAGTGTTTTTTTGTGTCTCCAATTTCTTTCAACAAAAGTCTTGTAGTTTTCATTGTACATGTCTTTCACTTCCATAGTTAAATTTATTCTTAGATATTTTATTGTTTTTGATGCTATTGTGAATTGTATAGGTTTTTTTCATATATTTTATTATTGTATAAGAATAACTGATTTTATATATTAATTTTATATCCTGTAACTTTACTGAACTCATTGATTAGTTCCAACACTTTTTGAGTCTTTGAGATTTTTACATATAAAATTATGTTATCTGCAAATATTGATAATTTTACTGTTTTATTTCTGACTTGATACCTTTTTTCTTTGTCTTGCCTAGTTGCTCTAGTTAGGACTCCCAATACTATATTGAATAAGAGTGGTGACAGTAGACATCATATTTTTGTTCCTGATTTTGGAAGAATAGCTTGCAATTTTTTATCATTGGGTATAATGTTAGCTTTAGTTTGTCTTATATGACCTTTATTATGATGAATTATGTTTCTTCTATGTCTAATCTGTTGAGTATTTTTATCATGTGAGAATGTTAAATTTTATCAAATGCTTTTCCTGCATCTATTGAGAGAATCATGTAATTTTTATCTTTTTATTCTATTAATGTGATATATCACCTTTATTGATTTTTGTATGTAGAACCATCCTTGCATCCCAGAGATAAATCACTTTTGGTCATGGTGTATAATCCTTTTATTGTATTCTTAATTTTTGTTTGCTAATATTTTGTTGAGAATTATTTCATCTATAGTTATCAAGAATATTGGTCTACTGGTCTTATTTTCTTGTTATGCAGTATTTATCTGACTTTGGTGTCAGGGTAATGCTGGCCTAAAAGAATGAGCTGGAAGTGTTCCCGCCTCTTCAATATTTTTGAAGAGTTTGAGAAGGATTGGCATTAATTCTCCTTTAAATGTTTGGTAGAATTCACCAATGGAACCATCTGGTCCTGGGTTTTTGGTTGAGAAGTTTATGATTACTGATTCAGTTGCTACTCATTATTAATGTGTTCAGACTTGCTATTTCCTCTTGATTCTGTCTTAGCTGGTTGTGCGTTTCTAGAAACTTATTTTTTCTAGGTTATTTAATTTGTTGACATAAAAGGTTCATAGTAGTCTCTTTTGATCTTATGTATTTCTGTACTATGAGTTGTAATATTACCTCTTTCATTTCTAATTTTATGTATTTGATTCTTCTTACTTTCACTAGTCTAGTTGAAAGTGTATTACTTTTGTTTCTATTTTGAAAAAAAAAAGCTCTTAGTTTTATCGATTTTCTCTATTGTTTTTCTGTTCTCTATTTTATCTATTTTATCTACTTTTTCTGTTCTCTATTTTATCTACTTTATCTTTATTATTTTCTCCTGTCTGCTAACTTGGGCTTAATTTGTAACTCTTTATAGTTCCTTGAGGTATAAAGTTTAGTTTTTTATTTGAGATCTTTCTAATTTCTTAATATATACATTTATTATTAAATCTTTCCTCTTAGAACTGCTTTGCAACATTCTTTATGATATGATATGCTTTTATTTCACTTTCATTTGTTTTGTGATAATTTTTAAATTTATTTTTGATTTCTTCTATGACTCACTGGTTGTTCAAAATTGTGTTGTTTGGTTTTCACATATTCGTGGATTTTCCAGATCTCTACTGTTGTCAATTTCTAGTTTTACACAATTGTGTTCAGAAAAGAATATTGGTATAATTTCTGTCTTGTTAAATTTGCTAAGGTTTGTTTTGTGTCCTATTATATGATTTATCATGGAGGATATTCCTTGTGCACTTGAGAAGAATGTGTATTCTGCTATCATTGGATGAAATGTTTTATATATGTCTGTTAAGTTCATTTGATCTAAAGCACGGTTCGATTCAAATGTTTCCATGATGATTTTCTACTTGATCTATCCATTACCAACAGTGAGATATTGAGATCCTCTCCTCTTATTATATTGTTATCTATTATCTATTTTCCCCTTCAGATCTGTTAGTATTTGTTTAATATATTCAGGTGTTCCAGTGTTGGGTGTATATATATTTACAATTGCTATATTTTCTTGATTTATTGGCCCCTTTATCATCACATAGTGACCTTCTTTATCTTTTGCGACTGTTTTTGGCTTGAAGTCTATTTTGTCTGATATAAGTATGACTACTCCAGATATCTTTTGGTTTCCACTTGCATAGAATATCTTTTTGCATCCCTTCACTTTGAGGCTATGTGTATCTTTAGAGCTGAAATGAGTTACCTGTAGGCAGCATATGGTTGAGTTTTATTTTTGTTTCTGCAGCCACTCTGTACCTTTTTATTGGCAAATTCGATCCACTTACATTTATAGTGATTATTGATATATAAGGACCTACTATTGACATTTTACCATCTGCCTTCTTGTTATTTTTTATCTCCATTACTTACTTTTTTCCCTCTGTTTCTGCCTATCTTTTAAAATTTATGGTTTTCGATGGTGATAATCTCTGCTCCCTCTTTTTTTATGTTTCATTAATCTACCTTAGATTTTGCTTTGTGGTTACCATGAGCCTTACATAACAGTCCATTTTATGCTGATAGCAATTTATCTTTGTTTGCTTATAAAAGCTCCACACTTTTACTTCTCCCCTTTTATATTTTTGATGTTACAATTTACCTTTTTATGCTATGAATTTGTTAACAAATTATAGTAGCTATAGTTATTTTCAACTCTTTTCCTTTATCCTTTAAACTTTATAGGATAGTTAAATGGTTAACACACCATTCTAAAAGTATGTATTGGGGAGAGGGAGATTCCTCAAGTGGGGCACACCCAGGGGGCTGTGGGTGGACCTGCTGCTGAAGTCCCAAGCAGGCAGCAGGAAATGTGTTTCTTCAATGCCCTTCGATATTCTGTTGCCTCCTTGCCTTTCCTCTCCCTCCCGCCGGGAAGTCTCTCTTCAGGAATCTGGGTGCTGTTAAAGAGAAATAGGTCCCTCCAACTGCAGTGAGCACACCCGGGGCAGCTAAGGGTCACTCAGCACTTTTGCTTTCCACCTCCTCTGCCAGAAAGGTCACCGCTGATGCTGGCAAAGTCCAGCACCTTCCAGTGTTGTCCTGAGGAGAAGGGGCCACCTTGGCAAGTTCCTTCCTCTCCTCTGCTTCCAAACACATCTCTATCCCACTTTGATAGGATGCCAGATTCTTCTGTCAAGCAGGCTGGGCCTCCATAAATTCTCTTTTGCTCATGGATATCCACCAAGCTTTGCACTCTCCGGGTTCCCTTTTTTCTCAGTTGTGGTGGCAGAAGTGGGTGGGTCAGGCTCACAGATGCCCTTGGATTTGCAGCTCCCACTGAAGTCTTATCCACCCACTTTCAGATGCACCGATGGTTCAGACCTCCTAGGTGTCCGGATATAACGTGCAGAGGCCCTTTTCTTCAATTACGATGTCCTATTCGTTGTTGCTCAAAAGCGGAAAAAGGAAGAACCGATGCAGCCAGATGCTGACATCACCCTACCTCGCTCTATGCTATGTATTTAAGTACTCCTTTCAGCATTTCTTGCAAGACAGATCTAGTGATGATGACCTCTCTCAGCTTTTGTTTGTCTGGAATTCTCTACTTTTCCTTCATATCTGAAGGATAACTTTACCAAATCGAGTATTTGGGGGGCAATTTTTATCTTTCAGCACTTGGATATGTCATTTTACTCTCTTTTCACCTGCATAGTTTCTGCTAAGAAATTTGCTGGGAGCCTAATGGGGGTTCCTTTGTAGGTTACATTTATTTTTTCCCCCTGGCTTTCTTTAGTATTTTTCTTTATTTTGATTTTTGATAGTTTTATTATAATATGTCTTGAAGAAGGCCTTTTGGCATTGAAATAATAGGGTGATCTATTAGCTTCTTGAATATGAATGTCCAAGCCTTTCCCAGGCTTGGAGATTTTCAGCCAGTATATCTTTAAATTTTCTGCCTCCTTCTCATCTTCTCCTGAAGTCCAAGATTATGCCAATATTTACCCTTTTGGTTGAGTCCCACAGATCATGCAGGCTTTCTTTGCTCATTTTTATTTTCTCTTTGTTCCTTTCTAACTGTGTTATTTCAAAATTGTTATTCTCTAAGTCATTTATTCTATCTGTTCTACAGATGCTCTCCGGTGTATTCTCCATCTTTTTTATTAAATTCTTCATTTTGGAATTTGGTTCTTTGTTATGGTATAGTCTTTCGTAAAGAGTTTATTTTGCCATGTATTTTTTCCTAATATTATCGAACTGTCTTTCTGAGTTTTCTTATAGCTCATTGAGTTTCCTCAATACAGCTATTTTGAGTTCTTTATCAGCTGGATTGCCGTTTTATAGCTTTGATCCAGTTGTTTGGAGAATGATTGATATCTTTTGGAGGTGGCATATTTCCTTGATTTTTTAAGTTTCTTGTAATTTTGTGTTGCTATTTTCACATTAGAAGTATCTTTGCTGGTTATGTTGACACAAAGTACTGCGACTTGATGTTTTTTAGGTTTATTACAGATAGGCCTGCTTCACTCTTCTTGCGCCCTCTTGTGGCAGAACTTTTAAGCTTTTGTGTGTTCTCGTTCTTAAAATTCGTAGGCAGGCTGCTGGGAACTTCACTTTTGTTTTCCAGAAGGTGGCGCTGTAGCTCCAGTTTGCGGTGTCTTTCTTGCAAAAAGACCTTCGTTTTTATGAAACTCCATTTTATGTGAACACTCCAATTACCTGACCTCTTACTGCGGCCATACCCATGAGTGTGCACAAGGAGCTGGCTGCAGAGTGGGGTAGGTGTGAGTTTAGCGTTCAGGTATTGAGGGTACCAAGCATTCATTGGAGACGTCCTCCAGTGGAGTAGTCCCAGAGGCTATGGGTGACTTCCTGCAGAAGCCCTGGAGCAGGCAGCAGGAACCACATTCCTCTGATGCCATTTGATGTTCTTATCTGCTTCCTTCACTCCCCCAGTCGCGGAGGTCCCACCTCACCACTCAGTATGGTGCTGTACAGGAAGGGGTCTCTCCGGCCATGACTGGCACAACTGGAGTAGCTGGGCACTCACTCAGTGCTTTCTACCTCCCCCAAAAGAGAGGTCACCACTTTCCACTTCCTCTGTGGGAGAGGTCACTGCTGTTGGACACCTTAGCCCTGTCTAGTGTTGCCTTGTGGGGAGTTGGGGGCAAGCCAGGTAGAGTTCATTCTTCTCTCCAGCACCCAAACTCAACCCTTTCCTGCCCCAGGGGCTACTGGAATCTCCCCTCAGGCTAACTGAACTTCTACAAATTCTGTCTCTCCCCCAGTCATGAGGTCCAGCCTCAACACTGGCTGCTGCAGGAGAGAGATGGGTTTCTCCACCAGCCTCTGCATAAGGGAGAAGCCACACACTGAGAAGTCGCCATCAGCTAGTTCAGCCCCACGCTTTGCTGCCTTGACAGAGGTGTGGCACTGGCCAAGTTTCTCTTACCCTCTCCAATGCATTCGAACTCGTTTGGTTGTTTTGTTTTGTTTTGTTTCTCCAACAGAATGTTGAAATCTCTCCTCAGGAAACCTGGACTTCTGCAGAGGCTCACTCGTCTGTGGGTGTCTGCCCAGGTCAGCGCTCTCCAGGTGTTCCAGACCGCAGGCAGCAGGGACTGAGGCTGGCTCACAGCCTCCTGCCATTTCCACAGCAGATACCAAGATCTGTCTGCCTATTGCCTGACGCACAGGTGAGCAGGATCCCTCCTGGGTCCCTTGGGTTCCACAACTTCCTCAGAGGCATTTTTGTTCACTTATGGATGTCAGATTTTAGTTGTTAAATAGGGGCCCAAATGAGAGATGTTTTATGCCATGATGATGCTGACCTCACTCCCTGCCTCCAGTTTTTCACTACCTGCTCCCATAGGGTAAGCAGGTCTGGGCCAGACCTGCTCCTTGGACAGGTGGGCCATGTCTTCCTTCTCCACTCTAAGCAGTTTGGTGGATAAGTAACTCAAGGACTCAGTGGGGGTCTGGCCATTTAGCTCTCTCTCTTCTTCCTTTCCAACAATCTGTGCCGATTCCATAATTTATCTTTGGGAGAAAAATTTATCTATTAGGACTTGAACATAAACTATGTGTTTTAATCCAACTTTTGCCAGACATTTTTGCCAGACCTTGTTCAATTATTAATAGAGAGATACTCTGGTTCCCACTCAGCTATCATTCTTTACATAGAGCTTCTTTGGAACTTAATTAAAGAATCTTGCTGAATGGCATGGAAGAATGTAGGCATCCCTTGGCCCTAAAGCAGGATCCTTTTATTGACACAGTACTTCACATTAAATCCCTATCATTTTAGGCTTAACTTAAGTATGAATTCTGGATACTCAACTCACTAGCTATCTGTGCATTTGCATGGAGATTTAAATTTACTTATTTAAGTTTGTGCATCTTAGTATAGATTTAAAATCCCAAATGAGGATGAGAATTTTTGGATGTGGGGAGCTACTGTACTCATCACAATAATCACTTTCTTCTGGTTGCAAGTTAACAGAGACAGGCTGCTGCAATCTCAAAGGTAAGCCTGTTGATAATAGAAACTATTGTACAACTGGTCTAGTCAATAGCCATGAGAAACCAAAGCAGTTTATCGTTTCATCTCTTCATCTCTCTCATGGACAATATGCTTCTCTTTGCTCATCTGCTGCATTCTTCTCTGTCTGTGTACCAGCTGGTTTCTTTTGCTTACCCTTAAATTTTACTGTCACTACACTGAAATGCATATAGATGTGTGTTGCCAGACTCTCCCTCTCTCATGCGAGACACACATCACAATCTTTTCACTTTAGTGTCTACAATTAATTGACCTTTTTTCTCATGCATTTTTGTTTACCAGTTCTAAAGTTCCATGATAAAAATACAAGAAATCAAGGTCATCTTTTGAAGTCAGGCTACAGGTACCGACAGTCAGAAAATCCAGGGACGAGGAAGCTGTGGTCCTGGATGCAGTTCGTGGCTGCTCAGGCAGAGAACCTTCTCACAGATGCTAAAAACATCTCTAAATCGTGTTTTATGCTTCAAGTTTGTTTACTAATAATGTAAAAATATTAGGTCGTGGAAAAGTGGAGTCTTCTTATTCAATTCCTGTGCATAAGAAGAAACATATCCTTCATGACTGTTTTAGATATCTTTTGCTGCATAACAAATTATCCCCAAACTTAGTGGCTTATTAATAAAACAATGTATTATCTCATAATTTCTGTATATTGGGGATTCAAATGCGGCTTAGCTCGATTTTCTGCTTCAGCGTCTCTCACAGTCTGCAGTCTAAGAATCAGCTGTCACTGTAGTCATCACAAGGCTCAGCTGGGGAAGGACTCACTCCCTAGCTCCACATGTGGCTGCCGTCAATACCAAGGTCCTCGCAGGTTGTTAGACTGAGAGCCTCAGTTCATCGCTGACTTTGCCTGGAGGCAACCCTCAATTTTTTGCCATGTAGACCTTTGCATAGGGAAGTTCACAGCATGGCACCTGGCTTCATTAATGTGAACAAGCAAAAAGGCAAGGGGAGGCAAGAGGGTCACAGTCTTTTATAATCTAATCATTGAAGGGACATCCCATTATTTTTGTTTGTATTCGATTGATTAGAAGCAATACACTAAATCCAGTCCACACTTAAGGGGCGAGGATTATACAAGAGCATGAATATCAAGAGATGGGGGTCACTGAAGGACATCTTAGAGGGCTACTTACGACAGTCCACCCTCTGGCCTATAATAGTTCACATCTCTCACACATGAAAATATATTCCTGTGTTCCAAGTCTAATTTCATTCAAAGAAGAAGCAATTATTTGGGCCCCTTTCTCTTCAAATTGGATAGGTTTGTTTTAAAAGAGAAATTTCTGTTCTTGGAATGAGTTGAGAAGTTATTGTGTAATATCACTTATAAGGAGAGAAATTAATGCTCATTAATCTGAAAATGTTGACCAAATATGACCAAAATAGGGCTAATATCACCATCCTTCCTTTATACCTTTCCTTCTTTTGCTGATCAAAAAAAACACCAACTTTTATGTCTTTAGTCCTCATTTTAGAAACTCAGACACCCACAGGAAACCAACAGAAGACTAACAATGAAAGAAACACTAACTATGGCTACTCACTGGAGTATCAGAATTGCCCATTCAGAGATTCTGCATTTAGTACTGCATCTTTGAGTCAGTCCTTGGCAATACCCATCATACTGTGGGCACTGTGATAGTACTAGGTGAGGTACAATATGAAGAAAAGTTGGGCAAAACTATGCATTTAAGTGCCATAGAAATGATGCCGGCTGTGAGCCTCATATGGACTAAATAATTGGGAGCTCAGTGGTAACAGGGATGGGATAAGAAGGTTTCAAAGAGATGAAAATGGAAACAAGGCTTGAAGAATGAATCAAAATTAAATGAAGATGAAGGAACATTATATGCAGCTGGACTTCGGCTGCAGAGAGAAAAGGGAATAGTAGAAGATGGACGGGAAAGGATATGACCAGATTTGGGGCAAGATCTTTGTAAATTAGGCTCAGGAATATGGATGGACAGGAGATATAGTATCAAAAGAAGACCTAGTACAAGGTTTTCAGTGCTTCTAACCTACTTGTGACCTGTGTCAAGTTTCTTCTGGACCTTGGCTCTTGCCTGTGAAATGGCACCGTTGCATGAAATGAGCCCTGTAGTTAACAGAGCAACACAACAAGCTGAGAATCACACAGTGCTCTTGACTCCACATCTCACTTTCCGCAACATGACATGACTCACCACAAATAGTCTTGAGGCAAGATAACTTAGGAACGATTGGTTGGCATGTTGTGCAGTACCCAGAGAAAGCAATTAGAGGAGCCCTGAAATATCACTGGTAAGTGTGTATCAGCCTCAGGGGTAGCAATGTGTTTTAATTTTTTTTTAATCTGATACTCAGGCTTTCGTTATCTCTACATCTATGTTCTGAGATTCTTTTTTTCCTGGCCAGATTTAATTTTTTGAGTGTTAACAGAAGCTAAAACACCATATGGAAAATTCCCCAATCCTTCTACATTTGAGACTTCAGAGTTCTAAATAAAATTAAGGTTTTCACTATATTTTTCTTTCTCTGGTTTTCTACTACTCAGATCCAAGTCAAAAGCAAAGGGCAGATTCTGTAAATGTTAATGAGATTAACTGAATAACAGTTCACTATTTCCTTTGAAATCTTAATTAAGAATCAAGATGTTTCCGGAGACTGGGCAAGAACCTTTATGAACTGATGATTGTAAACCAAAAGATTTAAAAACACAGATTTACTCACATGTTCCTTTGTAATTTTCATTTTTTTATGTACATGATCTAATTTGGACTGAGGAGTTGAGTAACCAAGGGAACTTTACAATTTAAAGCAGACATCTATGGTATTTTTTCTGGAAGGGGTTAATTATAGCCTTTGCCATTCCAAATCTTGTAGCACAAGGAATAAGGGGGTAAGCAATACAATCCTGAAATTGGTAAAGGTTGAGATTGTGGCTTTCTCTCCTTTTACTCTAAGGACCCTTTGCCCATTTAGCAATGCTGCATCTTCCAAGGCCCTAAGCAAATCTAATTTTGTAGTGTTAATCAAGGCATTTTTTTGTGGGCATTTAAAAGCCTTAAAGTTGGGAAGAGAGTTCCCATGAGGCTATAAGTTACACAGGCTATGCAATTAGACAGTAAATAACATGTACTGATAATGATTCTACAATGAACAGCTGCTGTGGAAGATACAGAGAAATAAATATAAGCTCTGATTCTTGCTCTTAAGGAACTTTCAGTCTAGTTGAAACAGATTCAGGCACATAGTAATAAGAGGCTGAAAATGAAACTCCCCCAATGAATAATATAGACAATAAAGGTTTTAGGTGTTTGGAAGTGGGAGGAATCACTTCTATAGTGAGACTCAGGGTGACTTCAGAGAGTGGTATCTTCCTACACACCACCAAGACCTTGAAACAAACCTGGGATGCTAGGCTGTTTGGATAGGTGGACCCAAAGCAAGGTAATGGTAGTGTTGATAGGATTTCATATATGAAGATTAATGCAAGACAAAAGGGCCGGGTCAGAAAGAGACAGGGTTTATGGAGAACATTCTTAGCTAGAACACAAGAAATGCTTGGTTTTACATAAGGAAATATGACTCAGCACAGTTGGGGTGGCATTTTGAAATAAACAAACAGAAAAAAAACCACTTCAGCCAAAATCAGGGAACACAAACTGGATCCCTGGTTCTTAAAAAAACTATGAAACAGAAATATTTCCATTTGTTCTCCTGCAATTAGTAAGGTGAACAGAGTATTTTCTATTTTAGCTCTCACTGCATCTATAATTTAGAACCAGACAGCAACAGTGGCTGAAGTGCTGGGTTTTCATAAATTCTTGTCTTGGGCATTAGGGAACTGAATTAGATGATGCCATTTGGGACTGACTTATTTAAGAGTATGATCGATCATCCTATCTTCTTTTTTGTGCTTCATTTTTGTGTACATGTAGGAGGGATGAAGGTGGGTACTATTTGTCTGTTGTATTCTAGTGATCCTGCAAAGGCAAGTAATCATTACTACATTGGAGCACCTAAATATAAAAAGCAAATATTAACAAAACCAAAGGAAAAATAGACAGCAATACAAAAATAGTAGGGGACTTCAATACCCCTTTGAACAATAGATTATTCACTCGAAATCAATATGGAAACAGAAGTCTTATATAACACTATAGATTAAATGGGCGTAAAAAAGATATACATACCATTCCATCCAAAAGCAGCAGAACATACATTCTTCTCAAGTGTACACACGTCATTCTCAATGATAGATCATATACTGGGCCACAAAACAAGTCTTAACAAATTTATCAAGCATCTTTTCTTACCACAGCTGTGTAAAACTAGAAATCAATAACAGAAGAAAAGCTGGAAAATGCACAAATACATGAAAATTAAACAACGTATTCCCGAACAACAAATGTCTCAAAAAATGAAGCAAAAGCAAAATAAAAATCTTTACAAAAAGAAAGTAGAAACACCACTAACTAAAACTTATTAAAGCAGCAAATGCAGTTCAAAGATGAAAGTTTATAGCTATAAATGCCTACATTAAGAAAAAAGACCTAAGTAATGTCAGAATCGTGGAGGCATAAGTTCTTCCTTTTTTCTCTCCTTTTTTAAAAAACAACTCATTAGCTATCAATAACCAAGTAAAAGTGCCTGCCACACCTTACAGCAAGGGACCTGGGAAGATTCTTACACACTTGTTCATCAGAAAATAAGCAAGACTTCAGAATGGGCTGAGAATCCAAGGGAATCAGTGCCCGCGGCCCCACTCCCACTTGCTGTGATGGGTGGTAGGCGAGGAGCCGGGAAGGTGGGACCCTGGCGAGTGCAAACCTGAGCAGATACCCAAGGGCGAGAGAAAATTTGTTCAAGTCCAGCCTGCCTGAGGGGAGATTCCAGCATACCTTAGGGGAGATTCCAGCATACCATAGGGATATTTTGAGGGGACTGAGATGATTGGAAACAGAGCAAAGGGAGAAACTTGACAGAGCCACATCCCAGGGAAACATTGTAGGAGGCTAAGCTGGTGGCCGCAGAGGAGGCGGAAAGTTTCTTCAGAAGACGTGGAAAGTGCAAGTGTTGATGACAGCCGCACTACCAGGTTGCCGGTGGAGAAACCTGTTTCTCTCTCGCAGCACCTGGATTTATGAGGAGGGAACTTCATGGCTGGGGGAAGAGAGGAGAAAGACGGAAGCAGATAAAAATATATAGTAAAGAATGTGGTTTCTGATGTTCACTTCAGGACTTCCGCAGGAAGTCTGCCCACAAGCCTCTGGGAGTGCACCACTCAAGGATCTCCCTCCCCACTTGACCCAGTGGAATCCCCATGTGCTAAATCTGACCTCCCGCTATTTGTGAGTGCACCGTACAGCATAAACAAGAACAGTAGACAGGGAGTGTGCTAGGAAAAGTGCAAGGTCAGTGGGCAAAGGAAAAACCACAAGCTGGAGCTATAGTGCCACCTGCTGGACTACAAGTGAAAGCTTCTAAATTTTCAGCCCGCTAAATTCTAAGAACCGAAGAAGACATGAAAACTTAGTTAAGGAGGTATATACTACTAAATGTGAAAGCAGAAGCACTCTGCTGGAAACACTATAAAAAATCAAGGAAATATGGTATAAAAAATTATAATTCTTCAGAAACCAAACTCAAAGTCACAGAATATTGTGATCGAAATGATAAAGAATTCAAAACATTTGTTTTGAAGGAATTCAATAAGCTACCAAAAAAAAAAGTCAGAAAGGAAATTTAACGAACTCAGAAATAAAATTGATGAACAGAAGGAGTTCTTTACCAAAAAGAGTACAATTATAAAAAAGAACCAAACAGATATTCTGGAGCTAAAGAATTCAGTAAATGAAAAGAGTGCAATAGAGAGCATCCATATCAGGGAAGACCAGATGAAAGACAGAATAACTTGGAGGATAGGAATATATAAGTAATACATTTATGAGAAAGAGAGAGAACCCAGGTTTTTAAAATAGTGAAGAAAGGCTATGAGAGCTCTTAGATTTGACCAGAAGACAAATATTGGAATTAATTGAGGTTCCAGAAGGAGAAGAGAGGGTGAAGAAAACTTCACTGCATTACGGAGTGAGTATCACGTCCATTCACTGAAGTAACACTGAACACATCTTGCAAGTAGCTGGTTAAAAGCTTTTTTATAAATGTGTTTGCAAACACTTTACTATGCATGCATTACAGAGTGATATTACTTTAAATTACAGAAATAACATGTAAAGAACGAATTCTGCAAGTAGCTCTTAGAAACAACTCTAAAAAAAAGTATTCTTAAACAATTCACTACATGCGTTACAGAGTGGATATCACCTCCATTCCCGGAAATAACAGTGCTGAACACATCTTGCAAGTAGCTTGTTAAACATCTTCATTAAATGTGTTCTTAAAAACTTCATGGCATGCATTAAAAATGGGTGTCACTTCCACTCACTGAAATAACACTTGTTGACATCATCTCATAAGTTGCTGTTTAAAACAACTTTATAAGAATTGTCATGCCATACATTATGTCACTGAAATAAAACTGTGCTGAATGCATGTCGAGGCAGCTTGGTAGACACATTTTTATAACAAATATTAAAAACACTACACACATTACAGATTGGGCATCACTTTCATTCTCCAAATAACACTCTTCTAAATGCAATTGCCAATTATCTTGTTAGAAATGTCTTTATAAATGTGTTCTTCAACATATCACTACATACATTAAAGAATAACTTCCAGTGAAAAAAAGCAACATTGTGCTTAACTCCTCTTTCAATTAGCTTGTTACATCTTTATTAAATAAATTCTTAAAAATTTTATAAAATACTTTTTTATAAAAAGTATTCTTAAACACTTCACTACATGCATTACAGAATGTCTATTATACCAAGTCATTAAAATAACTGTGCTGAATGCATTGTGAGGTAGATTGTTAGAAACATATTAAATGTGTGTGTTTTTTTAATTCACCACATCCATTACAGATGGGTATCACTTTCATTCACTGAAATAACTATGTGCTGAACCCATCACCCAAGTAGATTGTTAGAAACATCTTTTAAGATGTGTAATTAAATAACCTTATGACACGTAAGACTTCCACTTCCTGAAATAACACTATGCTGAACGCTACTTGCCATTAGCTTGTTAGAAACATCTACATTAAATGTGTTCTTAAGCACTTCACTATCTGCATTACAGAGTGGGTATCTGTTCCATTCACTGAAATAACATTGTCCTGAATTCATCTTGCAAGTATATTTTTAAAAACATCTTTATTAAATGCCTGCTTAACACATTACTACATGTATTAAAGAGTAAGTATCACTTCCACTCATTAAAATAACACCATTTCAAATGTATGTTTCAAGTAGCTTTTGAGAAACATTTTAATTAAATATGTTCTGAAACTTGTCCCCTGGAGCTTCCTCTTCTGCTGTTTTCTGCGACATCACTCCTATGTCTTAAAATTATAGCTAGATCTCCTAAGAGTACTATGACAAACATTGAATCATATAAAATTTTCTACAGTATTGATCAATATTTATCAAAATCAATTAAACATTTGAAGGTCATAATAGTATTTAAGTTAACAAACTCAACTAACTGATAAGCATATTTCGTGACACTTTTAAAAAGCCAAAAGAACTGAACAGATATTGGTCCTAACTTATTTTTGTTCTATAAAATAAATGTGATCCACTATTCTCTATAATGCCTACATCCTTGTGTGCAGGAGATGAGTATGAGCTTCACCTACTTCCTCACATACTAACTTGATGACATACCCCCTGTAACTGTTGGTAAATGTTATAAGCTCTCTGGGACTGTTTTTACTCCATCATTTTAGCATTATTTGCACTTTTCTCACATAGGGATAAGATTGAAAACTGAATCCATGTAACATAAGTAGGTGATGATTGGTAATGATACATAATTTTTAATATGCCATAGCTAGATAACTATCTTGTAAAAGCATATGGATTCAGGCATGGCAGAGCTGACTGAAATGATATGCTACATTTGTTGGGGTCAAGAAATAAAGTACTCATACAGTTTTGTACAGTGGCAAGTGACTAATTTTGTGAAAGACATGTTAAATTTTTTTCTTAAGAAAACATTTCTCAAAGTTTATACAAAAATGTACTAAATATCTGATCTTTATACATTGTTAACCTCTTCACTAAAATTGGCACAAGAAAAATCTTGCTGTGATTCATAGACTTGCATACACAGAGAACTTCTCTTTCCTTAGTCATCCCAATGAGGATATTGGAGCATATGTTTCATTTGTTCAAATCCTTTTTTTCAGTCTCTCATCCCGACTTCAGCAGGCACATACTCCTACGTTTTATAGAAAAATGTCTTATTCCAAGACATTTTCCACAGCATCATTAACAAATAAGGTATTATAAAGAAACGAATTTTATAGGCAACTGAAATGCTCTTTTAAACACACAGAAAAATTTTTTATCTTAGCCTGAAATGTATCCCATGTATTTCTACCTTGGCAGAAAAAAATATATATATGTAATATTAAGGCAGAAAAATAGCTTTTATTTCATGAGGCTCCCACCAGTAAGGCTGTCTACAGATGAGGAATCTGAGCACAGCTAGTGAGGCATCCAGGCCCCATTCTCTATCTCAACTCATCACAGTGAGTATCTGTTTAATTCAATAATGCACTTAAGAGATCATGAGTTGCCTACTGCTATTTAGACTCAAATAGTATATTTCTGAGTTTTCACTTTTTAAATGGCTTTTCTATTTTTTCTCTGTCAGGCATCACATGTGCCTGTTTTTGTTTCCTTTCTCTTTAGCTGGGGCTAGAAAATCAAATGACTGAACTTAAAATAATCATTTTTTAAATAATTAAAAATAAAGTTATCTTATTAATACTTTTTTTACATTTATTTTGCCCACCAGACAAAAACATTTCTTCATTTAGTATCTTCATTGATCATGTGGTTTTTTAGGTTTCTGGAAGAGTAAACAAACTCCTGATGAGTCAGCCATTACCATATTGACAGTGCTTTAAGACACAAAAGGTAAAAGCTTCAGCACATTTGACTAAGTTGCTTTTCAGCTCAGCAACAGATTAATACCAATGTTTAGATCAGAGAGTATCAGAAAAGGTAATGTGTAATTGTACTGCCAGATATTTTTCTGTTACTACCCAATTCTCTAGTATCTCCTAATGATGTATAGTTCCCTCAAAAGGCATCCTTATTGCCAACTTTAAAGTGACCATGTTGTCATCTTCAAAGGAAAATAGGAATGTTATGGTCACCATCTACCTAAGTCACTGTCACCCACCAATCAGCAGGCATATATTCCTACCTTTTTATAGAAAAATGTTGTATTCCAAGACATTTTCCACAGCATCATTAACAAATAAGGTATTGTAAAGAAACAAATTTTATAGGCAACTGAAATGCTCCTTTAAACACAAAACATCTTTTGACATATTGAAAACAGCTCTTGGCCCCCTTGTGGGGTTATAAAGAAGTGAGTTTTAAAACTGCTTTTTGAGTCGTTTGGCTCCTTAATGACCTATTTCCAGTGTGTACACAGGTATTTAGTGGTTCAAGGATAAAGTACTGGATTAAGTCTGGATTTATTTCTAGTTATTTGTCAATGACTCCCTTGATCTCTTAATGCCTCAGTTTCTCCATTCTCTAGTTTCTTCTTCATTTGTACTTGAAGTTCTTGGGGGAAAAAGGTATTATAAAAAGTACAGCCAACATACATGAAGAAAAATCATGAGAAATTATTAAAAATATGGCATTTAAAAATGAAGAACTTCTATGTATAAATTATTCTGATTAAAAGTGTTAATGCCTTTATGTTTGTAAAAAATATATACACAAACATGAACCTGGCTTGGTTGCTGTCTGATTGAGAGCCTCAAAAAGTTGAATAAAAATTCCATTTGAAAACCGTTTTGTGGGTGCCGTGAGTCTGGTTTATTACTCTAATCCAGCCACCAGTAGTCAGCATTGACACCTGAGTGCCCAAGGACAGCCAAAGTGAAACTTCTCTGTAGGCCATTTTCTGTTCTCAACTCTGGTGCATTTATTCTATTCCGTATAGGAAAAGCCGTGTACCGATTTGTGCTGTTTGTCAATCAGTTGATATTTCTTAAATACAGTTGCCATTCTCTGTCGAAACTTTTAAGATTTCCTTGGAAAAGAATAAATAGCTGTTAATAGTTTGTTAAGCACGTGAGTCTAATTCTCAGGCATGTTTAGCTAAAGGGCCGGCTCTTCTCTGTGGGGAAACAAATTCAGCCCTTCAGAACCTTATTAAAGACTCCTGTTTGAGCCAAACGTCCTCTAGTGCGGAATTTCCCGCTGATGGCTGATCCGCTAACACGCCAGGCCTTCGAAGCCTCATCCGACCCCAGACCCTCTGAAGTCTGGGCTGCGGGAGAGTGCGGGCAGTCTCGACATTGCGTCCCCAAGCTGACCACTGCTTCTCGGTGACCAGACAACAGGGCGCTGATTAGGCGATACGGGTCCAGGGCTAATATCTAGTGGCCGGTCCCCCAAACTCTGGACTTGGGATCCCAGCCCCGACGCACGCCCTCGCCCCCCAGCGTTTCTCCCTCATTGTGAAAGGGGGCCTCATCAGCGATCGTGGGCTGGGGGCGGCGGGGGGGCGGGTAGTTGCAGGACGAGGAGCTTCAGAGGCTGGGGGAGGGGACAGGCAGAGACTGAACAGAGAGGGTGGGGGTGAAGGTAAGGAGTGATCCTGGGGGGCGACGGCGGCCTAGTTCTCGGCCTCGGCGGGGGTCGGCGGCGGATCGGTGGCGGGTGCGGGATGCGCTCGGAGGAGGAGGTAGCCGGAGGCCCCGGGTGGCCCCTGCTGCACAGAACCTGACAGGGCGGGGAGGCCGTGGGCCATGGAAGTCCACTTCCACCGGAGTCAGCGCGGCGACAGACAGAGGCGCCTCCGGCGTCGTCCTCAGGCTTTGGGAGCAGCGCAGGCAACCTCGGCAGGTGAAGGGGACTGTCCTGGGCAAGGTAGACGCAGCGGTACAGCCGCCCCTCACGGCAGGGCGCGGGGCCTCAGGAAGGTGGGTGTGGCGAGGGCCGGGCGGCGAGGACAAAACTTAGGAAAAGATGACGGTCCTGAGCTAGGCGGAGATGGAACGAGGGAAGAGGCGTGTGGGAGGAGGGGCGAGTAGGCTGTGCCAAGGGGCGGGGTGGTGACGGGGGGGACGGGGCTGAGGGTGGTGAGATCCTGGGCGGGGTCAAGGGCAGGGCCAAAGGCGGGCGGCGGCTTCAGAACCGCAGACAGCGGACCCGCAGCGCTGTCGCGAGCACACGGTGTCGTCCAAGACAGTTTTCGGCACCTTCTAACGCGGTCTTTTCTGGTTTGGGGAGAAATAAACGTCTTTTCGGCCTGTACAGGTGTCCTGTTGAGGCTGAGACGCTGGGCTATCTAACTATGGCCACTAACTGTTCACACAGCCCGGATCGCGGGCGGAGGAGGCACCAGATGGGGCGGCGGCTCCGCGAGAGTCCGTTCAGATCAGGGGAAACAGGAAAGATAGAGAGCCTGGAAAAGCCTAATAGCGTGGTGGGAGAGGACCCACGGTGTGGACACTATGCACTGGAGGCGAAAGATGTCCACTGCAGGCGGAGTTCCTCTTGGCTCTTAGAACAGATTCCCCGTTTTTTCTTCTGCTTGTAACAGAGATCCTAACATACATACATTCCCGGCATGGGCCTTACCTTTTAGTGTGGCTTAACATACAAGGAGAGGGTAGGAGATGGTCCTGTTTTTCCGCTGGGTCCCACACACTACCTGTTATGCCAACAGTTGTCTGGTAGTAATGAAATGATTACATGGAAAAGAACTATTAGGCACAGGCTTTTCTGGACTCACAGATCCCTTTCAAATTATTCAACCGCTATTATCCTTATTATTATTATTTTTTTTTTGACAGCCACATTCTCCATACGTGTTTCTTAATCTTTTCTTAAATGTATGCTTCTGGTGGACTCCTGGTTTAAATTTTCTTCTGAGCATAAACACAAGTCACT
>CM053508.1:44191543-44215883 GCA_028627145.1 Eidolon dupreanum | reverse complement strand
AGCCTCAGTGTTCTCATCTGTGAATAGGGTTGAGGTTCCTGCCAGTTAAGGAAACTGGTAGTTGTGAGATAGCAGAGAAAGATTTAGTTCTTCTGTAGATGCTGTAAAATGTGCTACGGTAAATCATCTTAAAATACCTAAAAATGTTCTCTAAATCTCTAGTAAATAGTATTTTACAATATAAGATTTTCTTCTATGAATGAATCATAACTAGCTTGCATTCCAGCTATGATGCATGACTAGGCATGACCTTTGAATAACCTTGCCTTTGATTTTCAATCCTGAGACTAGTTATTTTAGCTCTGGCTCTGTGCAGTAGAGAAAGTGATCTAAAGTGTCTTTGCCACATCACTAAAATGTTTTGTTTGTGTGCTTATTTGTTCACTTTTGCTAAAGAATATCCAGAATGTTGTGATTGATTGAGATGATTCTCTGGCCATAAAGGTTTTATCTGGAGTAGTTTCCAGACAAGGAAAAAAATTGCAAAATTAAAGAAGTCATACATTTTAGTAACCATTTTCACTGTTATCTCTTATTTCAGTCTTTATCCTCATCTCTACTTAAGAGCATACATTAATTTTAGAAATCCTGGTGACATCCTTTTTTTTAGAGACCATATGATAGATAGATCTTCATTGACAGTAAAGGCTGGGTCACTGGCTTTTTAAAGTCGTTGTTACACTCTCTAGGTACATTAATTAAGTTTTGCTAGAATGTGATTTTTTATTTAGAAGTTTTGCAATACTAATCTAAAATAATTTTGTAAATTTTGATTCTGTTACTCTGATTGTGTGCTTATGTAAAAATTAAAATTATATATAAATCAAAGATTTCCAGCAATTCTATGTAATAGTGACAACCTATATGTATTATCATTGGAGAGTGAAGTTTTTCATATAAATGCGTTTTCTAGATAAGTGAATTTTATGTCCCAAAACTAAATTATTTTACTAATGTATGATAGAAATTTTATGAAGTATGTTATTTACTTATATCTGTCTTCTTAAACAGAGTATGCTTTGTAATTATGTCTTTTCTGGATGATGCCATTGGGAAGGGATTGTAATAATAAACATCAATTTTTGATCCTGTTAAACTCATTGTCTGCTGAGAATATTATTTACTTCTATACTAAATACTTCCAATTCTCTGTATTTTTGAGGTTCTGCTTCTGATTTTTTTTCTTTTCCTCCGTTACTGTTAGACAGAATGTCAGCTGTTGAGTTCACTTCTTTCAAGTCTGTACACTTTTAACTGCATATTGTTTTATATACACCCCTCACCAAACAACCTCTTCTCACTCCTCTCCACCCCTTCCCCACTACTGAAAAGTGTTTTCTTCTCCTCCACTGAGGGTCACAAACTAGAAAAAATGCTTAAGGAGTGACAAGGCTGAAGCCAAGAGATTTTTCCTATGTGTAAAAGCAAGTTTAATGCTTGCACTATTTCCTGTTGGTGTCAAATGCTTACTTTTTCATTAATTCGATCAAGTGCTTTTTTTCTTTCCTTCTTAAAAATTGTAGTAAAATACACATAAGATAAATTTAACATCTTATTCATTTTAAGTGTAGAGTTCAGTAATGTTAAATATATTCACATCGTTGTGCAACCAATATCCAGAACTCTTCTTACAAAACTGAAACTCTATACTCATTACACAACTTCTTATTTCTCCCTCTCTCCAGCTCCTGGCAACCACATTTTACTTTCTGTTTGTGTCTTTGACTACTCTAGATACCTTATAGAAGTGGAATCATACAGTATGTGTCTTTTTGTGACTGTCTTATTTCACTTAGCATATTGTCCTCAAGGATCACCGATGTTGTAGCATGTGTCTTCCAGATAAATGAGAGTTACAATGTCATAGTCCCCTGCTCATTCCTGACAAGTCTAAAAATGATTACTCAGTGGGTTTACTACCAAGGTAGAGTGTTCCATTTGTTGATTAAGCATATAGCAGATTCTCTTAGTGATCATTTCTATGTGTGTTCCCCTCCCCCCACCACATAACAACAAAACAAGTTTCTACTACTTTTATTCTAAATTTTTCTACTTGAAGCAAATCTTACCTTAATATTATTTACACTCTTTGAAGACTCCACTTTTAGCCAACTGTCTCTTCTAAGCAAAGTAATTTCCTTGAACTCATATAACAGATTGATAATTGAATTAACCTCTTAAAATTAAAAATTTTTAAATGTACTAAGAAACCTATTTAAAGATATTCCATGATACACTCTTTGGTTTAGAGAGATCTGGTTTATGAAGGTATAAATTGTATATGGTAAAATTTGCCATTCTAACATGTACAGTTTGATAAATTTTGAATGTATTCAGACATGTAACCACCACTGCAACACCAGGAATCATTTCATTTAGTACATAATTGCCCTTCCTTTGTTTAAATGTGGAGTTTGACATGCTAAGGTTGCAGTTCCTTGAAAGTATAATTAAATTATAGTGTAAGAGTAACATTATCATTATTATGCTCACTCCTTAACTAAGCTACATTATTTTTTAAAAAAGAGATATATTAGAATTTCATAATTTTTTAAAATTTGTTTCCTGTTAAAAGCCTACAATATCCTGCAGTGGTAGAATTTGCTCTGTTCCAGAAGATAGCCACAAAGAAGGTGAAGAAAAAGATGCCAAAACTGGAAGCATTGAAAATGATGAGCCTTTTCAAAGGCTGGATTACAAAACTACCAAATTAAATACACTGATCAAAAAAAATTTTTTTCCTCCTATATATGGGGAGGAGTGTATGTATTTTTTTTTCTTTTTAAGTTTATAGATCTAGAATATAAGAAGTTTTTAGAAACTTACTGTGTAGAGGAAGAAAAAACTTCTGCCAATACCAAAACTCTTCTGGAAGACATAGAGGCAAAGACAAGATAATGTATTGGTTTGTTTTGCTAATTTCTACTCTTTATTTTATTGAGATATGTACTTATAGAGTATGTATCAATATCTTCTTTTCATGATTATCATAATAATTGACACTTATGACAGGCTTGGCAGAAATGTAGACTATTTATTAGTTTTGAGAAAAGGATGGTATGATGGCAGGTTGTGAAAATATTCTGAGCATCTGTTGGTGGAGATCCCCTGCATTATCAGTTACAACTAGTTTGTTTCAAAGCTATGATGAATGAATAGTGGAAAAGACATTTGAGTGCTCTCTGCCTGGCTGCAACAGGGAAACATTATATCTCAAATTCGAAGTCAGTCATCTTTGCAAAATAGTCACAGAAATGAGATGCTTGCTTGGCTTAAGTGAAGTCATCTCTTCACTGCTGTTTAAAAAATATCAATCCACTGAACAAACTAAACAAGTGAACAGATAAACCCAGCCCAGAGCACAGGATCTGGTATGAGTCAGGCTTTCAACCCTGCACCTGCAGTTACGGTATATTTTAAAACTGGTTATCTCTGAGTAGCAATCCCAAAAAACTCAAGACTAGATGTGAAACACCTTTTTCTGTCATCACCACTCTACTTGGAGCTCCCAAACGTACATGTAGTGTTTCTTTTCCTGTCTGTGCCAGGCCTCCCCTCAAGACCCAGTTCTCCTTGCTCACCCCTTCTACACTCCTCCTCCCCATGTCTACCTCCTGCTCACCAATTAAGAATTATAGGACATTACACTGTTTATAATTTATCTTATTTTTTTATTTGTCCATCTTCCTCTACATAAACTCTCTTCCATTTTTGTCTCCACATCCTCTCAGCAGAACTGTATTTTTGTCCTTATAATCCCAGCACATAGTACATTGCTTGGACAAGTTTTAGTATTCAGTAAATGTTTCTCAAGTAAATTACTGAGAGGTTAACATTATTGAAATATTCTTCATTAGTCTAATAATGAAGTTTTATATTTTGTAATAGCTGATTTAACATGTGGTTCAAAGGATTTTTAATCACTAAATATTTATTAAGATGTGCTTAAGATGCATTTTCTCAATTTTATCTGGCACATATTGACTAGGTACCAACTCTGAGCCTGGGTATGGGGACAGAACATGAACAGGATGCATAAATGTACCTATGAACCTGCTCTTCTAGTGGGGATGCCTGTGGTAAACACATGCAGAAATCATCGAACTTCAAGCCAGAGTATTTCTGTATGTGATAAGTGTCAAATGTAATGAAATAGGATTAATGGGATAGAGAGAAAGACCCCTCTGAGCCAATATTTGAGCCAAGAACAGCTGTGCTAAGGGATAGAAGTAGAGGGAATTCCAACTGCAAGAGCTGGAAGCTGGCACTTTGAGCTTGTAGGAGCAAGGTGTACACCTGTGTGGTTGGCACATGTTTGACAAGGAACAGGTAGGTGGAGAGAAAGGTTGGTACATCACATTGGGCTAGTGGGTAAGAGGTTTGGGTTTTAATTAGTGGGACACCTAGAAACCATTGAGAGAGTACCATGGTCTGATTTATTTCCCCCATTATTCTGGTTGCTCCATACATGATGGATTATGGATGTCAAGAGGAAAAGGTGGACTTCTATTTAGGAGGCTGTGGCTATCGTCCAGAGAAGGCTGCTTGCACAAGGCTGCAGAGTCAGCATATATTTTAGTGGTAGAATTGGCAGGAGTGAATGATGAATTAGATGTGAGAGGTAAGGACACAAAAAGAATCAAGGAGGTTTGACTTGAGCAGATCAGTGGATTGTAGCACCATTACTGACCTGGGGAAGACTGAGGGATAAACAATATCAACAGTAAATGGAGATTTCACTGTAGAACACATTAAATTTAAGAAGAGCTAAAAGAAGAAGCAAATTAGAAATTATTAACAGAACTGTCTTTCGCCCTCTCCAATTACTTCCCATTTTGTTTCAAATACCCTCAAGCAGGATAGCTCAGGAAAGTGGCAGGATTGTTCACTTTGGGCAGTTTTGAGATATATTCTTGGTGGTCAGACACACACTTTCAAGCAGATTCCCACTGCTTTCCTGACAAGTAGGGAAGAGTCTCTTTTTCACCCGTTCTCAGGACACTGTGCACAGTAGATTCATTATAATTATTTATTGAATGCATAAATTTGACTGAGTTTCCATTAGCTCAGGATTAGGCTCTAGAGCTTTGTTTCTGTGACTCTTTTTTCTGCCCATTTAAATATGCATCTTAATCAGGCAATTCATAGCAAATTGCCTCTTTTCTTTGATTTTGGCCTTCAGTGGATATTTATGATAAAGTCTAAATCAAGTTGAAGGAAGGTTCAGCAAGCTCAAAGCATGGCAATCAAATTCATTCGATCAGGAGCAAGAAGAAAAAAGAATGAAAAAAAGTAAAGATAGCTTAAGGGACTTATGTGACACCATTGAGTAGACCAATATATGCATTATAGGGGTATCAGAAGGAGAAGCAAGAGGTAAAGGGACAGAAAGCTTATTCAAAAAATAATGCTAAACACTTCCCTAACCTGTAGAAAGAAACAGATACCCAGATCATGAAGCCTATGAGTACCAAAGAGGATGAACCCAAAAAGACCTACATTGAGACATATTATAATTAAATTCACAAAAGTTAAAGACAGACAGAATCTTAAAAGCAGCAAGAGAAATGCAAATTGTTATGTACAAGGGAACTCTCATAAGACTATCAGTAGATTTTTCAGCAGACTTTTCTGCAGAATCTTTGCAGACCAGAAGGGATGATATATTCAACATGCTGGAGAGAGAAAAACTATCATCCAAGAATACTCTATCTGGCATAGAATTAAAGGAGAGATAAAGCATTTTCCAAACTAAAGCTGAAGGAGTTCATGACCACTAAGTTAACTATAAGAAATGTTAATGAGAATTCTTCATGCTGAGATAAATGACCACTAATTAGTAACAGGAAAACATATGAAAGTAAAAAAAACTCACTGGTAAAGGTAAATATATAGTTAAATTCAGAATACTCTAATATTGTAGTGGGAGTGGGTAAATCACTTACAACTCTAGTATAAAGGTTAAAAGACAAAAGCATTAAAATAACTATCTAATAATTTGTTGATGGGTATACAATATAAAAATGTAAATTGTGAAATCAAGAATAAAATGTGAGGAGAAATTATAAAAATGTAGAGCTTTTGTGTGTATTGGAAGTTAGTTATCAGTTTAAAATAAACTGTTTTAACTATAAGATGTTTTATGTAAGCCTCATGGTAACCACAAAGCACAAACCTACAGTAGATACACAAAATATAAAAAGAATCAAAACATACCATTATAGAAAATCATCAGATCACAAAGGAAGAGAGCAAAAGAGGAAGAAAGAAACTTCAAAAGAGCCAGAAAACAATTAACAAAATGGCAACTATGAGTCCATATCTATTATAATTACTTTAAATGTAAATAAACTACATTCTCCAAACAAAAGACATAAAGGCTGAATGGATTAAAAAACAAGACCCAACTTGTTGCTGCTCTAAAGAGATTCACTTGAACTTTAAGGGCACATACAGACTGAAAGTGAAGGAGTAGAAAAAGATATTCTATGCAAATGAAAATAACAACAACAACAAAAAAGGAGTAGTGATATTTATATCAGACAAAGTAGACTTTAAGCCAAAACTGTAACAAGAGATAAAGAATGTCATTATATAATGTAAGGGGGTTGATTTATTAAGAAGACTTAACAAATGTAAATCTTTATGCACCCAAAAGCAGAGTACCTAAATATATAAAACAAATATTAATAGATATGAAGGGAGAAATAGATAGCAATGAAATAATAGTAGGGGATTTCAGTACCCACTCTCAACAATAAATTGATCATCCAGACAAAAAATTAATAAGGAAACATGGGTCTTAAACTTCATATTAGAGCAGATTGACTTAACAGACAAACAGAATGTGCCATCCAAAAGCAACAGAATACACATTCTCAAGTGCACATGGAACATTCTCCAAGAGATCATATGTTAGGACACAAAACAAGTCTTAATAAATTTAATAAGACTGAAGTCAGAGCAAGCATCTTTTCCAACCACAGTGGTATAAAACTAGAAACAATTAGAAGAAGAAAACTAGACAAATCACAAATATGTGGCTATTAAACATGATTCTGAACAATTACTATGTCAATGAATCCAAAGGGAAATCAAAAAATAATGTGACAAATGAAAATGGAAACACAGCATACCAAAATTTAGGTAATACAGCAAAACCATTTCTAAGAAGGAAGTGATAAATATCTATATCAAGGAAAAAGAAAAGATTTCAAATAAATAACCTAACTTTATATCTCAAGGAACTAGAAAAAGAAGAACAAACTAAGCCCAAAGTTAGTAGAAGGGATGAAATAACAAAGGTCAGAGCAGAAATAAATGAACTAGAGACACAACTGTTGTCCAACAGCTCCTTCAGTTAGACAAGCTAAGGCAAGCACTGGTTATTCCTTCATAGCAGCTCATTAGTTATGCCCCAACCACATTTCTCTGTAGTGAGTGAATTCTGCAAATGCAGAGGACCCAAGATGGAGAAGGTCATGAATTTCTTCATATTACACTATGAGAAAAGATTTTTAAATTTTTATCTCTGTAATTGAATTCTCATTTCTGGGTCGGTCTTCTAAACTCTGATGAAAAGAGATATAATCAATACTTTAAGCAGATTTGTTTTCTATTCTTATCTTTAAAATGAAGAAAATGTCAGAATTAAAGTGGAGAATCAAGTAGGTATTTGATCTATTTGATCTGTGTTAATAGATTAATAGTGAAAAAAGAAAATTGAGAGAAAAAAGTTTATTTTCAGAACAATTTTCAAAGTAAAGAGAGTTTAAAAAAATTATCTTACTTAAATCTACCAGATAATTGCATTAACCCATTACTAATGGTATGTTATATAAAAATTCAGTTTAAATCTTTATTTTTTTTTATTTTGTCACTTCGGTTAAGTTTAGAAAAATGCTGTCTGTCTTCTCTGTGTGAGCTTCTGTTGGGCTGCATTTTGGTGGAAAGCTAGCAGCTTCCTATAAATGGTTATCCCTATCTTCTTTGCATCAAAAGAATGTTTATCCTGTAAAGTTCCAAATTTCTCCCAGAATTCTTCATTGCTACACATCTAAAAGAAAAATAATTACATAAGTAACCTTTTGATAAAAGAGGTTTTGGTCAATTTAAATACAAGCAGTCTACCCCATAAAAGGAATGGCATTTTTCAATGATAATAGCACTTTTAGTAGAATAATTTTAAATTATTATCACAGTAGAAATATCAATGTGCCAAACTGAGAGCATTGTGCCTATGTATTACATACAGTGTGCCTACCTGTGTTTACCCCTGTTACACACTCATGGATTAGCCATTTCCTATATCATGAGGACCATAGTTTTCTGAATAAAAAAAAAATGAAACGATTGATGTAACAGAGGATTCTTGTTCCATTTTGAGGTGTGAAAGCTAGTGTAGGCGATGCTGTTTGGGCACCAACCTGCTGGCACTCCTAGGAGACCCTAACAGATGACAGAGAGCATGATAGTTGGAGTTGGGCCTTGCTATGGACTCAATTGTACTCCTCAGAACTCACTTGTTGAGGCCCTACCCACCCCCCACCCCAGAGTGGCTGTATTTGGAGTAAAGAAATAATTACAGTTAAATGAGGTCATAAGGATGGGGCTCTCACTTGATAGGATTGGTGTCCTTAGAAGATACCAGAGAGCTCACTCTCTCCCTCTGCTACATGAGGGCACTGCCAGAAGGTGGCCATCTGCAAGCTGGGAAGGGCCAGCACCTAGATCTGGGACGTTCAGTCTCCAGACCGTGAAAAACAAATGTTTAAGCCACCCAGTCTGTGATATTTTTCTATGGCAGCCTGAGTAGACTGAGATAGGCCTGTCTAGGAGACCTGAGAAATGAGAGGGAATGAAATATCAGGAAGGAGCCCAACTGATGTCCTGTGGCAATGGTCCCTCTCTCCTGGACCTTCAACTTCCTCTTCTCTTGGATCATTTCTGTCAGCAGAAACAAGATTTGGTAGTTCATATGTTATAAAGAAAATTTCTCAGGCAAATCTACCGTATCTATCAAAACATAAAATGGAAATACCTCTGCACCCAGTATATGAACTCCTAACACTACATCCTAACAGATAAACCTGCAGGAGTACAAAAAATAACCACACCAGACTGCTATGATGTCCTGCTGTAGAAGGAAAATGGAAACAACTGAAATGTTCATCAGTGGGGGATAGCTAAGTGATAGTTACACTATATGGAACACTGACATTAAAATATCCACAATGTAGTATAAAGTTAGAAGCACAAAATATGCTTTAAATAGTTTATAGACACAAAAGATGTTTGTATATGCATAGAAAGTGTCTGGAAAGATATGCACCAATTACTAACTGTGTATAGTGGCTAATTACAGAGATTATATTGTGGCAGTAGAGCTTCACATTTTGTTGAACATTTTTAAACTTATTTTTTAAAACCTCCTTAGCCCCACATACCCCTCTAGCTATTGCACCTTCTACTTCCCTTTGTGCTTCTTGAAGTGGGTTTTCCACACAGCCCCATTCACTAAGACTGCCTTTCTGAGTCTCCACGGTCTTCACGTGCATGTGGCTCTCTGACCTCTCCCCAGCACCTACACGGACGTTCCTCAATCTCACTCACACTCACTCCTCTGGTGATTTCATACATTCCCATGGCTTTAAATATCACACTGTACCAACATCTCTCAAATTAGCACCAATTTATCTTTTGACTTCTATATGCCCACCTGTCCATTCAATCACTGTTACCTGGACATCTCACAGGCAGCGAAAGTTCTGAACCTTGTGTGTCCCACACTAATGCCACCAGCTCCTGCCCACAAAAGCACAGGCATGTCTGCTCTTACCATCATTGTCCACCTGTGCATCTCTTCACATCCTTCCTCTCCCCGCATCCAGTCCTGCCCGATTCAGCCACACAATGTTGACATTTACCACGGTCTTTGAAAACCCCATGTGACCCATCCTCTCTAAGTCTCCAGCCACCTCTCACACCTTCTGACCCCCAGTCTGTGTTCTGGTCACACTAGCCATTCAGATACAGGAAAGCTCTCTGCTTACCAGACCAGTTGTGCTTCTGCAGAGAGCTTCTTAGTTCTTGGGTTTACATGTCACTTCTACAGAGAGGCCTCCCTTTGTCCCAGTTTAGAGTGCTTACATAACAGCTGTACTTGTTTATTTTTATGGGGACTTTGGATTTCTCTCTCTGGCCCACCCACTTGCCAGTAACTCCATGAAGGCAAGGACCAGATTGTGTACTACCATTTCTACCCAGCAATCAGTGAAACTCAGTAAATATTTGTTGAATGAATGCTGAAATGAATGAAAAGACACAGTACCTAATACTGTAACTTACTGGTTCTTAAATAAGAAAATTTATCTTTAAGCCAATATTTATCTTACAAATACTATATCATTTTATGGCTAGAATTTCTGAGTAGCTGAATATTTTCAGTTATATATTTTGGTCTAGAAGCCACCTAAACTTCATAATGAAATATCTTTAAAAATGCTCAGGCTTTTAGCAATACTGACAGGAAATATACCGTAATTTAATAGCAATTATAGACAGGATTACTATGATTTTTAGTTTTTTCTAATTTCTAAGCAATGATCATGTAAAAAAAAATAGATTTTCATTACTACTCATTCCAAATGGATTCAAAACTTATTATTACCACATATGTGCAAATGCCTTAACAATAAGTCTAAGTGAGAAGTTTGAAAACTAATTTTTCCCCAGGGATCTCTCTGTTAATCTGCTGCCAGGGTCTCTCACTAAAGGACACTGGTGAAAATCTGCATTTAGAAGTTCCCATACGATTTATCTTTCTTTTCTTGATCTTTGCTTAAATTCATGTATGAGTAGAAGCTATCTTAGTACTATTTTAACATTCTCTTTAATATGTACCTTTTTATTAAAAGTCATTTACCTTGAAATACAGCTTGGTGGATTTCCCCTTGGTATAATCACTTTGCCTATGACACTTTTGTTTTACAAATGACCACTTAATTATTCTCTATATGCGCTGTTTTCCTCTTAAGCGGTAACTTAATTAGTTTCTTAGGTCATAAGTAAAAAATGGTTTTTTAAATTATTTTTTATTTTAATTCTTTATTTAATTAGTTTTATTTTAATTATTTTTGCCCCATTCCAACGTTTGTTATCACCTGAAGTTAAGATTTTCTAGATCACTCCTTTTCTTTTTGAAATTCTGTGTAATATTTACAAGTAAAAAAATATTTTAAGGTCTTACCTTTTGGAACTTTTTGCAAGTTTTTGATAGCTGCTCAATGTCATCCAAATCAAGAAAAGAAAAGATCTGTAGGACTATGCTGTCAGGCATGCGAACTAACAAATCAAATTTTCCCTGACACAGATTCAAAGAATAATCCAGTACTTCTTTCCCAAACACTTTCTGCATCTGCCCTAAATATCAGCAAGAGAGTGAGACAAGGACAGAGACAAAGAGACAGACTTGGTTATGACAGGCCCACTCTTAAAAAAAAAGTCACTTAATTTTACAAACACCTATGCTTCTTCACAAATAATATACTTGTCATTATAATAAATCCATATTCCCACTGAAAAGATGCTCATCATTACGAAATCCTAACTTGCTTAAGTTAAATAAGACACATTTATGAAATTTTTTACATTTTTCCTGACAATCAGTTCTTTGAAGAGACAGTTATTGTTACCTTTACACATCCATTCATTCAAAATTTCACTGAATGCTTCTGTGGCAGGCACTTTTCTAAGGATCAAACATACAGTATGAGCAAAGCAGCCCTGTCCTTGACTTCACTGGGCTCATACCCTTCCTCGCACATAAAAGCAATAGAAACCCCTAAAAGGTCACGGTCTTCCGCAAATCCTCCGAGTCATAA
This sequence comes from Eidolon dupreanum, assembly GCA_028627145.1. Lineage (NCBI taxonomy): Eukaryota > Metazoa > Chordata > Mammalia > Chiroptera > Pteropodidae > Eidolon > Eidolon dupreanum. The sequence goes on along the minus strand of CM053508.1, from coordinate 44,204,001 downwards.
ATGGCAGAACCAGGTCCTCTCCATCAGGAGTTCTTAACCAGAAATTCATGTTAGGGATGTGGTGATGTTGCTGTTCTTCTGCTCATCCACAGGTTCCCTAAATTAGTATCACGATATTATGAATAAGTATATCATACAGTCTATATTGGCTTTCATCAGATCCTCAATGGAGAAACTTCTAAAAAGTTAAATATTTTTATGCATGAAGCTGTCAGTAATCCAACACTAAATTGTTTTCAGTCTTCTTGCCATAGAAGTAAAGTGAAGCAATTCAATATTACAGGTATAAATTATTGCCTGAAGTAGCACTTAATATTCTCTCTCCATTGAAGAGTGGGTGAGTCATCACTGTCTCCTTTCTTCCAAACAGAACCTACCCCACCTGCAGCCTGCCCCACTGCACAGACCACCCCCACTCTACAGCCCACTCCCTCCCTACAGCTTACCCCCTCCCTCATCAAACCCATGTGGCTCAGGCCAGGTCTGAACAGTGCAGGCCCCAGACACAAGCCAGTCTGCTCCAACCATGTGCCTGGTGGCTGTCATTGGTCAAGCGGTGGACAAATGACCTCAGTGAGTCCAGCAAGATGGCAGGCATCAGGGGAGTCAGCCTTCAAATGGAACCAAAATTTGCGTGCAGAATACAGAGGTGGAAAGGCCCTGGGCTTCCGACAGCAGTGGCGGGGATGCTGGGCCAGCTTACCCTGAAGACTCTACCTTCTTGTAGACTTCTTTAGGTGAGAGGGGGTGTTCCTTGCTTTTTAAGCAGTCAAATCTGATCTTAACTGATAGGTTTGGTTTTGCCATAATGTATGAGAAAGCTTTGACTTGAAGGAAAACCACCACTTGCACTATAGTAGTGATGCTCAAAGTGTGATTCCTCAGGCCAGCAGCATCTCCTGGGGAATTTGTCAGAAATGTATTCTCAAAACATGCCTCATAACTACTTGTATTCTAGGGCCCAGCCCTCATCCTCCAGGTGACTCTGATGCTTCTAGAGATACCCCCCAACCTGCCCTTACCACATTCTGCCTATAAGACCAGAAGGCCACACCAATGTACAACCACAACCACCATTTACTAAACAGCCACAAAGAAACACTCCAAAGGCTCAAGGTTCTAACTTAGAACTAACATATGTTGTAATGCGATAGAGCTAATTAAATGAGAAATATTTAGACAAATTCTAAGTCCTTCAAGTTTTCCTGAAACCTAGCATTTCCACGTAATACACTTTTTGATAAACCGTGAGCTACTTCTAACAGGTAATTTACAGGTTCTACCCCTTAAGTAGTAAAAGGCAGAGCTGCATGTTTACCTCTCCATACCACAAACACAAACTCTCACTTGCCAAGGGTTCCCCTGACCACCAAGACCAACCACACTTGTCTGGGTGTGTACCTCGTGCCAGGGGCTGATTCTGCATGGTCAGGATACAAAGCACAAGACTGATGACAATTGGGCTTTCCATTTGGCAGGCAGAGAAATCCACACAAGTGAGTGGACAATTAAAATTCACTTGGAAAAGTTTTGAAATAAGGTGTGAACAGGAAATATGGATTTTTAAAAATTTTATCAATCACCTTCTCCCTAAGTACACTGGTCTATTTGGGAAGGATAAAATTTGGGAATAAGCATTTGGGATCCAGAAGGCCAGAGCTCAGCCGTCTCCTGTGCATGCCCTGACTCGCTAGTGATGCAGAGGTGAAGTGATGATCCAGGTCATTCAGGGAAACAGCATGCAGTAGTGATAATGGCACCCAACAGAGTGACAACAGTGACTCCACCGGAGCCTACTGTGTGCTTTCTGCATGCTACCCTCTCTCTGTTGGTTCTGAGCCTCATCTCATGCTCCAGGCTTCCAGTTGATTCTCTGAGCTACTTGAGATCCTTTCAATAATTTCCCTTTTCTGCTTAAGCCAGCAAGAATTGGTTTCTGTTGCTTAAAACCAAAAGCTCCAAAGGAAAACTGATAAACAGAGAGGGGGTTAGAGGCAACGGTAACACAAGGAAATTTGGGAAAATAAGTTACACTGTTCTGAGTAAAAAAATCCCATTAATACCCAGAAAGAAGAATCTGGCAGCCCACAGTCTATGGGATAATGGCTAATTACCCGTGGTCATCTGAAATAAACTGTTCATTATGGGTCAGGTTTAGGGAAACAACATTGCCACCGCCATTTGTAAAGGCAAGAGGAACTCAATATTGTAGGGTAGACTAGCAATTTCTAATGTCACTGAACCTGAATGAATATGTCAAAGAAAATGTCAACATTCTTAAAACCTAAGTCTTGGGACTTGCTATACAGGTGCTAAAATAATTTGCCTTATAGTCACAAAGTTAAAATAGCCACAAAATGTCTTTGTGAAGGTTGGCTCAATAATCTGGACAGGATGGGATTCTATGTATCAGAATGAAGGTATTTAGGCTTCAACAGACTCAGAATACTCCAGACCCACAAATACACAAACCCCACTGGTCCTCCTATGCCTTCCCTACCCCAAGGATTTTCTCATGCTCCCCTCATCCCACCATTGTTTCCAGGCCTGAGGTAGCCAATAACAAAGTTGATACTGGGACTAGGCAGAACACAGCACTTTACTAAGTCATGTCAGCAAAAATTAGGGGAACAAATGTAGAAATGGATTCTGAATGTAAGAGTCTAAAAAAGGAAGAAAGTAATACTAAGTTGAGCTGAATTTATGGACAGTATGTTGGTTTAAACATCATAGAGGTAACCAGCTGTTTATTAACTGGTTAATAGCAGCCCAAACTCAGTGGTGACCAACTGAAATTAAGATGCCAAAAATTCCCATCTGAATTTAGAGATTTCTGAGGATAGTAATTCTGGAATAAATTGCTTATGTGCTACCCACCCTGCTACCCACCCTCTTCCTCCTAATTATGGTCCCCAAGGGCTAAATAATATTCTTTTCTACAAAATTTTGAAAACACACTGGTGAGAAAACATCACTATCTCTGAAAACACACAAGTGACTACAATTAGAGTAGGCTCTGTAGCAGACTGGAAAATGGCCCCTAAAAAAATATCCACTTCCTAGTCTCTGGAACCTGTGAATATTTTTTTTATATGAAGGGAAAAAAAGGATTTTTGCAGATATGATTAAATTAAGGATCTTGAGATGGGAAGAATCTCCTGAATTATCTGGTGCACCCTAAGTTTAATCCTGTGTCCTTATAAGAGAGAAGCAGGTAAAGATTATATACACAGACATACAGAGGAGAAGGTGACATAAAGATGGAGCAGAAGAGAGATTGGAAGATGTGGACTTGAAGATTGGGGAGATGCTATCACAAGCCAAGGAATGCCAGCGGTCACCAGAAGCTGGAGGAGACAGAGAACAGAATCTCCCCCCAACTGACTCTAGAGGAAGCGTGGTCTTGATGATACTGGTTTCAGACTGCTGACCTCCAGAACTGAAAGAGAATAAATTTCTGTTCTTTTAAGCCACTAAATTTGTAGTAATTTATTACAGCAGCAATAGGAAACTAATACAGGCTCCTTGGCTTAAATGAAAAAGGAAAAATCCAGGAGTGACCATAACAGGGAGAAGGACTGGTATAGACATCAGAATGGCCCCACATCCAGATAATTCTAGGGGCAGGTGATTATGGAGTGCCTGGGACTGAAATGAGACAATACCCACTAGACTTTTGCTTGATTTGCATAGCTAAAACCTATTTTAGATCATGTAAATATAGGTCTGACTTGAGAAACCATGAAGAGAGAGATATAACCCTGATACCAATTTATAGGCTAGAATACATTCAGACCCAGAGACCCTCAACTATTGAGAAAGATAGCTACACTTGAAGAATCTTGTAAGAACTTTGAAGTTTGTTCTGTAACTTTTCCACCTTTAGGTACTTATCTCAGACTGGGAAAAATCCACAAGCTTGACACTATTCTCTGTGGGCAAGGCTGTGTGTCTCTGTTGGAGAGATGCAGAGGCAAGTATGTTGGCCAGGACCTCAGCTCTCTGACATCTTGTGAGCAACTATGGAGTAGACTGTCTCAAGTAGAGGACATGAGGGACCTGCATGGGAGTTACCAGGAGGGGTGAATTTAGGGATGGCACTACTGTGAACCTGAAAAATCTGCGATGATCTGTGCTTTGAAAACATTTGACTTTCTTTGTGCTCCCTCACATTCCTATCTGTGTCCTACACATGGATGCTGCCTCTACCTCCATCTTCACCTCCACATGCCTTCCTCTCCTACTGCTCTGGCCATCCCTGCAGCTACCGAAATGCCCCTCCCTTGTCTCCTCACACAGGAGCTTGATCATGTGTAGCATGTTGGGGCCTCGTCCAGACCTCCTGCCCCAACAAAGCTTCCAGGATCTACCTGAGGGTGTAAACAGATGGCTCTGGACCACAATCTTCTCACCACCCCAAGTGCCAGGGCCTTCCGGGAAAATTCACTCCATTCTAGACTCAGCTCAGTGTCCAGATGCCCCTCATAGCACTTGGTTATTCCAGTACCACTCCCCTCTGCCTCTGAGAACCAAAAAAACGAGGCTGCTTCCTTTATTTCATATCCCATAGCCTAAAGTTGTTCCTGACACATTGTAGGCACTTAAAAATGCCTACAGAATGAACAAATCAGTGCACCTTTGATTGGTTCTACTCATGTGACACTCCCTAGATAGGACAAAAAGAGTAGAAGGCCATGTGGCCTGTGAAAGACCCCTGGTCCCGGCCAGACAAGAGGCTCCATGGGCTGTACTGCAGCTCTGCCCTGGGCTGCTACAAACCACAGATGTCTATAGTTCAGCCAAGCCAAGGCAGCTCCTGTGCTCCCTCACTGCTTCCATCCAGGCTGCTAGCACCAGAAACAAAGGGCTTTCTTTAAACAGGGAGACACTAGCAGCCACAGGTGCCCAGGGCTACTTTAAACTGCCACGCCCTGTCTGAGCAACCTCTGTGCTGCAGCCCGATACTTGCCTTGCAGCCGCTTGTTCAGCAGGAAGTCTGTGTGGAGTTTCCTCACCTCTCTTGGGAGGGCTGTTTCTTGTTCCAGGCGGAGGGAAACCATCCATGACTTCCAAATAACCTGCCCACAGAAGCAAACACACGCGGTGCATCATAGCTGTTACCCACCATGGCAAAGAAATTGGCCAGATGTTGTCTTTATTTAAAAGTCTATGAGTGTTGATGTGACATAGTCTTGAGGCTCCAGCCTGGAGAGGGCTTATCTGAGGATCAGTCATCTGTATTGGCATCTTTTCATTGGGATTTACACATTAGTAAAGTTGCTGGGGCCTACCTAGGCCCACTGAATCACAGTCCACAATTATCAAATACCCAAGTGATACTTTGTAAGCTATGTCAGACTTTCCCCTACAGGACTGGCTGATAAACAACCATGTAGGGTTTGCATGCACCAGAAAAGCACAAAATGTGGTTGAGGAATTAGGGACTGGTCCCAGCCTGAAACTGGTAAAGTTTTACATTTAGCCAACAGTTGTTCCCTTACCAAGTGGTCCTCAAAACTTTTGCTCCTGTATCTCCTAAAAGAATTTTCATATTTTAATGTCACATTATTTTATCCTGATGAGGATGAAATTCTCTGCAATAAAAATATGCACATGAATTAAAACTTTGGATTTCCTACAAGGTCCTAAGTATTAAAAATATCTATTATAATAAGTGTATAATCAAGGCAAATCTTAAAACAGTTGATATATTAACTGCTATAGTCTGAATGTTTGTGTCCCCTGCCCCTAATTCATATGTTGAAATCTAATACTTAATGTGATATTTGAAGATGGGGCCTTTGAGAGGTGCTTAGGTGATGAGAGTGGAGCCCTCATGAATGAGATTTAGTGCCCTTATGGAAGAGATCTTGGAGAGTTTCCTCACCCCTTCCCCTTGGGAAAACACAGAGAAGATGACCATCTATGATCCAGGAAAAGAGCTCTCACCAGACACTAAATCTGCCTGCTTTTTGATGTTGGACTTCTTAGCCTCAAGAATTGTGAGAAATAAATTTCTGTAGTTTATAAGTCACCCAGTCTATGGTAAGATATAAACATAAAAACTATAGAAATATCCCTCCTTGAATTCAAAACAACAGGATATTAATAATTGTTGAAGCTAGTGAGGGTACATTTTACTATTCTACTTCTGTGGATGTTTAAATTTTTCAATAATAAAATATTAAAAGAAAATTTATCTCAGATAGATGGAGATTTTTTCCAATTGGTTCATATGTTAACAGATAAATTGAATACTTTTTACTAATAGAATAAGATGATGTTAAACAATTCTATTTGTTTTTCATTCTTATTGATCTAATTGCTGAGAAACCTTGTTGAAATAGAAGGGAGCAGAGGAGTTTGATTATAGTCATAACATTTAATTCTTTAAATTGTTCCAAGTTATATGCCAATGTACCTATAATCAAAAATTACTTCTAATGGCCTACCATCTGATAATTCTTCCAATTTTATTGAGAGCAAAGAATTAGAAACCATCTGACTTTTAATCACTAGAGTCATTTAGTTTCTCAATTTCTGGAAAGTAGACATAAAAGGCTTTTTCAAGACTTATCAAATAACTGTTATAGTTACGTAATACCAGCTACTCTCATTCCTAGAGCCAGTTTAATCTGATATAATCGAAAAGGCTTGGGAAAATAAAAAGGCAATAATTTCAATACATTTTTGCCCAATATTTTTATAGAGTATGTTAAAGCCTTGGATAGCAGATTTAATCAAATTTATGGAAAATAGTCACCAGGTAACCTTTGCCAATTAGTCCTTATATTCAAACCAATCAGCAGATTCAGGCTTATTTTCCCAGAAAAGCATAACTCCATTTTTCAATTTAAATGTATGTGAACTTTGTCTCAAAATGAGGACCTATTTATTCAAAAACCTAGGAATACACCTTGTAAGAGATTACTAAAGGCAGAACAGTCAAAATTAAAATATATAGAGCCAAGTCTGTTTCCTATTACCTAAAGTAAAACAATGTAATATAATGGAGAACTAAAGTTATGAGTTGTTCATGAAGCAAAAAATGTGATGAGAGTTACATTTCTTCAGTAAATATGTGCATATGAGTATATCAAACTCTAATATTGGGATTTGAGAATAATTAAGATTTTAAAACTCAAAAATAAATCCTTTAATTTTGTTTTACACCACTACTAATAAAAATGTTTATTTTATATGTATTTATAAGACAGTAAAATATATATTGCTAAAAACTTTTGTCTGGCAACTAGCATATAAGTATTTTTTAATTGATGAGAGGTAGAAATAATAAAATATATTTAATTGGGTGAATGACTAACTGGGAAATATGCTTTCTAAAAACATTTTTCAACTATCTTAAAGGTTACTGCACACCTTATCAGAAAGAAATAACATTTTACCTATAGGTTTTATAGAATGTATTTTGGAAATACGATCATGTGCCACTGAATGATGGGGATATGTTCTGAGAAACACAGTTAGGTGATTGTGTCATTGTGTGAACATCATAGAGTACACTTACAATAACCTAGATGGTATAGCCTACTACACATCTTGGCTATATGGTGCAGCCTATTGCTTCTAGTCTATAGACCTGTATAGCATGTTATTGTACTCAATACTGTAGGTAATTATAACACAATGGTAATTATTTGTGTATCTAAACATATCTAAATATATAAAAGGTGCAGTAAAAATATAGTATAAAGGATTAAAAATAGTACATCTTCACAGGGCACTTACCATGAAAGGAGCCTGCAGGAATGGAAATTGCTCTGGGTGAGTCAGTGAGTGAATGTGAAGGCCAAGGTCATTACTGTACACTACTGTAGACTTTATAAACACAGTACACTTAGGCTATACTAAATTTAAAAAGCAACATGAGATTAAATTAAGCACAAGAGACACAAGAACCATGAGATATATGAGGCTGCTGCCTGTGTAACATGACATACTATTTTATAGCAACTTTTTTATAAGTAGAAACAGTATACTTTAAAATAAAAAGCATAGTCAATATATAAACTAGTAACATAGTTGTTTATTATCATTATCAAGCATTATGTACTGTACATAATTATATGTGCTATGCTTTTATATGACTGGCAGTGCATTGGGTTTACACCAGTATCACGACAAATACGTGAGTAATGTGTTGAGCTATGTTATTATGATGGCTACAATGTCATTGGGTAATAGGAATTCTCAGCTCCATTATAATCTTATGGGACCACCACCATATAGGTAGTCCATCGTTCATTGAAATGTTGTTATGCAGTACATGACTATAGTCCCATTAACCAGTTTTCTGTAACTTAACAAAGTTATTTCAGCTTGCCTTTACCAACTATATAAACTGCTATTCCCCAGATTCCCCATTTGAACTAGCTTATTTGCTCATTCTGCACTCACAAGCTGATAACTCTGAAACATATTCAGAGTTTAGCCTTCTGGAAATTATACTTTGACCTCAAGCCCACACCCTTAACTATTTTCCTAAGCCACCTCACAAATCTTTTCCTATTGTGTCCTTGAATTCATTTTATGAAGCAGGTATTAATTGGTTAGAGACAAACCAATTAATGTGCCAAAGACCAGCAAACCTATAAGTGAACAAGGTCTTAACTAAGTCTTGTTATTACAAATCACTGGTTCTTTCTGCTGTTTGTTCACTTACCTCCAAGCCTTAAATGCCACCCCTCCTTCAGCTTACTATTTAAAGGAATAATGTTAGAAAATTTAGACTCCTTAAAAACAAGAAAACTCTAATCATTTGGATAAATATATTGTCTCATGATACTTTTTGCGTGCCTCGAATTCTGTCCAGTGAATCCTACCACTCATGGTTTGAAGGGAACAGGCTGGGCAAGGAGAGCAGAGGCATCTCCCCAAGCCAGGATCCCCAGGCAGACCAGCTCCCACCTGTGTTTTTCTTTCACCAAAGGTACATGGCCTCACAAATGATAGGAAACTCCACAAGTGAAACATGGGCAGTAGTTTTCCACTGGGAACAATCATGTGAACTTTTGATGAGTAACCTCCAGCTAGACCACTTAGAGAGCCCAGAGGCCCTGAGCCCACCAGGCCATTTCGCAGAGCTGGATGAAGACAGAGCTGCACTTGAGATGCACCAAGACAGTGGAAATTCTATTCACCAGAACTCCTCTCAAAATGAGAACTCCATGTGGTAGAAGGGACAATTTGGAAGAAATGCATGGTGGAGGTGAGGTTTCCCACGGGGCTTCCTGCAGAAGCAGTGGTTGGTCGCTACAATGCCTTCAGAGAGTCGTTCTTAGAGCTGAATTGCTCAAGACAGCAGGGAGTGCCTGTGTCCTCCCCCACCTGGCACTCAGCCTCTTCTGAAAGAATACTGAGCAAATACTTAGACTATCAGCTTGAAGCGGAATCAACCTATTAACCACAGTGGGTACCTACATAGCTTAGTCTGGCTTCATTTCAACCTTCTTCCCTCCCTGAGTGTAGAGAGATCACAATTTAAAAACTGAACTCATTTAGCCTTTGCTCATTTAGATTTTGAATTTTATAACTAAAAATACAGTGATTGCACATTGCTGCTTCAATCACAAATGTGATTCACAATGTGCACAGCCACTTTCTCTTAATCACTTTTTTCCTAATAGCTCCATGAAGTAGATGTCATATTACCTTTTTAAAGATTAAAAAAAAAAAGAGCGAGATGGAGAGAGGTAAGGTATGCCCTTATTTAAAATCAGGTCTCCTTCCCACATGGCGAGTTTCTCTTACCACAGCACAGGTGGGCTGTGGGTAAGACTGAGGATCTAATGGTCATGGTCTATAACCATCATTCTCAACCTTAGCTGTGTTTGGAAGCATGTGAGATTAGAAAACACCCAGGCTTATGCTTGACACCTAAACTATTTCACTGATCTTGGGTGGGGCCCAGGAACCAGTAGTTTTTAAAGCTCTCCAGGTGATTCTAATGTGTAACCAGGGTTGAAAACTATCAATAGGTAACATTGTATACGTGGGGAAATGCTGGGTAGCAAAGAATGCCCCATCCACTTCTCATTCACCAGATATTTAAGAAAGTCCTATATTCCAGGATTACGGCATGCAGGTCTCTGTCTTCAAGGAGGGGAAGATACTCCAATAAAAGTCAGTAACAATAGAGTGCTAGGTGTCTGAGTGCCTTGCCCAGCCTGGGAGGCAGGAAAGTGTTCTGGATGAGGAAGTGGAGACTAGGCCATTTTAACCAGGACCTGAAGCCTCATTTCTGTAGTCATAGTAAGAAGGATATATGGAAAATCAGATACAACTTCTTGCCCACTGGAGCTCCAACCCTAGGATGGGAGTCCAACATGGATATTTTCAGGGTGGTTACAAGTTGGCTATTCATAACTCAGATATTTGATAACATGAAATTCCCAAAGACCCTAACTCATTGCCAAGAAGAGGTAAGACATAAAATCCTGAAATATGAAACTTATCTTTCATACCAGTGGTCAAAGTTCTTAGTATTATTCAATCAGAGCATGAAGTAACAATGGCATCTAACGTTTATTAAGTACAGCATGCCAGGTACTTTACTAAATGCCCTGGGTGCTTCATGCTATCTTATGCCACAACAACCTTATGAGGTAGGTCCTACAAGTCTCCATTTTGCATATCCACACACACATACACAAAGTAATGGAGTACATTCAAACATAGGTTAGTCTGACTTCACAGTCCAAGCTCTCAACCACTATGCTTGTTATTCTCAGTATGTGAAGAAGTGTGTGCTTGTCAAGCCTTAAAGCTGTAACATCCAAGAAAACAGGTCCTTAGCTTTGTCAGTGCCTTACCTCAGTTTTGGTGATGACTAGGTGGTGAAAATCTTTGCTTGGAGAGGGAGCCTGGCTTCCAAACTCACACAGAATATTGGGCAGGAAAGAAGTCATGGGCTCGTCCTGCAGCTCCAGTATCCAGCAACCACAAACAGTATCTAAGGCCCGGTTAGTTTCTATGCTCACCACTCCTATTTTTCACCAGCAAGAGCAGGTGACCTTCATTCTTGGGGCAGCCTGCTTGAAGCAAAGTGCCTTCTTGCCACCCCCTACACAGGAGCAAACAAGACTGTTTGGAAGAGGGTTGGCTTTGCTCCATCACAATACATTGGCCAAGCATAAAAGAACTTATCTGGCCAGCATAGCGTTCCTGGTAGCCTTTCACTTGCATATATGTGAAAAGCTCATTCACTTGTGTATTCAACTAGTATTTGCTGAGTGCCTACAATGTACCAGGCACTGCTACACTCTGCTTCACCCTGGTTAGCTGTGTGAACCTTAGATGGTCGTTCAGCAGAGTCAGCTCTGCCTGGCAGAAGAGAAAGAACTCCACTCCCACCAGCAAAAGCTTCTGGGGGCCCAGCTCCCCCTCTTGCTCCCTCCTATAAGGTGGGCTCATGTATGATCCTCAGGCCTTAGTTGGTCAGCCAGTTATCTTGCTGAGGTTGAAAGTTTTTGTTCATCTACTAGATGAAACATTGTATTGTTTTCGACATGCCTTATAGCATATAAATAAAGCATATAGAATGTTTGTCTATATTTTTTCTCCCTCATTTTTTACATTGTCTTATTTTGCATTTAGTTGATTTCTTTTTTTGTAGTAAAATGTTTCAATTTCACATACAAAAATTCTGCTCCTTTACAGCTCTCTTTAGGTTGTTGATATCACAAAATTACATCTTTATGGATTTTGTGCCCCCAAAATATAAACCAATATTTTAAAAAATGCATTAGTTTCTTCTATTATGTAGAAAACAATATTTGGAATTATAAAGCAAAGTCACGGCAATTTTAGTTTTACATTAATAATTTTTTCTTTAAATGTATTAGAAAACAAAAAATGGTTCCAAACTATTGTTACAATACAAGGTACTGTCTAGTGTACTTTCATCTCACCTGGCAGAACTCAACTTGATCATTTCTTGTAGGGTGTGTCTAGTGGTCAGGAGCTCCCTCAGCTTTTATCTCAGAATGTCTTGACTTGCCAGATACAGGATTCTTGTTTTTTTTTTTTTTCTTTTAGCACTTTAAATATATCAATCCAGTGTCTTCTAGCCTCCGAAGTTTCTGGTAAGAAATCTATAAACATTCTTATCGAGGATCCACTGTATGTGATGTCTTCTTTTACTGCTTTCAGGATTTGCTCTTTATCTTTTAAAAGTTTGATTATAATGTGTCACAGTGTAGGTCTCTTTGAGTTGATCTGGGAGTTGATCTTGGAATTTGCTTAGCTTCTTGAATGTTTATATTCATGTTTTTCGTCAAATTTGGGGAGTTTTCAGCCATTATTTCTTCAAATATGTCATTCAAATATATACTCTGCCCCTTTCTCTTTTGCTGAGACTCCCACAATGCACATTTTTGTCTGCTTATGGTGTCCCACAGGTCTCTTAGGCTCTGCTCACTTTTCAGTTGTTTTTTTTT
>CM053508.1:44156800-44191043 GCA_028627145.1 Eidolon dupreanum | reverse complement strand
AAAAAAATTAGTATGCTGAAAACAAGTGAAAATAGGAGAAAATAGAACCTAGATATCATACAATGAATAAGAAAACACACACATGAAGAAGTTGGTGACATGAAAGCCTTTGTTTTTAATTTGGTTGATACACATATGACAAAATATTTTAGAATAAAATAATCCATGAATGGGCTCAAGGTATTTACAGTAACAACTTTAAAAACATAAAATTGACACATTCTCAAACAGAAACATTTATAAAATTTTCTATTGTGAATCTGGAAGACTTTCAGTTCCTACTCATTACCCTGATATAAAGCCCCAACAGGTGGAAGGTAAGGCCCAGGAGTAGGAGATACATCTCTAACACATTTGGCAGTTAAGGATCATCTATTGGTGTGAGCTCCCAGGGAAGTGAAGGGCCAGATATTGGGATAAGATACAGAATGGAAGACTCCAAAAGGAACAACTAACACAAGACCTAAAATCAAACTCACCTTTCTCAGTTTCCTATAGGAGAAAGCTGCAAACAATTTTTAAACTTACTCAATTTCCCCCTTTTAGCAGAAAATCAACAACCCTGAGACTCCAATTTTCCATGACATAAAAGTTAACATTTAGAAACCATTCAAGATTTATTCTTTAAAAAACTAAATTTATGAGCAAATAGAAACTTCAAAATAATGTTTATGATCTGAAAATACATTTAAGAGAACAAAATTCCTCCAATTTTTCATGTCTAATTCTTAAACTTTCCAATCAATAATTTCCATTGTTTGAAATTAGTTTCACAAAAAAAGATACTTTAACTAGATGTTTGAAATTGAGTACAACTTGCTCATGATTATTAAATGGAACACCTACATCTTCATATTATTCAAATGTACTTAAAAGAAATTAGAGAAATTTTACTCATCTGGGATATACAGTATGAATCTGACTTATGAGACACACAAACAGAAACCATGAAAAAATAACCAAATGCTTATTCTCTGTAATCCTATTGAGACAATTAAACACAGCATACTATACACATCAACAACTACTAATCCAACTAGGCTATTTAACTATACTTTCAACAAATGGTTTCAACAAACAACTTTGTAGAGCATATATCCACACTGTCTAAAAATCAAATTTGCTGCTCCTCCAGTGGTGGTTCAAGAGCTTCCATTAGCTTTTTATTTGCCTCTTCATTATGCCGGCTTTGACAATGAGTTAAATGTTTCTTAAAGCCTCTTGGGAAATTTGATTCAAAATTACAACGTGGACATTTAAGTAAACTTTGCCCATGGGCTGCTACATGATTTTTGAGGAGAGATTCCAAAAGAAAAGCCTTTCCACAAATTGTGCATTTGTAAGGGCTATGGACATTATGCTTATTAACCAAATGATGCAAAACAGCACCTTTCTTCATAGCACGACAGCAACAAATTTTGCAATAATACTTTCCTTTTCCACGCTTCATATATTTTGCAATCTCTTCTTCAGAGATAAAAGCTTCTTTTTCTTCAGTAAACTGTAGTACATTTTTGGACTGCTCTGGACTAGTCATGTCCATTTTGTTCTCTTTACTAAAATCAATAGATTCCACATCAACTTGCTCTTGATCACTGCTTGATTCCTGGCCCTTACTATCTATTGCATCCAAATCTGTTTTTATATACTCACTACTACTAAGCTCAGCATCAGAGTTTTCTTGGTTGTCTTTCTTGAGCTTCTTTGAAGAAGGAAATAAAGTGTCTTCTAAGAGTTTCTTAGGTGTAGCTAGTAGTTCTTCCTGAACTAAAATATCACACTTTTGATCATCTATGGCATCTGTTGGTAGTTCATCACCAAGCTCAACTGTCTTTTGAGATTCTGAGAAGATTGCAGATTTGGAAAGTTCAGGGAAAAGGGCATGTTTCCGGGGCTCAGGAAAAAGAGTGCGTTTTCGTGTTTCAGGAGAAGCAGGAGGGGCTGTTTTGGTAGGCTCAGAAAACAGGGCAGGTTTTCTAGGCTCAGTATCAATGGAAAGAACGGGCTTCCAGATATCGGAGGCTGCTTTAGGGGACTCAGATGGCCCAGAAGGTTTCCGGGTCTCAGGGAAGACAGGTTTCTGAGGTTCAATAAAAAAAGACGACTTCCAGAGATCAGGGGAACCACCACGAGAACCTTTCTGGGACTCAGGAAAATCAAGTGGAGCAGGAGAAAGCTTCCAAAGCTCTGGAGACCCTGGGGGTTTTCTGAGCTCTGGAGATCCTGCTGGACTACGGATGTCTGGGGACAATGGTGGGCCCGGTTTGCGAAGCTCAGGGGACAAGGGAGGTCCTGCTTTACGGAGCTCAGGAGATACTGGGGGAACTGTCTTCCAGTGTTCAGGCGACAAGGTGGGAGTTGTCTTTCGGAGTTCTGGTGGGCCAGACTTCCATGACTCAGGAGATGCGGGGGGAGATTTCCAGGAACCGGGTGAAACTGATGAAGATTTCCAGGATGCAGGGGAGACAGATGAAGTTGTCTTCCAAGGTCCAGGTGATATAGAAGGAATTGGTTTCCAAGGTCCAGGAGACACAGATGGAGCAGGTTTAGCTGGTTTCCAAGGTCCTGATGATGCTGAAGGACTGGATTTCCAAGACCTGGGGGATCCAGGTGGCCCTGGCTTCCAAGAACCTGGTGACACAGCTGGGGCTGGTCTCCTAGGCTCTGGAGAAACAGCAGAAAATGGCTTCCAAGGTTCAGGAGACTGTGATGGGGATAGCTTCCTTGGCTCAGGGGAGACTGTCCGGGGTGGTTTCCGAGACTCTGGAGATGCAGTTGGGGACGGCCCCCAAGGTTCAGGGGAAGCAGCTAGAACTGGTGATTCCGGAGACGAGGCTGCAGGCAGCCCCAATGTTTCTGGGAAATGGGAGTGTTTCTGAGGTTTGGGATTAATAAGAGTAGCCTTTACTGCCTCGGGAGAAACAGGAGCAAGTTTCTGTGGTTCTGGAGAAGGAATAGGGACTAGTTTCTGAGATTCAGAAACAACAGGGACTGGTTTTGGAAGTTCAGGAGAAGAAATAGGGGTATGTTTTGGAGGCTCAGGAGAAGGAAGAGGTGTTTGTGGCTCAGAAGAAACAGGGCTAAGTTTCTGAGGCTCCAGGGAAAGAAGAGGAGTAGTTTTTGGTGATTCTGGAGACAAAATTGGGCCAAGTTTTTGTGCTTCTATGGAAAGGGCAGGTACAGGTTTCAGGAGTTCTGCTGAATTAGAGGGCATTTTCTGGTGTTCAGGAAGAGAAGGGCTTTTTGCAGAATCTGTTTCTTTGTTTAACTGATTTTTTGGTTTCTCATTCCATTTCTCTGGAGCTGCATGTTTGGATGTGATATGATAGTATACATTAGAGTACATCTTGCTGGTGAAGAAGCATTTATGGCAGTGAAATAACTTTGCACTTTTCTGGTAAAATATCATTTTACCTAACCCACCAGCATCCATTTCATCACAAAATTCTGGATGGATGGTGCCCATGTGGATTTGTACATTTTCATAATCTGTGCCTCTGAAATTGCAGTGGTCACACTCCAAACGTATTGATGGTTTACGAAGTTCCTGGAATACTTCCATTTTTCTGTTAATACACACAATTATATTCTTTAAAAACTTTCAACAGTGCTGCAATAAAGTAGAAATAAATTATTTTCAGGAAGCACTATCGAATGAAATGCTGTTCTAGTCCATTCTAAAACTGCATAATTTCAAGCCTAGGATGGCATACGCATTTATTTAATAGCTCTATAAAGATTTTGAAGATAAGGAGAAATGGAACTAATTTTTAACTGAGTTCCAGGAATTCTGCTAGGTTTATATACATTCTCTCATTTAATTCTCCTAATAATAGGACTTAAGTATTATTTTTTTTATTTACAGATGAAGAAACTGAGGTTCCAAGAAGTGACTTATCCAGATTATATGACTATCAGTGACACAGCTTGACCTCAGAATGATCTACTGCATGTGCCTTTCACCTTGACTCTAAAACCCTGAATATCAGCACACAAAGCTATTAAATATCAAAATTCATGCTGTTATTTAAGGCTGAGCAAGAAACTTTAAATCCATTCAGAAAGCATTTATTAAACTAAGTCTCACTAAGAAAAGATAGCTTTTTAAAAATATCAACATATTGGTTTTGAGCCACACTTCTCTTGCTCAGGCCTGCTTCCACATCTGGAAGTGTACTTTCCCTTCTAATAAAGACTTTCTTTTCTGCTGTAAAAAATAAATACAAAAAATAATTAAATAAACAAAAAATAAAAATAACATCTTAAAATGTTTTATTCATCTTAATATAAAATATTTTATTTTATTTATGTAATAATTTACTTTGTGTCCACATGCTTTTCTAGGCACGCACGTTTAAAGAGGTGTCTTGCAATGTGGTGCTCACATTAGTAGGGAGATAAGAGTATGGAGGGCAATGTAGAGGAAGCTGTCAAGGAGAAACCTGAGCAGAGATCTTGAATGATGTGAAGGAGCTTGCCAAGTAAAGGGAACTCAAAGGACAGTCTTGAGGCAGGCACTTGCTTGCCAGAAAATGGGACTTTTTAAAACTTTAAGTGAGTCTTAAGTGGCAAAAGTAACAGAAGCTCAGTTAAAAACATACTCATTCATGCAGTACAAGATACTCACACATTATCACTCCCCAAAGATAGCCACTGTACTTGTGTGTCGCTGAAAAACTGTTCTAATGTATACACAAATGCATAAACACATTCTACACAAACAGGATATTAAACATTTTGTTCTGCAACCTGCTTTCATTTAAGAATAGAAGGTGTCTGTGGCTCAACAGAAACAACAAAGCCAGGTTTCCGAGGTTCTAGAGAAGTAAGAGGAGTACGTTCTGGTGATTCTGGAAATAAAACTGGGCCGTTTCTGAGTTTCTATGGAAAGGGCAGGTGTAGGTTTCGGGAGCTCTGCTGAATTAGAGGGCATTTTCTAGGGTGCTTTTGCATAGTAAGCAATGAATTTTCTTGTACATATCTTTGAATGTGAGGGTATATCGAAGGAAAACGTCCTCAGGAGTGGACTACCTGGTTCAAAGGCTATTTACAATTAAAATTGATACACTTTACCAAACTCTCAAGCAGTACAGCACTATTACATACCAACCTTGTATATACAAGGAACGGTTCCCCAACTTCCTCTTTAACACTATCATTAATTTTTAAATACTTGCTATTTCTTAGGTGAAAACTGGTATCTTCCTATTGTTTAAATGTGCTTTTCTTTAGTGAGAAACACTGAATACTTTTCCTTGTTTATCTGCCATGCTTATTTCTTTTTCTAAGATATGCTTTATCCATTTTTCTTAATTATTTATAAAGTCTTCATATATAAAAGGAATCAGCTCTTTTAAAACTGAAAATATTTTGTTTCATTTGTTTCTTGACTTTATTGAATATTTTTTTAACCAATTTGTTTACCTAAGACTTAAAAACTTAAAAGTATTTTCCTCATGACCATTTTAAATGGTTTTCCCGCTTCGTTATTTTTTTAAATCACTCAATATTTTTCCTATGATTTTAATATTTTTACATCTGTATCATTAATCCATCTGGTATAAGGAGGTAAGCTAGGGTTCCAGCCTATTTTTTCACCTCAAATAAGTACTTGTTTTCTCAACAACATTGATTATACAACCCTTTTCCCCACTTATGTGGAATGTTCCATTTAGCATTTACTTAATTTCGTGTACATAATTCTATTCTGGACTCAACTCTATTCTCTCTACCAGTTCCATCTGGTAGGCTCCTCAGCACAGGAATCCAATACTGTTCAAAGGAACTGTGACAAACACACACAAGGAGTTTATTCACCAAGAGGATTACAAAATCTTTTCTCGTTAAATTATGTCCCACTGTTTACCAAAAGTACTAACTACTACTAAGTGGATACAATGTGCTCTGTGCTAATGGTAATAATGGTCAATATACACTTTCCATGTTACTGCTCCTCAAAAAAAAGTACAGATTAGAAACACTTATAATCACAGGATCTCTATTAATTTTAAAAAAGTAATATTATTTGTAATTCTGGCAATTTGTTTTTAAAGATGCTATTACTGACAATTTTGTTTTCTATCACCTGTATCATTTGCATTTTTGAGGGGTCTAAAGTTAAAAAGGTAATAATTGAGAAAATAAACTAGTACTTCAGAAAGTATTAGCTCCTTTTGAGTTACCCTACAAATATCCTGTCCTTTAAAAAATTAAGGCTAGAAGAACTACATACACACAAATATAAAATCATGTAGTACTAAAGAAAAATCTCTAAAAAGAACTTTAACTTAAAAATTAAAAACATAATGAAGAAAACATGTAGAAAGAATAGGTTATCTTCACAACTCCATCTGGCCATACATACAAAGAAATAATGAAAAGTTAAGGGATGCTCATATTAAAGAGGTGAGGTATATTACATATTATTTATCATTATGTCATATTATGTCATGTGTCATATATATTGACAGATGTTGAGCTCAGGTTTGCTGGGTTTCAGTCCTGGCTTCATTACGTGGCTTTTATCAAGTTCCTAAACCTTTCCATGTTTCAGTTTTCTTGACTGTAAAAATGGATTTATTTTATAGCATGTTTAGAACAGTATCTAATATACAGCAAGTACTGCAGTTAACTATTATTAGTGCATTAGAAACTACAAAGTAGCCTCTAAAATATATACTCCTTCAGTTCCTGGTAATTCAATAGTTCCAAATCACCCTGGCAGTTATGGCTTACCAACACACAGTGGCTCATCCAAAAGATACTTAAGTCCTACTTGTGAAAGGCAGAGAAGTATCATTTTCATGATTTCTGTCCAAGTTTCTTAAGCTTAATTAAACAAACTGTTAACTACAGAAACTTTTCTCAACTTCTCAAGAGTATGGAGAAGGTGCTTTTGTTTTCTCAATTTCAGTGTAGCACTTACTTAGCTACACCTCTCCTCTCCTGACATAATGTGCTGTTTCATTAACAAAACAACTTTCTTCTTTTATGTGCTCCCTTACCAACTTTTACAAATAGTAACTCATAAAGTAGAGGTTATCAAAAAGCCCAGTAAGTGTATAATACATGCATTAGATTATAAACTGTAAGGGTGAAGCATTTTTTCTTCTATTCCCACAGAAATGTCTGAGCACACTGTTCTACATTCAGAAAAGTTTTTAAAAAATGTTTCTGGCATATTTATCAAATGAAAATCAAAACAAATTCACATCTCATAAATGGGCATCTCTGACACAGTACAACAGCAGAGAACTAGTCCTCTTTTTAGCCACACGCCCTTTCCCAATTGCTACCCGTCTTGTGGTCCCATTCAAGTAGGTAAAGCTCTATCTTTTCTCCTTATTTCTATTTTCTATTGACTATATTTCTCCCTTTCTTGCCTCTTTAGAAATTTTATACTAACCTTAATGTTTTACAACTGCTCCTATAGTCTGTTTTTATGAATACCACTTAGTGTAATTCTCACTGCTTTTGCTTAAATCAGTGGACAGCCAACTTGGCTTCTCTGAGTGGACTGATCCCTTTTGTCCTTGATTGCTGCCTGCTCAGTCTACCCATTCACCAGCTCTCCCACCCTTCATCTAGGGCCACTCAGTAAATACATTATCCATTCCCAGTCCCCTTCAGTCTGCATCAAACCTCGATGGCTCCTCTGACTTCCATATCATTCCCTATTTCTCCCAACTGGCCCTCCTGCTTTCCTCTTCCTATCAAAAACTCTTCTGGCCAATCTCAAAGTTTATACTGCCCACACCTGCCTACTACTAAGCCTCATTATCATACTCTAATAACATCTTTAAAAAAATGTTATAGAATTTACTTCTCAAACCCCAAATTCTGTCATCTATGTTCAGATATTACTTTATGTATGGGTGTGTATGCTTCAATAGTTTTTGTTAAGAATTCCAAGCACTTTTCAAAAATGTTCTCATAAAATATTCTCCTAAACTTTTTGTTTAAAAAGAGAGGAACGTTAAAGGGAAACAAAAATATATGCAAAGAAATGTTGGCAGAATAACACTTTATAAATCCAGGACAAGTACTTTTAAAGTGGGGAAGAAATAAAGACCAGCATGCTTTTCCCTAGACTTACCAGATGTCTGATTAGAAGTCTGAAAAGTGGTCGTCAAAAGGGCAGCAAGTCTACATGGCTTTTTGACTAAACCACAGAAAATAGCCTATATTGTAGTACATGAAGAACAAAGATGAGAAATTGAACCTAAAAAGAAAAAATAAAGGGTAATCAAAATTATATCTGTGATAATCAGTGCCTCCTGTAACAGAATTAAATCTGCCTGTTTTTCTCACTATCCTGCCCCCTTCAACAGTGAG
Source organism: Eidolon dupreanum (assembly GCA_028627145.1). NCBI lineage: Eukaryota > Metazoa > Chordata > Mammalia > Chiroptera > Pteropodidae > Eidolon > Eidolon dupreanum. Next base: position 44,182,709 of record CM053508.1, on the reverse strand, counting down.
AAGGCTAAGAGTCTAGGGTAGTGGTAAGTTATCGACTTGAGTGGAATGGGATAAACTGGCCAGGAATAAGCTAGATGGACCGCATACTCTTCTGGTTAAGTTCCAGAACATTTACCTACCCTTCCCTCTACTCCCTACCCCTTGTCAACTGCTTTAATTTTGATACCTTATCTCCCTGCCACTAGTCTCACTTCCTTTCAACCCACTTATCATACTGCTATCAGTCATCTTCCAAACATAAAAACCTAATGTGACTTGCCTGTTCACAATTCCTCAAGATAACCTCAACAACTACAGTACAAAAACTGAACATGGCATATAAAGCTCTTCACAATCAGGCCCAACTACTGCATTCTCAAAGTATTGCCCCGCCTGTAATTCCCTGACAATTCAAGCTTCTGGCCCTTTACACTACACGTCTTGCCACCCAGTCATGAGGCTAGTTCCTCCATCCTTCAGGAAGGATTGCTTCTTAAATGTTAGCCAATTTCCCAGCACCCCCCTAATCTTCCTTGGACGCTGTATACAAAACTCCAATGCAGTAGGCATCTTCTGGCACTACAGAGGCCTGATTCCACAGAAAGGACTACTCATTCACCTCTGTGACCCTTGCATAACCTTGGTACATAGTATGTGCCCAGAAAGCACCTGTTTATAATTAAAACATTCTCTCATGAAGATTGGAAACATGATCTTAGATTACAGAATTTTAAAACTAGAAAAGACCTGAGCTACCATCTAGTCTTGAAGTCACTGGATTTTAGGACAGGAGAAAACCTCGGGGACCATCTCCTTTAAAACTTCAATTTATATTTGAGAAAATTAGACATTAAGTAATTCGCTCAAGATCAGGAAAATATTTAGCATCTGACAGAAGACCTGAATAAAGTTCTGCTATCTATCCAGGTTCTTTCTAGTATATCTTGACCAACTTAACACAGTGGAATTTAGTAAGATCTTGAAAAGGCAGAATAGGCCAAATCAACAAGATGAAACTTATCAAACATTTAGAATCCAAATAACAACTGAAGAATATAGCACTACAGAGAACTGTATTCCATATTCTGATTGGGCAGAGTATCACAGTAGATCACAGTCTCTAGCTCTGGGCAGGAAGGACACTTTAAATGAGTCCCTAACACTAATGAACTTGCAAAAGAAAGCAACCAGGATGGTGAGCAGCCTTTAAAAACATGTCATTTGTGCGTCCAGGCACTTAACTTCAAAAGGGGAGGAGTTACGGATAACATGTAAGCTGTCCTAGATGCAACCAATGGAAGCTGGCAGGAAAACAGATTTCAGCTCAATATATAAAGTTTTGTGAACAACTCAATCATGGACTAGAATAAGTTGATTTGTCAAGCAGGAGCCCACCACAACTGGAAGCAAATGATCAAGATAAGGCTAGAAGAATCCTCAAAGAACTTGAGCCTAACTTCTTCATTTTACAATTGAGAAAACTGATACTGAAGGAGAGAAGAGACTTGTCAAAGATCATACGAATTAAGTAAGAAAAAGCAACAGAAAATCCTAGTTTCTTGATTTTGGGTCTCTGTGGTAACGCAATGCTAGCTTTCCCATAGGAACGCTGCAGAGTTGAGTCCAAAATTCAGCAGGTGGGTAGAGGCTAGATAATGAGATTCCTTCCAACTTTAAGATTCTAGCTAATTTTTTTTCTAATTTTCAGAGCTCCTAAGCCTAATGATGAAAGTAACTCTAAATTGTCCAAGTAATAAAAATTATCTCGTTCTGTTTTTTGTCTCTACAGATTACATGTTGTCTCTAAAATACATAAGTTCTAATCATTAGTGTTTTGCCAGTCCATCATCCTGTATTTTTCAATGAGGTTCTATGCCATATGGCATCATACCTATTCCCATTCCCATCCATTTTCTTCCTTATTCTATCACCACTGGTCATTTTAAAAAACATTTTGATGTAAAGCTTTTAAAATTAAAACTCATATTATGTAGAGCAAGTTTAAAGCTAACTGGGATACACACACACACACAAGCATTGCTCTTTACCCCAGCTGATTTTTTAAAAATTAGTAAACTTTATTTTTTAGAGCAGTTTTATGTTTAAAGAAAAATTAAACAGTTTTGTTTTCACATACCTGGCTGCACACAATTTCTATTATTACCATCCTGTACTAGTGTGGTACATTTGTTACAATTGACAAACAAATATTGATATATTATTAACTAAAGTCCAGTTTATATTAGGGGTCACTTTACATGTTGTACAGTTCTGTGGGATTTCCTAAGTGTACAGAGTCATGTATCCAACATTACAGAACCATAAATACTTTAACTGCCACAATTCCCTGTGCTCCTAACAACCACTGATCTTTTTACTATGTCTGTAGTTTTGTCTTCCCCTATACATTTTTTTAAATTGTGCAAAACCTAAAATTTACCATTCCATTTTTAAAGCACAATTTTAAGTACATTAAGTACATTCATAATATTGTAAAACCATCACCATTATCCATTTCCAGAACTTTTCATCATAATAGAAACTCTGTACTCATTAATAACTTCCCATCCTCACCCCACCCACCACCAGCCCTATAATCTCTGTTGGATTTTGTCTCTACGACTGGAATCAACTTTTGTCCTTTTGTTTGGTTTATTTCACTTAGCACATCTATACTATAGCATGTTTCCAGAATTTTAGTCCCTTTTAAGGATGAATAACATTCCACTGTATATACCACAATTTATTTTCCATCCATCGATTGACAGACATTTAGTTTGTTTCCTTCTTTTGGCTATTCTGAATAAAGCTGCTATGAACACTGATATATAATATCTATTTAAGTCGCTACTTTCAGTCGTTAGGAGTTTATATCTAGAGGTAAAATTGCTGGATCATAAAACTCTGTTTAAACTTTTGAGGAACCATTAAACCGTTTTCTACAGCTGCTGGCTGCACCATTTTACAACCCCAATAGCAACGCGCAAGTGTTCCAATTTCTCCACATCCTTGCAATCACTTGTGATTTTTTTTTTTTAAACAGTCATTCTAATGGTTATATGGTGTATCATTCTGGTTTTCATTTTCATAACTTTGATGGCTAATGAGTATCTTTCATGTGCTCACTGGCCATTTGTATATCTTGGGAAAAATATCTACGCAAGTCCTTTGCCCATTTTTGAACTGGACTGCTTTTTGCTGTTGAGTTATAAGACTTCTTTATATTTTCTGGACACTAATCCCTTATCAGATACATGATTACGTTTCTCCCATTCTGTGGGTTGTCTAGCTGATTTTTAAACAGCAACGATGACAAAAGCCCACGCAGTCTAGGGGCAAAAAAAATTGCATCTAGGATTAAAATGGAAAGAATGCATTCCATGAGAGCCAGAATCGACTTCCCAGCAGGGTTTTAAACAAAACGTTTCCTGCCTCCCCACCCCCTAGTCCCCAAGAGTTCACCCCACCCGCGGCCTCTGGGGAGGGGTCCTTCCGCCGGACAGGGCGTGAGCCAACGGGGTGCAGGCCCCTCCGTGGACGCCCTAGGCTTCCTCAGGACACAGGCCTTGCGATCTGCGGACTTGGACGACGCCCTTCCCTGCCCGCCCCGCTTCTCACCGCTGGGCTGCGGCAGCGTCCAGGTGAGCGAAGATCTGCAGGCAGCCGGGCTCGCAGTCCCCAGCTGCTTCGCGAAGCCCTGCAAAGCGGCGGCTTCTCGAATGGCGGCGAAGCGCAGGCGCGGGCTTTGAACGCGCGAGCGTGCGCGCGGCCGCGGGACGGGCGGGCGGGGACTGACGGGAAATGAGTTTAGCGTCGCGCGCCCTTCCGCCCGGCCAATCAGATCGTGGATCGCCGGGATCATCTTTGCCGAGAATGCGTCGGCACGTAGAGCTGCCCATCCGGTCCCCGGAGGTGACGTGTCTCCCGCCCTCTCCAGGAAGTACCTCATGCGGCCCCTGGGGCCACACCTCTGGCACTTCCCGCGCGTTGGCGCGGGGTGGGAGAGGAGCCCAACTACCCTGACCCGAGCGGTCGGAGCGGGCAATCGCCCTCCGTCTCCTCCCTCCAGGTCGAGGGGCCGAGCACCGGCCTGAGGCCGCCCAACCGAGAAGATGCCGCGCAAGGAAAGGCTCTAGGGTTACAGATTCGTTACCCGCAGGCAGGCGTAGAACCTGTTAGGGTAAGACAAGCAGATCCTCACCCGGCGTTCCCGCCCGTGTCAGAGCAGGTTCCCCTGTGTGAGCAAACGGTATTGCCTCCAGGTGTACCTTCGTGAGCAAACGGCATCTCGCCAGGTTATCCTGCGTGAACAAACGCGTCTCCAGGTTCCTCTCTATGAGCAAACGGCATCGCCGCCAGGTTCACCTGTGCGAGCAAACGGCATTCACTCAATCTCAGTAGCGGGCATCTTCAGTCTGTTCTACTGTTCTTTGCTGTAGCCTCTTTTTCACGCCGAATTTAATATCCTGCGTTCTTTAGTTTCTGGAAATAATCCGACTTCTAACGTTTATAGAGTAACGGGTGCATTTTAGGAAAATTTCAGATTTTTTTGTAGCAAAGTGACCCATTAATTTTGATTAGATTTAATAGTTTAAAAGAAAACTTTCCCCATAACGAAAGGTTTTAAAACTTTTTCCTCTTGTGCTCCATGAACTCCTGGGTTGAAGCACCTGCCTGGGCTTGAAGAATGCACTTACCCACCCAGGGACACGACTCACTGCTGGGATGGAGAGGTGGTAAGGGGGACCACATATAAATGAACACTGTTCATCTTTACCTAGAGAAACCCTTCTCATCCTCCAAGACCCAATTTGAAATGAACTCTAATATCAAAAAGTTCTTTATAAAAAATAGTTGAACACCCCACTAGAGATAGTCAAAAGACACAGCTTATTTACAAAAGTAGAGATAAATGTCCAATAAACAGTAAAAAAAATTCCATCTTAATAAAATTGCAAATCAATGCGCTTTTTAAACTATATATCAAATGCAAAAATGAGAGGATCTTTAAACGCTTACCAAGTTTTACATGTTAACTTTTGCGATTGTTACCTTTAATATGAAGATATGTTGTGAAATTCAGTAAGGGCATATACAGAGTGCTGTTTTTCTTATTTTTTCTATATTGTAAAAACATCTTGTAATTTTAAGTGTTGCTATATCATCATTACCAAAATAACTTGCAAACCTTTATTATTACCTTACCTCTGGGAAGGTAGTTTAATCTGTCATTCATTTCATACAATTTGCAGTTAAAGAACTGGTTAGAGCCCAGAAACTGGTGGCAATATATTGATTTATTATTTCTGCAGTTGGTGAAGATATGAAGATGAGCTGTCCTGGGTGATTTGTCAATGAAATATCAATTTGTAGATGCATACTTGTTCCTTTGGTGTTTTGTGCTTTCTTATTTGAAGAAGGGAGCCTCTTGGATCTAGAAGTGGTTAAGTGTGGGGAGCCTCTGGAGCCCTGGAATTCTAGGTTTCTTCTTTAGAGCCTTTTAACTTCTGTTGTGAAATACACTTTTAGAAACAAAGTTCATTATGGCTGCAGGCATTTGTAAGGCTGCTTTACTTTGTTTTTTCCTCAAGAATTAAGTTGATTATCCCAACTGAACTTGGAACAAACCTCTAGTACAGGGCAACAATTGGAAGCCCAAATCTAGATTGTGATGTGGCACTAGTTCTGGGTCTTTTTTATGGATGTTTTCTCTATAAAATAACAACAAAATAACAACAAAACATCCTCTGCTATTATTTTGAATTAAAATTATGACCCCCTTCTCCTTCTGGAACCTATAATGCGTACATTGGTCTGCTTGTTACTGTCCTATAAGTCCCTTAAGCTATCTTTACTCTTTTCTATTCTTTTTTTTCTTTTTGCTCCTCTGATTGGATGAAAACTACTGCCCTGCCTTTGAGTTTGCTGATCCTTCCTTCCACTTGATTTAGTCTAATGTTGAAGATGCCTATTGAATTTTTCTGTTATTGTATTGTTCAACTCTATGATTTCTGTTTAGTACTTATTAATATTTTCAGTGTCTTTGTTGAAATTCTTTGTTTATGCATTGCTTTCCTGACCTTGGTGACCTTATGATCGTTTTGAACTCTTCTGTGGGGTAAATCACTTATCTCCCTTTTCATGATCCAGATCTATTTCTGGAAATTTATCTTGTTCTTTTATTTGGAACATATTCCTTTATTTCTTCATTTTCCATGACTCTACATTGGTTTCTGTGCATTAAAGAGCCATCTCTCCCAGTCTTAAAATACTGTTCTCATGTAGGAGATGAACCAGGTTTATCAGCCAGGCCGAAACAGCTGGTTGCCTCTTTAACCTCTGTGATTGTCCAAGCCACCATTTTTGTTCTTAGTGGCTCCCAGTAGTTGGGGGTATGTCACGATCTATCAGTGTCCCAAAGGGGAGGATCCTGTTCCCAGACTCAGTAGCTGCCAGCCAACAGACAATTCTGAGATGATTTTATGAGAAAGAACTTTATTGCGAGCCTGCAAGCAAGAGCACACTGGGATCAGTCCCAAAGTGGTGCATCCCCAAACAAAGGATCAGATTTGCCTTTATTCAGGGAAATCATGCATAAACATCCAGGTGAACTATGTCATTGCATGTATAGGTAGGGACCTTACTGCACTGTGCACAGTTAGAAAACATGGCTATACATACATTGCATGTTCAAGAATGGTGAAAAGTATCTGTTCCTAGGAGGAGATTTTAGTATTTTAATGAGGGTATGATGCAAAAGTTCATGAAGAGGTCACTAGAGGGTCCTCCAAGCTTCAGGCAGTTTGAGCCAGATCAACCCACTGGTCCTGCAAAACATCCTGGGCTTGTTCTGAAAAATGACTCTGGCGATCATCAATGTCAGGGATCTCATAGGTAGGAAGGAAGTCTAATTAAGTCTCAGCCTTTCTGTTAAACTCAATAAAGTATGGGATATGGTTACACAAACCTTATAAAATCTAGGGTGATCTAAGCAAAGTTATAAATTCTAAATAAGTTGGTCTATGCTAGGCTGTATGTATAGGTTAGATCAGAGGTCCTCAACCCCCAAGCCATGGACTACTACAGGTCCACGGTCTGTTAGGAACCAGGCTGCACAGCAGGAGGTGAGCGACAGGTGAGCTAGTGAGTGAAGCTTCATCTGTATTTGCAGCTGCTCCCTAGCTGCATCATTGCCTCAGCTCCACCTCATATCATCAGGCATTAGATTCTCATAGGAGCACCGGTCCTTGGTGCCAAATAGTTTGGGGACTGCTGGGTTAGATTTCAATGCCAGTCAGTTTCCACATATAAGCCGATTAGAGGCTGGAGCCTGAGGTAGCAGTCAAGTCCCCCGCAGGGAGGAACTGAGTTAGGTCGTTTTGCCTGCTCTGGTCTGTACTGAGCCCTGGGGGGATAGCCGCAGAGAGAGCTCTCCAGCATACCTGTAAAGAACTGCTTCTTTGTTTGCTGTAGTCTTGTGGGTCTCATTTATGCACATCCCACTGGCTTACAGAGCTAGGTGTTTTAGGGGCCTGTCCTTTAGGTGGGAACCTTAAAAGTTGGGTACTGAAAGTGGGGACTCTAGGTTCTTCTCAAAGACAAGCTGGGAGTTGGGGTATATATTGAGAGTGTGTCTCAGACTTGCCTACCTGTCACCATCTTGGTCCCTCCCATGGTATAACTACTTTTATAGTAAGACTAAGAATTTATTCAGCTTTTCACTCCAATCCTCTCATGAGTGTATAGTGGAGTTTTCCAGAGGCTACACGATGTGCACTGATGTTACTAACAGTAAATGGAACATGTATATATGTATTCTTGTGCTTTAAACATTTATTTTAATTTTGAATACAGTAAATATCAATAGTTGATATAACCTAGTTGCTAAAAGTTCTTTAGGGTTGCCAATATTTAAGATTATAAAGAATTCCTAAGACCAAAAAAGTATGCGAACCATTGTTTTAAACCGCAGACTTTGAAAATGAGCACTAAAGAACTGCAGGTTTGATCACCAAAAACAAACAATCCAACAAACCAAAAGAACCAAAATGGGGGCCTTAGAAATGAGACTGACTACTTCCTGGACTTCCAGGTCTGGAAGTCTCCAGATCAAAGCCAAAATGAGCAGCGAGGACAACAGCACCTCACTTTCTGATTCAGTCTGATTCATACTCTGACCAGGGACCAGCAAACTATGGTCCACAGGCTAAATATGGCCTGCTGCCTGTTTTTATAAATAAAGTTTTATTAGAATACAGCCTTGTCTGTATTGTCTAAGGCTGCTTTCTCACAACAGCAGCAGTTTAGTATGTGACAGAGATAAGATAGCCTGCAAAGTGTAAAATAGTTACTGTCTATTCCTTTTCAGCCAGGGTTGGTTCCGCTGGATCATGTGGACCTCACGGAATCCATGGCAAGTCTTTCTCTCCCCTCTCCCACCAAATTCTTAGAGTTTAGGAGTCAAGAGCAAGAGCACAGAAATGCCATAAAACTAAGCACATGTTTTTAAGGATATATAAGTAATTCTTATTTTGATGAACATTTCATATTTAATAATAGATATAATCAATAAAATATTCAGACAATAAAAGCTACATTTTAAAAAGCAAATTCTTATGTAAATTTCTATATAGGAAAAATACCATAACTGGACTTCGAATCCATTGCTACTAAAATTTTTATTTAATAAGGGGTTCAAAGCACAGTGCCAAAAGTAAATGAACATTTTAAAATTTCACTAAAAGGAAAAAATACTGTAGAATGCATAGTTACAGAAAGCTCCATAAAGTCACTCTGAAACTAGTTCAGACTGCAAAAAAGAAAAACCCTAGATGCTGTATCTAAGTTATCTGTGTCCCAAGGTAACATATCACAGTATTCCTTAAAACATAGTGGTTATAAACCACGAGCACATCCATCAAAAGACTGAGAAACTATTTTCATCAAGTCAATGGCCAAGTTGTTAAAAGGGCAATAATTAAAACTGTTGAGCTTTACATAGTGTTAAGGTTCCTATCAGAGAGATTACAACACAACAGACTTCCTAGAATGTTATGATAGAAGGCGCATAAGTGGCTGAATTACAAAGGTTATAATGGAATGAGAGCTGCTCACTCCCTGGAAACCATGGCTCACAAAGAAAACCAACAAGAAGCATAATGAGCTACAATCCCAATAGAATGTGTAAAATGCAACGTGCACGTTATTCCTGCGTCACCTTTAAAGTGCTTCAGAATTCATACTGACACCACACTAATGTTCTTCCCTGTTTTGGACATATTTTTCTACTTTCCAAAGGAGATTATCTTTTCTGTTTTGGCTCAATGATATATACTACTTTATACTAGAAATGGTAAAATCTAAGAAAACTTCATTTAATTTTTAAAATAATTTTCTATGCCACCTTCGTGTTTCTAGTTTCTAATTTCTTTATAAGGAGTAAATTCACCTTGCAGGTTATATTCCGGGCTAACTTACACATTTCTGGAATGCCCTTTTTAATCCCTGGAATTTGGAATGGGAGCTCACCCATGCCACAACTGCGGCATACACACTGGTTCACTCCACCTCTTCGCTCTTCTTGGAACCAGCCCCTATTGAATCTTCTGCCTTAGCCCTTCTTCCATCATGGCCCTCTTCAGAGTATCTTCCACCACATCCCTGTATTCTCATGCAAGCTCCTGGCTGGTAGAGCTGCAAGGCCGGCTGGTCCTACCAGGACAGAAGGATGGGTTACACTTCCAAGATCTTGCAGCACAGGAGGGAGCAACGCCTCTATTTTTAGGACCTGAGGATCCTAATTACCTAAAGACCATCAATCTTGCAGCTAAAAATCAGCCTTTTTCACAGCACTATCTCATAAACAAAGCATTTTGTGGTAAAGTAAAAAAAAAAAAAAAAAAGCCATGAAAATAAAGACAATATGTTATTGCTCAAACCTAGAACACTCTCTGGAAATAGTACAGTCATGGCGTTCTTCTCCCCATTTGAGAGATGACAAGTCAAATACACATATCTCAATCCCTCAAACTTGCTATGCAGTGAACCTGAGGTCTGAAACAAAATGAGGCATGGCCCCTCAGTGTGGTGGCTTTTAGAGTGCTAAACTAAACTGTTATTAACATTCGTCATAAGCAATTTCCACACAGATTATTTCTGAACTGTCCCCTTTATAGAAAATACTAACCCATCGTCTTTAACTCTTAGATGTGGTGGAATAAAAACAGACTGAATAAAGTACATGAAATGCAATTAAACAGCTTCTGGGAATGAGGACATCAAAGCCAGGGAAGGGCAGAGAGATTCTGAAGGCTGAGACTTGTAATCCCAGCAGGAACCATTCCTCCTCCCAGGGAAGCCAGTGCTCAAGAAGAGGGAGGGAGCGACCCATCCCAGCTCAGTGGAGTTTACAGCCCAGGGAGGAAGAAGGCTCCACCTCAGTATTCCTTCCTCCTCTGTGAATGTGACATAGCAGCAGCAGACTTAGCCTTTCCATGGCCACCTGGAGCGCAAGGACAGTGTGACGTGGGTGGGCATGTCCCACTGATGTTTCACTTTTACCCACTCCTGGGCTTTGTGTGGAGGCCCCACGGTCACCACTTGAGATAATCAGAATATTCTTTTCCTTAATATAAGTTGGGCCAATGAAAAAAGTTGGAAAGGCCTTGGTCTGCCCCATGGATCTGAATCTGTGTGTAGGCAGAGATGCAGGCTACACAGGCCACCTTCTGCTGGGCCAACAAGCATGGCTCTGCTTTTCACCAGTGTAACATCTGTGTGTACAAACAGAGTTATAAACTGATCATAAAAGCACATCATAACCTGCCAGGCCTGGTAAGAAAGGAGCTATTACCCACAAAGCACTTTTTTACCACTACAGCATTGCAGATTTAATTGACAGAAGCCATCATCATGAGTTCTCACACCTGAAGCTGTGCAAATACCAAAATCACTCACTCCTGCTAAATAAAATGGCAGTTGAAAAACAAGTGTTCAAAGGAACAACCCCTATCAGTGAGACCCATGGCTGTACTTGATGTAACTGAGGTTAAAGCAGCTACAGAAACCTTTTGTGATGTAGACATGATTAGTCAAGGGTGAAGACAGAAGGTTCTGGCTTTTCTGGAGCTCTCCCTCGCCTTTACTGGAAACATTTAGAAAATCAACATTACTGATACCGCAGGAACTTGGATGGATCTGAAGGGAATCATGCTGAGTGAAAAAGCCAATCTCTAAAGGATACATACTCTCTTTCCATTTATCTAGCATTCTTGAAATGACAAAGTCATAAAGACAGAGAACAGAGAGTGGCTGCCAGGGTCACAGACAGGGTGGGTGGTGGGTGTGACCTGTAGCCAGGGCAGCAGTCAGTCCCCTTGGCTCACCTAGAGGCCAGGCTGTGGGGGACTGACAGCATCATGGGGGGCCTGGCCCTGGCCATTTATACTGCGTCTCTATGACAATGTGATCTGAATATAAAGTAACCTCAAACTTCTGTAAGAAAAGCCGTTTGTTGGGCCAAGTGGGCAATCTCAATCCTGTGTTGATTGTGCAGATCTAACTTATGAGTGTTTCTGAGCCATTTGATTGTCCATTGATAATCAGACATTGTTAATAATGGAAAAGAAAGCTCCATGAAATGTCATTAATATTTTCCTTACTGTCTTATGGGTAAATCTGATAATACACCATTATTTATTCTCTAGCAAATGGTACGAATGTGCTAGTTTTGTACTAAATAAAAGCTTTTTCTTCCTAGTGAAAAATACTTGATTCACTGAGGAAATATGATGGCTGGTTCTATTTTTGGATTTGACATTCAGCACTTGGTACCCACTAAGTGAACAAGAATAACTCCTCTAGCAAACACAGACTCTCAGGGCAGCACACTTCCTAAGACAACACAGGATCCAGTGAGGGCAGGATTCTTACTGTCAAAAGTGTGTGATCCTGCACCTTAGATACCTGTGTAGATTTTCCTTTTTTTGTTAAATAAAAGAATTTCTGTTTGGAAAAGCAGTCATGAGCCTGCCAAAGTACAGCTTATACTTTTAGTACAGACAGATGACTGACAGATTATCCTAAATGAATAAAGGAACCTTGTTTCCCATATGTTTCTTTTTGGGTGCCAGGCCCCCCTCACTCTTCTGCTCTTTCTCTGGTCTCTCTGCTGCTTCCATAAGGATGCCACTGTCCTGGCTCCCTGTCCTCCCTCTGTCTGGGCTGAATCCTTTCCCCCATTCTGGCTCTTCTTCATTTCTTCTTGAAAACTTGTCAAACTCATAATGAGCTTCAAGCTTTCTGCTGTCATCCAAGTGATATCTTTGTGTTTCAAGTTCTTTTTCTCCCAATTTTCTCTCCATATGCTTTTGCTCTTTACCACTGTCATTTTGTGACCTGTGATTCAGTACAAATTATCAGTAACCTTATGTAACCTGCTTGTCGATTACCTGTCTTCCCTTCCAGAACATAAGCGCCAGAAAAGGCAGAGAATATGGAAGTCTGCCTATCTCTGTATGCCAAGTTTGCACAAGATAGGCATGCTATAGGTATTCAGTAAAAAACTTGAAAAGATGAATAGTAATAACAATATTTACCATTATACTTGTGTGACACATATATATTAGGTGCTCTGCTAAGTATCGTATATATATTCTCAATAATCCTCTGAAGTAAATATAATCACCTCTTTTGAAAGATAAAGTAAATGAGATTACAAGTGGTCAGTGACTTTTCCAGTAGCCCAGATGCACATCCATCATGACACAGAGCTGATAGTGACAGCTTAGATTCTGCAACAAGCATGGCTAAAATTAACTGAAATTTAATATTTATGCATATGTCAAAATGTTAAATGAATAGTAAATAAATAAGTACAGAGTTAGCTCATTTGGTTCGTAAAGTCCTTCCACGAACCACAGACAAAATTCTTCACATACCATCTGTGGCTCCCCCACATACAGCAGCAGCAGGACTGGTGGCAACAAAAAGATCTATAAGCAAAGCATGAACTGGTGCCAGAAACATGACAAAAGCACTGCCATATCATAAGTAATAATAATACAAATACCTGTAACATAAACCAGAGTGCTAACAGATCACAGACTTGATAATCATGTATAGCTTAATTTTATAAACAAACCAATAAACCAGAACTGCCAAAGAGAGAGAAAGAGAGACACTTTATTATGACTGTGTGCAATAAAGGCAGTAAGAAGTCATTCAGATGCATGTGATCCTAGGCAAACAGCAGCCTAATCCCATGACCTTGCCATCTCCCCTCTAAGTTAAATCCACTTCCAGCCATCCCAGTGAGCAGAGCATCCCTGGGCTCCAGGAAGCTCTGTGTGTGTCCAGATAAAGCACATGGGCAGGATCCCTGAGTCAAGAGGACAAGAAGCCCAGCTGTGTGTGGCCCCACTGATTGTAGGGAGGTATCCAAACACTGTGGGCAGAAAATCAAGGGCAGCAGGGAGGGGCTGGTCTCTCTCAGGCCCCTGCACAGAGATTGCTGTGTGCGTCCTGTTCCCACAGAAGCCCTGCCTAGCTCCTTTCATGAAGTTGTGTCCTGAGCAGGCAAAGACCTATGTGCCTAAGGACACATCACCAGAGAGAGGCAGGACCGATGAACACCAGATCCACAGCTGCAGGTCAGATTCCACAGTGGGACCAGAGGGACAACAACTCCAGCAAAGGAATTACAGCACTTAGAATTCTATCTCTGTAGCACAAAAGACTTTCAGTACCTAAAAGACTGGATTCTCAAATTAACAACTCTGTAGACAAATTAAAGGAAGTATGCAAGATCAAATGGGCAAGATATCTCAAAACACAGAGGACAATTATAAACTAATAAAGACCATGAAGGAAAAGAGACTGGGAAGAAGATCCTGAAGACCTAAACTGCAATAACAGGAATCCAAAGGAAGAGACAAGGAAAGGCCATAGTGAAGGAAATTAGAGAAGGACCTTTCCCTGTTTCAAAGACAGACTTAAGGCTGCAGACTAAATGGTTTACCAAGTTCCTAGTATGACCACAGAGAAACAGAAACATGGACAAGCTTTCAAGAATTCCAAGAATATTATTAAATACAAGCATGCGAAATGAGAAAGGATATATGTCTATGACTTGAGACAGTGCAGTGATGCTTAATGTGGTCAAAGAAACAAAAGTGCAGGGCTCACTTTTCCCTGCGCCCATCCTGTGTGCTCTCCCAGGGCTTGGCCTTCACAACAGCACAGCTAGGGCAAGCTTCCCGTTGTCCATCCCCAGCATCAATTTCCTCTCCTCGTTCTTTCATTTTCTCAGAAGCTGCTTCCCCTCCCTTTTCTGGTTTCTTAAGAAGCTGAGAAAGTATAATGTTAGTAAAATAACTTTAAGAGTATACTATAAAAGAGGTTGTTTATAAATAGTTATTGAGCCCAAATGTTTGAATAGCAAAAAAAAAAAAAAAATGTAAGTTAAAGGTCCAATGAACAGGTTTTTGGTTAAATACCTAAGACAACATCCAGTCACTGAAATACTCTGCACTTCTGAAAAATGATTTGGGATAGTTAGTGTGATGAACTGATGCTTGCATTACTGAATAAAGGAATTCTACAAAACAGAATGATCTGATTCCTATTTCTTTGTTGATACACACACATAGAAAAATGTCTAGAAAGCTTGCAACACTGTGTTAACAGTGATTATTTTTAGGTAGCAGAACTGAAATGATTTTCTTTCCCTTCATCTACAGGTTCTAGTTTTTCTAAAATGAATAAGTATTACTTCTGTAATAAGGAAAAAACATTTTTTAAAAGGCTGCTTTATATTGATGACTTTTAGAACAGTTTTAGGTTTTCGAAATACTTATTATTTCTTGAAATAGACTTAGCAGTTTGCGATGATGCATTTAGTTTGGTATGCCTTTTATTGGGCCTTCCTCCCAGTTCCCTGTACAGCTTACCCTTTGAGATCTAAGTGTCACAGGTAGAGAGTCAGTTTGTAGAATAGAAATGGAAGATCTACTTCTGAGAATTTCGTTCTCACTTACAAAAGTAAACCTATTTTAAATTGCAGTATAGCAAGACTATAAACAGATATATTTGGACTAAATGAGTTCATTTAAGAAAGAAACAGATATAATGTAATGCAAAATAATAAAAGTTGCTTCTTAGCAAAGGTATGCATTATGTTACCAGTGCATATGTTCTTATTCTGCCTTTGTGGGATCTTTGAATTTAAACATTTCATTTCAGATAACTACCCACCTTTTAAATTACAAAGTAACATAGGTTTGTAATAAATACAAACCATAGGGAAGTGCAACAGTATGCATCTGCATTCATCCATCCAACCAACAAATAATTTGTGCACCTATGAACCGTTTTTACTCATGATACTTCCGAAACCAAATGTGTGCTGTCTCTTCCAACACCACTTCCCCAGCTCTGCAACACAGGCTGGTGACCTACAATTCAATTAAGCTCTGACATTATCTATCAGAATTAACATCAGATCTCACAGAACTGTCCCCACTTCAGATGCCAGTCCAAATTCCAAGGTTGTCACCAGTACTTCTGACCTAATGGCTATAAATTCACGGGGCTCTTGAATGAGAATGACTCATGGAACTCAGGAAAGTGTTTTACTTACTATGGCTGGTTTATTACAAAGGATACAACTCAGGAACAGCCAAATGAGAGAGGCTCACAGGGCAAGGTACAGGGAACAGTTGGTTTGGAGCTTCCTCTGCGGCGACACCACCATCCTGGCTTGATGTGTTCACCAGCTTGGAAGCGCTCCGAACCCCAGACTTCATACTTCAGGGACTTTTATAGAGGCTCTATAAAGATTGGTTAAATCATTGGCTATTGATAAGTGAAATCAATCTCCAACCCTCTCTCCTCTCCAGGGGTCAGGAGGTGGAGCTGAAAGTTCCAACCCTCTAATCATGCCTTGGTCTTTCTGGTGACCAGCCTCCATCTTGAAGCTATCCAGAGCATCAGCTCCCATCATCTCATTATTATACAGAAGACATTTTATCACTCCAGAGGTTGAAAGGGTTTTAAGGGCTGTGTGCCAGGAACCAGGGAGAAAGGCCCTGTGCTAAGTGCCAGGAATATAGTTGTGAACAAGAGACAAGTGCCCACAATTAAGGAACTTACACTTGATATTCTAGCTGCAGCAGTGATATCCATAGGGGTGGAAGAATGGTGTGTGCAGTGACAAAAATAGAAAAAGTGAACAAGATAACCTCAGGTGATATGAAATGCTATGAACAGAATAAAAAGACATAGAGATGTGGGGTGAGAGGGAGAGGAGGAATGGTTTCTCAAGGGGGTTAAGGAAGGGCTCTCTGTGAAAATAAGAAGTGAACAGAGAGCAGATGATGAAAAGAAGCCACTTATGAGAAAGCCTAAGTCTGGAAGAAGAGCTCACTGTGGAGAAAAGCAAGCAGAGGCCTCGGGTGAAATTAGCCTGGCAGAGGAAGGAAGGAAGGAGAAAGGAAAGAAGAAAGGGAGGGAGGGAAAGAGGGAGAGGAGGAAGGGCAGGCCAGGGCCACACGACACATTAGGAGGTGGAAGCAGGTGCCAGGTCTGGTGTGCTTCTATCCAGCCTTCATCTACACTCCTTCTACATGCCTATAGCCAGGTCTCACACACACATTTGTTTTTAAAGAGAGCTTTGTGAAAAAAATCACACAACTTTTTTTAATGTAATATAACCTACACCCTACAAATGTATATATTCATTTTATTTGTAACTTTGGTAACCTACCTTCCTACTTCAATGTAAGCTCACAGCTTAGTTTTAGAGTCCTTAGAGGAAAATAAAAAACTGCTGGGTTTCTCTCCTCGTATCATATTTCTCTATTGTTAAAAATAGCCATGAAGATATCTCTCTGCCTTTCTCTTTTTAGGCTATAAATACAAATTCTTTTGGCATTTCTTCACAGATTTTGTGTTTCCATGTTTTTTTTTTTAATTTAAATTCTCCAAATCATTCCTAAGTGAAACACCCCCAAATTGAGCACAGATACTTATTAAAGGATAAACTTGGGTTGGATATGTATGCTTAGGTCAGAACACCAGACACTCCTAAGGACAGAAGCTGTGGATTACTCATGTCATCGGGTCTGTTCTGCCACTGAGATTTTGTTCTATCAGATTTGGACCAAACTAACCCTTTCTCTTGCTGTTTAAGTTTCGATTTCTTTTTTTCTATATAAAGGATTCTACATTTACTTTAACTGACTTAAATTTGTTTCATTTCTTTGGCTTATTCCGTATTCTAATTCCATACTCCAAACTGTAAGAGTAAATGCTATACTCTAAATACATGAAGTCTTACGTAAAATTATAGTCAAAATTGTAAGCTACAGGTTTCAATTATCCTTCCTGGAAAACTCTCGAAGATGTCGGCAAAAGTGCTTTTGAGAATACAAAACATTAGATTCTGGGTTAGCTATTACTCTGTTTAGAAAGGTAAATGAGGTTAGACAATATTCGCACATCTGTGACCATAAAATTTACATTGTCCCTGGTTGTGACAGAGCTGAATTTCTACAATGATAAAGACCGTCCTTGTAATATCATGGTTTCATTTGATTAGCTATTTGAGATTAGGTGGGCCATGTGGCTTGTTTGGCTAGTGAAATGTGAGCAGAAGGGACGTGTCACTTCCACGTGGAAGATTTAAGAACTAATGTGCAATTTGCCATCTTATATATTCCCTTCACCTGTCATAAAGATTGTGGAAGTAAATGCCAAGATGAAGCCTCTATCACCCTGGGTCACTGGATGGCTACGATGAGCAATGCAAAACAATGACATGTAACATGAACAAGAAAAGAATTTGAAGTTTACAAAACCAATGAGATTTTGAGACTATTTGTTACTGCAACATAATCTAGGCAGTCCTGACTGATACAAATGCTGGTTTGTTTTTATAGGAGTATTGTTAAAAAAAATTGTTCTCTCCACTGCTACTGAACTCAATATGACCCCCTATGGGAGAAAGTATTTTGGAAGCAAAGGCCTAGAAAAAGCTTTGCTTCCCTCGAAGAACTGGCATGTTTTCAACTCACGGATAATGAAAACTATGCTTCTGGTCAAATTTTGTTTCTGACTGCCAAGAATAACAGAAACTAATCAATGGCTCAATGGTAGAGACCGTGATCTCTTCCTCATCCTTTTCTTTTCTACTCTATCTTCCCCTAAGTACTGACCTTTGATTTTTTCTTCTTTATACCACACAATTTTAATGAATCCTATAAGGCACTTTATGCACTTTGTAGAGTGAGGTAAGATGCACATTTGGTTGAAACCAAAGTTTAATAATGTCATCTGAGCAGAGTACTAATAAGGTTAAGGGCTGACCCCAATTTGAGGCAATGCATTTTATACAGAGAAAAATTCCCTCTATGTGTTAAATTACCCTCCTAAATGAATGCATCAGTCAAAGGAGAAAATAGAAACCATTGCTGCTACCACAAAAGAAATGATAAAACCCAGTTCTGCGGGTCAGCCTTCATACAGAAAGGCTAGTGTACACTGAGCCAGTGGTTTTCAAATGTGTATTTTTCTAGTCAGGAAAAGTTTTCTTTAGAGGAAAATGTAAGCAAAAACCCAGTCTATGGCATTTAGATGTGGGGCTCCTCTGGGGGAAGTACTCCCACCACACCGAGGAAGCCAGTCCTCTTCCACCCTTCCACCTACTCGGTCCACCCAAACACAGCATGTGCAGGGAACCCCAAGGGCTCAGGGAATACAGTCTGAGAACTACTGTTGTAGAATAGAAAAAAGGAGTCATAATAATAAAAGAATAGCTGAATTGAAAATGGTTCTTAAAATTCTAAAAAGCTAAAATACCTAAAAGGTATGATGAGCAGAGTAGAACCATTTCTGAGAAAAAAGAAATGAAAGGTCTCCTCCAAATTACCTTAATCCTTACTTCTTTCTCAGCAGTTTTCTTTTGTTTGTCTGCTTCTTTTCTCTTAAATCTTTCCTCCTCTCTTCTCTTTCTTTTTTCTTCTTCCCGTAAACGTTTCTTTTCCAATTCCCTCCTCCTTCGCTCTTCTCGCTTCTCTTCTCGAATTCTCTAAAGAGATAGAAATGTACATGTATAAATTGTTTGCATGGATGTGGCAGAAACAGAAAGAATATTCATCATGTAAAAGGCCATACTTACCTGCTTTTCTAATTTCCTATTTTTAATGTATTCCAAAAGAGGTGTGGTTCTTCTAGCTAAAACACAAAAATGGTAAGGGAGTATTTAACTTGAAAATAAGATTTTTCCTTTATTTTAAATGCTTGTTTTCAATGTAATCATTAAAATAATTAGGGGAAAACATTATCATTTTTAAATTTACATGAGCATACTTAAGCATTGTATTTGAGGGGGCTCTTACTCCATCACTATAAAGTTAAGTAATTTAGAGGTAATGATAATTTTATATATTGCAGGCATTTAATTCCTGATTCTGAAGGGAATTGCAGATATTACTCACAAAGATAGCATAAAAGCAAAAGAGTAGAATGAATAATTGCATTAAACTTCCCAAATGTTATGAATTCCTTCATACTTTTGCAGATATCTTAAACCATTACATATTTATATATTCACTTTGACTCAATACATATCCTGTGAATTTCTTCCTTCTCTGCTCTCTCGACAATAGTTTTAAGCAATGTGGATTCTTATACTTTCTTATAATATATACTCCATGAATCAGAATAACCAGATGTAAGTTGAGAAAACGGTTCCATATGGCACTGTTGATCTAAAAAGCACCAACTACCCAAGAATGAAGGTCTCCACAAACTCTTAACTGAATCATCACCTTTCGTGCCTCTGACCTGACCTAGATGTGGGATGCCCAACGTGTGGCAGGCGTCTAGGTGCTGCCTCCCTGAGGGACTCGCTCTGAGAAGCATGTGTTCCTCAAAGCAGTGTTTGAAGATGTAGGTGGGAGGATGGAAGATGGTTTGGCTCTGTTACAGGTCATTAAGACTTCAGATTAAACAGAAGAAAGAAGAATCCTAGGATGCACTTGAACAACTACATGTCACTTCGGGAATTCTGAGGATCGGGAATAAATCAGAAATTATGAGAGCCCTGGCCAGGGGTCTCTAACTTGGAGTTGAGGACTACTGAATACCTCAACATCACGTATCAAACAGCATCTGCCATGGGAGCTCTGCCCCAGGTTTCTAGCTAAGGTGAAGAGCTGATGTGGTACAGATACCCAAGTTTCATAACAGGTATAGTGGCCAGGAAGAGCCCACTCCCTCCCTAAGTGGCTCCTGTGTTAACTACGAACTCTGGCTTAGTATTATAGCCAATGCCCTTTTTAACAGGCAAATCACCCCAAATTAGTGAGGACTCTGCTCTGCACTGTGGAACTTCTGCCAAGGAAAGGGCTGAAACTAGCCTTGGTGGGTGAAGGAGTTGATGCTGAAACCTTGCCTGCCTTCCCTCCTTTCCCAAAAAACACCTGCCTTGTTACTCCCAAAAGGTCAATGCAAAGGGAAAATGAGACTCTGTATAAGAGCTTTACAAACCAGAAAAGTGTATCATGATTAAATAGAAGACGCATGGCCATGTAATATAATACTAATTTAGGCAACGGTATAGCTGTTACCACTTACAGAGAGCCACTGCATACTAGGCACTGTCACAACAGTGTATGAGGAAACAGGGAATCTGAGGCTCAGGATGAGGCCGCACAGTTGATAGGTCTTAGAGAAGGAACCTGAGCCCAGGTCTGTCTGCTCTAAAGATGCTGATATGCCACTGCACTAACCTGGAACTTCAGAGTGAATTAGTATTTCCATTTAACCCTTGGTTGCTTACCCTTGACCATAAGAATCCATTGAAGGCCAAAACCTAAGAAAAGAAAAAGGCAATTTGCCATGGATTGCCTGATTAAGCAAATGTAAGCGGGCAGAAACAGGAATCAGAGAAACAAAGCTCTATAGCCTTGTCCTGGGCTAATGACGCAGTCACATTTATTCATTCAATAAATAACTATGATTCATCTACTGTGCACCAGGAGCTAAGAATGGAAGAGGACAGGACTTGTTTGCAGGAGGGTGGCTGGAAAGTGCTAGAAGGTGTGTATCTGACCACCAAGGGGATGTCTCAAGACTTCCCAAAATGAAAGAGCCTGCCACTTTCCTGAGCTGTCTTGTACAAGGGCATTTAAAACAAAGTGGGAATGAACTGGGAGGGGAGAAGAAGGCAAGTTCTGTAAATAATTTATAGCTTGCTTCTTCTTTTAGCTCTTCTTAAATTTAACATCCTCTACAGTGAAATATCCATTTGCCTCAAATACTGTTTATCCCCCAGTCTTCTCCAGGTCAGTAATGGTGTCATGATCCACTGATCTGCTCAAGTCAAACTCCTGGAGGCCTTGACTCTTTCTGTTTTCTTACCTCCCACATCCAATTCGTCATTCAGTCCTATCAGTTCTAACTCTAGAATACATGCTGACTCTGTAGCCTTATTCAGGTAGCCTTCCCTGGACTAAGCCACAGCCTCATAGCCAGAAAACCAGCTTTTCCTCTTGGGATGCATAATCCATCATGTATGGAGCACCAGAGTGATTGAGAAAATAAATTAGACCATGGCACTCTTTCAATGGTTTCCAGGTATCCAGACCTCTTACCTACTAGCCCAGTGTGATGTGCCCACGTGCCTCTCCACCTGCCTGCTCCTTGTTCCCCTTGTGCCCACCACATAGTCATGTAGCCTGACCCTACAGGCCCAAAATGCCGGCTTCTAGCCCTTGCAGTTGAAGTTCCCTCTTCTTCCATCCCTTAGCATAGCTGCTCTCAGCTCATATACAGGCTCAGAGGGGCCTTTCTCTCTATCCCATTAATCCTATTTCATTACTTTGTGGCACATAAGGAAATGCTCTGGCTTGAAGCTTGATGATTTCTGCATGTGTTTACCACAGTCATCCCCACTGGAAGGGCAAGTACATGAGGGCAGAGGCCTCATGCGTCCTATTCATGTTCTGTCCGCATGCCTGGACTCAGAGCTGGTACCCAGTCAATGTGCTGAATAAAAATGAGAAAATGCATCCTAAGCACATCTTAATAAATATTTACTTTAGTGATTAAAAATCATTTGAGCCAGTTAAATCAGCGATTATAAAACATAAAATTTACTGTAGAGGGGATAGCAGGACGAGGGAGGTAGATGGAGTAAAAGGGGTCAAATATGTGGTGGCAGAAAGAAATCTAACTATGAGTGGTGAACACACAATGCAACATATATATGCCACACTGTTTCAGGTTAGAGGCACCAGAAACTTAATGGATTTCATTAACTAATGTCACCATAAAAAAAAAATTAAAAAAAAAAAGTTATTTCCCCTAGCAGTTTGAGAGGTTTTGTTTTGTAAGATAAATTGTTTCGAACTCTCATAGAGGGCAAAACGTAGTGCATACAATAAAACCGCATTGTGAAAGTTTTAAAAAGTAAAATATAAAACTTCATTATTAGACTAATGAAAAATATTTCAATAATATTAACTTTTCTTATTAATTTACTCAAGAAACATTTACTAAATACCAAAACTTGTCCAAGCAATGTACTTTGTGCTGGGACTACAAAGATAAAATTAAAGTTCTGCTAGGTAGGGAGAGAGACAAAAAGAGAAGAAAGTTTACGCAGAGGGAGATGGACAAATGAGATAAATTATTTATCTTAATTGGTGAGCAGGAGGTAGACATGGGGAGAGGGAGTGTAGAAAGGGTGAGCTTAGAGAATTGGGCCCTGAAGGGAGGTCTGGTACAGAGTGGAGACTGACAGGAAGGGAGACACTACAGGTAGTTTGGGAGCTACAATCAGAGTAGTGATGACAGAAAAAGGTGTTTCACACATAGTTTTGAGATTTTGGGGATTGCCACTCAGAGATAACCATTTCTAAAGTTGAAGGCCTGATTCAAACCAGATTCTGTGCTCTGGCTGGGTTTATCCATTTGCTTGCTTGGCTTGTTCAGGGGGCTTGATATTTTTCTTAAACAGCAGCAAGTGATCTCACTTAAGCCAAGCATTTCATTTCTATGACTGCTTTGCAAATATGACTGACTTCAACTTTGAGATATAATGCTCTTTCCCTGATGCAGTCAGGCACAGAGCACTCAAATGGCTTCTCTCTTGTTCATTTATCATAGCTTTGAAACAAACTAACTCTAACTGATAACTCAGGTGATCTCCAGCAACAGATGCTCAAAATATTTTCTGGCAAGATGGCCACCATCTTGCTATCCTTGTCTCAAAATTAATATCTACATTTCTGCCAATCCTGTCATAAAAGTCAATTTTTAATGATAATCTTGAAAAAAAGAAATAAAAACATACTCTATAACAACATGACTCAAGAAAATAAAAACCAGATGAGCAAAACAGACCAAAAAGTTCTCTTGTCTTTGCTTCTATGTCTCCCAGAAGAGTTTCAGGATTGGTACTAGTTTTCTCTTCCTCCACAGAGTAAGCTTCTAAAAACTTCTTATATTCCAGATCTGTAAATTTAAAAAGGAAAAAAAAAAAGATAATAAACATACTCCCCCCATATATAGGAGAGAAATTGTATTGGATCAGTGTATTTAATTTGGTAGTTTCGTAACCCAGCCTTTTAGAAAGGACTCACCACCTTCAATACTTCCAGTTTTCGCATCTTTTTTCTTTAGCCTCTTTTTGGCTATCTTCTGGAATGGAGCAAATTCTACCACTGCAGGATACTCAAGGCCTTTAATAGGAAAAAAGTTCCAAAACCATTATGAAATTCTAGTATATCTCTTTTTTTGGGAAAAAATAACTTAAAGATTGAGTATAACAATAATAATGTTACTGTTTAAACTATAATTTAATTATTCTGTCAAGGAACTGCAACCTTAGAGTGTCAAACTCCACATTTAAACAAAGGAAGGGCAATTATGTATTAAACAAAATCATATTGTAGTGATGATTCTATGTCTGAATACATTCAAAGTACATGTTAGAATGGTGAATTTTACCATATACAATTTATACCTTCATAAACCAGATATCTCCAAACCAAAGAGTGTATCATGAAATATCTTTAAATAGGTTTCTTAGAACACTTAAAATTTTTTAATTTTAAAATCTATTATATGAGTCAAAGGTAATTACTTTGCTTAAAAGAGACGGTTGGCTAAAAGAGGGGCCTTCAAAGAGTATAAATAATATTAAGGTAAGATTTTCTTCAAATAGAAAAATTTAGAATAAAATTCATTAGATATTTGTTTTGTTGTTATGTGGTGGGGGGAGGGGAACATACACATAGAAATGATCACTAAGAGAATCTGCTATATGCTTAATCAACAAATGGAACACTCTACCTTGGTACTAAACCCACTGAGTAATCATTTTTAGGCTTGTCAGGAATGAGCAGGGGACTATGACATTGTAACTCTCATTTATCTGGAAGACACATGCTACAACATCGGTCATCCTTGAGGACAATATGCTAAGTGAAATAAGACAGTCACAAAAAGAAACATTCTGTATGATTCCACTTCTATAAGGTATCTAGAGTAGTCAAAGACACAAACAGAAAGTAAAATGTGGTTGCCGGGAGCTGGAGAGAGGGAGAAATAAGAAGTTGTGTAATGAGTATAGAGTTTCAGTTTTGTAAAAAGAAAAGAGTTCTGGAGATCATTTACACAACATTGTGAATATACTTAACACTACTGAACTATACACTTAAAAATGAATAAGATAGTAAATTTATGTTATGTATATTTTACCACAATTTTTAAAAAGGAAAAGAAAAAGGCACTTGATTGAATTACTGAAAAAGTAAGCATTCGACATAAATGTCAAATAGTTCAAGCATTAAACTTGACTTTACTCACAGGAAAAATCTTGTGGCCTCAGTCTAGTCACTCCTTAAACATCTTTTCTAGTTTGTGACCCTCAGTGGAGGAGAAGAAAACACTTATCAGTATTGGTGAAGGGGTGGAGAGGAGTGGGAAGAGGTTGTTTGGTGAGGGGTGTATACAAACAATATGCAGGTAAAAGTGTACAGACTTGATAGAAGTAGACACAATACCTGACAGTTTGACAGTAAAGGAGGAAAAGAAAAAAAATTAAAGCTGAACCCAGAAAAAGTACAGAAAATTGAAACTATTTAGTGTTGAGGTAAATTACATTGTCTCAGGGTCAAACACTAATGTTCATTATTAAAACTCTCTCCTCACATGACATCATCCAGAAATAGTATAGTTATAGAGAATATTCTGTTTAAAACAAGTGAATAATACATTTTAGAAAATTTCTAAAAAGATGTGTAAAATAATTTAGTTTTGAGATGTAAAAGTAAACTTCACTTATCCAGAAAGCTTATTTATATGAACAACTTCACTCTCTGATGATAACACATAAATAGGTTATCATTATTGCACAATTGCTGTAATTCTTTGGTTTCTATATAATTTTAAATTTTAACATAAGCACACAATCACAATAACATAATCTAAATTTACACAATTATTTTAGATTAGTATCTGAGAATTTCTAAATTAAAACTCACAAACATTCCAGAAAAACTTATTGTACTTAATGAACTGTAACAAAAAGTTTAAAAAGCCAGTGACCCAACCTTTATTGTCAATGAAGATATATCCATCAAAACGATCTCTAAAAAGGAGGATGTCATCAGGATTCCTAAAATTAATGTAGGCTCTTGAGTAGAGATGAGGATAAAGACTGAAATAAGAAATAACAGTAAAAATGGTTACAAAAAATGACTAATTTTTCCATTTTAAAAAATCTGGATATAATAACTTACTTCAGATAAAACCTATATGCCAAAGAATCATCTCTCAGTAAATTAAAACAATCAGGATGTTCTTTAGCAAAAACAAAAACAAACAAAACATTAACTGAGATGTTTTTAATGACTGGGGAAAT
>CM053508.1:44141505-44156300 GCA_028627145.1 Eidolon dupreanum | reverse complement strand
GAAATAAGGTTTACTGATATCCAAAATACAAAAATTAAGTAATGTGTTGTTAGTTGGTCTATTTTTCTTTTTAGATATGGTGATGCTAGTAGAGGCATAGTTCAAATATATTTTAGAGAAATTTAATGATCCGCCTACTTAGAAATACTTGCAGAAATAAAGGTCTATACTGATTTCTGGGTACATGTGGGAAAGAAGATGGAAATGGATATGGCTTCTATTATCTACGATTTGCCAGCAAGTGACAGCACCTCTCAGCTCCTTAATGTTGGTAAACAGCTTCTCACCTGAGATCCGCAGTAAAGAACTCAAAGTAATCGTGTGCAGGTAGTGGGTGTAGCTGCTCTTCCAGCTGTTCCTTGGTGAGGCTGGGAGGAAGGCGCCGGATCACCACCTGGGGAAAGAACTCTGGCATTTTTGTTTCACACTTACTGTATTCAGCTTCGGTTATTTAAATGCTCAGTGACTTGTGTTTATGCTCAGAAGAAAATCTAAACCAGGAGTCCAGTAATATCATACTTTTTAGAAAAGGTTAATAAACACATGTATGGAGAATATGACTGTCAAAAAAAAAAAAAAAAGATAATAGCGGTTGAATAATTTGAAAGGGATCTGTGAGTCCAGAAAAGCCTGTGCCTAACAGTTCTTTTCCATGTAATCATTTCATTACTACCAGACAACTGCTGGCATGACAGGTAGTGTCTGGGCCCCAGTGGAAAAACAGGACCATCTCCTACCCTCTCCTTGTATGTTAAGCCACACTAGAAGGTAAGGCCCATGCCGGGAATGTATGTATGTTAGGATCTTTGTTACCAGCAGGAAGAAAAAACGGGGAATCGGTTCTAAGAGCCAAGAGGAACTCCGCCTGCAGTGGACATCTTTTGCCTCCAGTGCATAGTGTCCACACCGTGAGTCCTCTTCCACCACGCTATTAGGCTTTTCCAGGCTCTCTATCTTTCCTGTTTCCCCTGATCTGAACGGACTCTCGCGGAGCCGCCGCCCCATCTGGTGCCTCTTCCGCCCACGATCCGGGCTGTGTGAACAGCTACTGCCCATAGTTAGATAGCCCAGCGTCTCAGCCCCAACAGAACACCTGTACAGGCCGAAAAAACTTTTATTCCTCCCCAAACCAGAAAAGAATGTCTGTCTCACAGGGTGCTGAAAACTCTGACGGCACCGTGTGCTCCAGGCGGCGCTGTCCGCGGTGCTGATACGGCCGCTATAGGCCGGGCCGCGACTCCGCCTCGCAGCCCAGCTCTTGGCCCCACCTACCCGCCCCTGGAACGCACGCCTCTTAGGCTCGCCCCTTCCACCCGCACGCCACCCCGTGGCCTGGTCCACTCTCCCGCTCCCAGCTCGCACCACCCGGTCCTCGTCCCTCCCATCTCGCTGAAAGCCCTTCTCCCCCTGCGAGGTTAGCCTGCACCGCTCCGCCCACTCCGCGTCCAGCCCTCGCCCACCCGGGCCTTGCTTAGGACTCTGTACTCCCGAGGTTTGCAGCACTACCCGTTCTCGCTCCGCTCTACCTAGGGAAGCACCTTCTTCCTCTCATGAAGTTTACCTGCATCGCCCCCTTCTCTCCCCGCACACGTCCTGTTCTCACACCTACTACCTTGCTCAACACTGTCCTCTTCTCCTCGCGAGGTTTTCCTCCGCTGCCCCCGCAGCTGGAGGACGAAGCCAGCAGCGCCCCGGGCTCTCGCTGCGGCGACTCCCGGCGGAACTGAACTTCCACAGACAACGGCTTCTCCCTCCCGCTCTGGCCCCGCGCAGCAACGGCCGCCCTAGGGCCCGCGACACCCTCCTTTTCCGAGCGCATTCCGCACCCGCCGAGGAGTCGCCACCGCTTCCCGCCTGGGCCTAAACGTCGCGAGAACTGGAACGCCGCCGCCCCTCCTGTCGCCCCCACCTCCTCGGTTCAGGCGCCGTCCGCCCGTTTCCTACTCCCCACCCCTGTCCTTGTTACCTAAGGACGGCTGCCCAGCTCCTGGCTCACGACCTCTGATGCCGCCCCTCACACCGGGTGGGAGACACCCGGGGGGCAGGGGACATGCGGCGTGGCCTGGATCCCGAGTCTGGGGAACCCGCTGCCGGGTTGAGCCTTGGACCGGACACCTTCGACCAGCGCCCTGATAATATGTGGTCATCGTGAAGCAGCGGTCAGGCGGAGCGAGATGGTGAGACGGCAGCCGGGACTCGGAGCGTCTGGGGTCGGCGGACGTGTGGAAAGCCTTTCTCGTTAGCCGATCAGCCAGCAGCGGAAAATTAGCACCAGAAGACATTTCGCTCAAACAGGAGCCTTTAGTAAGGTTCTGAAGGGCCGAATTTGTTTCCCACTGAGAAGACCGGGCTCTTTAGCTAAACGTTTCTGAGGATTAGACTCACATGCTTAATAAACTATTACAGTTATTTATTCTTTTCCAAGAAAATCTGAAAGTTTCAACAGAATAGCAATTGTATTTAAGAAATATCAACCGATTAACGAAACAGCACAAATCAGACGAAATAGAATAAATGCACTAGAGTTGAGAGCAGAAATTGGTCTGCATAGAAGGTTCCCTTCAGCTGTCCTAAGGCATTCAGATGCCAACGCTGGCTACTAGTACAAGTTGGATTAGACTAATAGCAGCACCCACAAAATGGCGTAAGGTTTTCAAATGTAATTTTTACTCAACATTTGGGGGCTCTCAATGAGGCAGCAACCAAGCGAAATTCACATTTGTATATGTGCATGTGTGTATATGTACTTTTTTTTTTTTACCAACATACAGGCAGTAACATTTTTGATTAGAATAATTTATATATGGAAGTTCTTCATTTTTTAATGCCACATTTTAAAAATAATTTCTCATAATTTTTCTTTATGTATGTTAGCTATACTTTTCATTCATAGCACCTTTGTCCAAAGAACTTCAAGTAGAAACAAAAATAGAAACCCGCCAATGGAGTAACTGAGGCAAGAGACGGTAGGAGCTGCTGGTAGGTACTAGAAGGAAATCCAGGCTTAACTCTATCCAGTGCTTCATTCTTGAAACACTAAATATCTGCGTTACACACTGGAAATGTGACATATTAATGTGGAAAGACTCAAAAGATGGTTTAAAAACTTAGTTCTCTAAAACTCCACAGAGAGGGCTAGGGGCTGTTCTCAATATGTCATAAAGTCTAAAGAAATCCTATTAGAAACACACTTATGATAAAGTTGTACAAACTAGATCCAGTGTCCTTTTTGTCTTAAACAAAGTCAGTATAGAAAGCTTAATTGTGCTGATTAAAATCTCTGATGGACCTGTGGCGAAAAAAAAAAAAAAAGGAAAATGTGGTTGCTAGATAAAATCTTTTAATTTATAGTGAGAGTGGCAGGTCGGGGCAGAGAGGGCTGATGGTGAAAAGTGTAGAAACCATTTATTTGAAAATTTTGAATATTTCAGCAGTCTTTAGAACATATATTTGGAATATCTTTAAAAATGACTGCTGTCAATCTATTTGCAGGTCTTCCTTCTCTAATTTCTAAATATTATTCATATTAAACAATCACCTAACTCAATATCTAACTTTAGCTCTTTAGTGATGTTTCTAGATGTGGTAATAAAAGGGATTCTAAATCTCACACTTCACATCTATTCTATCGAAACACTCTTGTTCCAAGGGAATTGTTTTCTTACTCAGCCAAAAACACCAAGATTATCAAAAGGAGAAAAGATCTGTCCTCAGTTTCTCAAAAAGCCCATCATGCACAATGCCTTGTGATATTTCTTGTGTCCATATTTTGCCCCTACCCCTATGAAGCCATGGCTTATGCATGAAGCCCTAACAGCCCAGTCGAACACCCTCACAGCCAAAGGGTCTTCATTTGAGATCCCAGAATCTTGAGCACACCTCCAGTTACTAGTTACATTATACTCAACGTCTGAAGTATGCTCCCTATAACCCAAAACTGTGATGTCACTTAAGCAGGAACTATGTTTTTATTCAACTCTGCCCAGCCCCAGCCTGTATCTGACATACGCACACACACGATTGGTGGATGTATATTTCTTGTTATCCAGCCAGCAAAATGCCCAAATGTGTTTTTTGTTCCCCTATGAGTAACAGGCACCAGTTTTTAAAGACTCCTTATTTGGTACTTCCTGTTATTATAAATAAAGTTCTCAGAAATGGTCTCCAAAAAGTGACAGAATTTTAGAATTCAGGTCTGTCTGATGAAATTATCCTGTAAGTAAAATCTTGTAATACAAATTTGAAGATATAGTGAAATACAATTTTAAAATAGCTTATGATTTTACATAAAAAAATCTAGCTTTCTACACATTACCCAACCTGTTAAAATGTTTTGTTTTACATATGTGCAGAAACAAAGCAGTAATAAATTATCTCCAATATCAGAGTGAATATAGTAGGTAACTTCACTCCATGTATGAATGTGGTTGTTGGGTAAATGCTCGTTATAAAAAAGGAAATGCTTACTTGGAAACACAAGCCTGACTGGTGGATGACAGCGACTTAAGGTAGATGATGACCATAACATTCGTTTTCCTTTGAAGATGACAGCATGGTCACTTGAAAACTGGCAATAAGGATGATTTTTTTAGGAAACTAGGCATCATTAGATCTAGAGAATTAGGTATTAATGAAAAAAATACTCGGCAGTACAATTACACATTACTTTTTTTGATACTCTCTGGTCTAAACATTGGTATTAATCTGTTGCTGAGCTGAAAAGCAGCCGAGTTAAATTTCTTGAAGCTTTTACCTTTTATCTTAAAGCCCTGTCAATATGGTAATGGTTGACTTATTAGTTCACTTTTCCAGAAAACTTGTCATACCACCTGATCAATGAAGGCACTAAATAAGTAATATTTTGATCTAGTGGTCAAAATAAATGTAAAAAAGCATTAATAGAAAACCTTCATTTTCATTTAAAAATGATTATTTTACATTGTCATTTGATTTTGCAGCCTCAGCTAAAGAGAATGGAAACATAAAGACAGGGACATGTGATACCTGCAAGTAAGAGAAGAGCCATTAAAAAAAATCAAAACTCAAAAACACACTATTTGAGTCTAAATAACAACTCGTGGTCTTTTATGTACATTATTGAATTAAACTGACATTCGCTGTGATGAGCTGAGATAGAGAATGGGGCCTGGACGCCTCACTAGCTGTGCTCAGATTCCTCACCTGTAAAAAAGCCTTGCTAGTGGGGGCCTCTTGAAATGAGAGCTAATATTTTTCTGCCTTGTATATTATATATAATTTTTTCACCTTAGCTATTGTATTTTTACCTTGAGGAGACAGAAATAGATGGGATACATTTTAGGCTAATACAAAAAGTTTTTGAGTTTAAAGGAATATTTCATGTGCCTGGAAACTCATTTCTGTATCTTATTTGTTAATGAAGCTGTGAATAAATGTCTTGGAATACAACATTTGCTATGAAAAAGTAAGATAATGTGCCTGCTGAAGTCAGGATGAAAGCATGAATTTCAAAAAAAAAAAAAAAAAATGAAGCATATACTCCTATATCTTTATTAGAATGACTAAGGAAAGAGTTTTCTTTATGTAGTTATCACCTATGAATCACAGATTTTCTTTTGCTAAGTTCAGTGAAGTTAAAAAAATGTTTAAAGATTAGAGATTTGGTAAAATTTTTGTATAAACTTTGAAAAAATGTAAGTTTAAGACAAAAGGTTTAATATGTCTTTCACAAAATTAGTCACAAGCCACTGTGCAAAACTGCATGAGAACTTTATTTCTTGACCCCAACAAATGCGGCATATCATTTCAGTGTAAATAGTTATCTAGCTATGGCATATTAAAAATTACAAATAATTAATGATTGTTACCTGCTTATTTCACATGGATTCAGTTTTCAATCTTATTCCGATATAAGTGCAAATAATGCTAAAATGATGGAATAAAAACAGTCAGAGAGCTTATAACATTTACCAACAGTTAAAGGGATATGTCATCAAGTTAGTATGTGAGAACGTAGGTAAAATTCAAACTCACCTCATCTTCTACACACAAGGATGTATACATGATAGAATATAGTGGACCACATTTATTTTATAGAACAAAATTAGTGCCAACATCAGTTCTTTTGGATTTTTTAAAGTGTCACAAAATGTGCTTATTGGTCAGTTGAGTTTGTTAGCATAAATACAATTATGACTTTTGAATATTTTAATTAATTTTGATTAAGTATTTTAGACAATATTATATGACTCAACATTTATCATAATAATAGCAAAAAATCTAGCTATAGTTTTAATATATAGGAATGACATCACAGAAAATGGCAGAGAAGATAGCTCCAGGGGTCAGTCCCTCCAACAAAGCAACCATTAAGATGGAAAAACTATCAGAATCAACTTCTGGAATTCCAGAAGCTGATCAAGTTCAAGTAGAGGAGCTCTTGATGACGGAAAAACTGTATCTATTTGGTAAAGGGTGGTGCTTCATGCACATGAACCACCAACTATTCCCTGTTCTGCCATGGCTTGCATTCCTGGACTTACTAGCTAGTTCTAAGATTGACAGAGAGAAGCTTGTCCTCCAAGAATTTGGAGTTGTATATCTAGTCTGGTGGTTCCAAGGGACCAGCATAGACACTGGCCTTGAATCAACCTTTCTTTGACCCCCTCAAGCTGCAGCGATTTCCCTGGAAGCATCCATCAGAATATTTAGAGACATACACACTTTTCAAAAAAGATCCTGACATTTAAAGAAATCTCTGTCAGGTCACAGGCTGACTGAAGAGACAAAAGAACAGGAACTTCAGTGATTACACACAAAGAATACATACTTTGGAAAGTCACTCCACACATGGACAACTGCAGCTCTCAACAAGTAACAAAATCAATCCCTAAAGAGGGAAGAATGATTTCCAGAGTTATCACATTATGATACTCAAAATGTCTTGTTCTCAATAAAAACTACAAAGCACACAAATAAACGAGAAAATATGGCTCTTTCACAGTAAAAAACAAATTTGACAGAAAGTAACTCAGAGGAAGACTAGATGTTGAAATTATGAATCGAAGATATTAATCAATTATATTAAATATGCTCACAAGGCTAAAGGATCAATGGACAAAGAATTAAAGGAATTAGAATGATAAACAAATAGGAAATGTCAATAAAGAGATGAAAATTACAAAAAAGGAACCAAATAGAAATTCTAGAAATAAAAAGTGTAATAGCTAAAATGAAAATTTCACTAGAGGGGTTCAATACAGATTTGGGGAAGGAGAAGAAAAAGTAAGTGAATCTGAAGATAAGGCAGTTTAAATTACCCAGTGTGAGGAGCAAAACAAATAAAAGAAACATGAACAGAACCAAAGAGACCTGTGGAAAACCATCAAACATACCAAAACACACATTATAGTAATCTTAAAAAGAAAGTGGCAGAAAAAAAATATTTGAAGAAATCACGTTTGAAATTTCCTAAACTTGATAAAAGACATGAATCTACATGTCCAGGAATCTCAAACTTCAAGCAGGATAAACTCAAAAAGATTCACATAGAGGTATATTAAATTTAAATTGTCAAAAGACAATAACAGATGCTTGAAAGCAGCAAGAAAAGCAACTCAACAAATATAAGTCACCCTTACCATGATTAAGAGTTGATTTTTAATCAGAAACCATAGATACCAGAAGAGAGTGGAATGATATATTTAAAGCTCTGAAAGAAAACACTGTTAACCAACAACTGTATACTTGGTAAAACTAGCCTTCAATAGTAAAGGAAAAATTAAGACAGTCCCAATAAATAGAAGTTAAGAGAGTTTGTTACTGGTAGACATACCCTACAAGAAATGTCTAAGGAGCCCTTCAAGCTGAAATGAAGGATGCTGAACAGTAACTTGAAATCATATGAAGAAATAAAGAACAATGGTAAAGATAACTATATAGGTAAATATAAAAGCCAGTATTAATGTACTTTTGGTCTGTAACTCCTCTTTTTCTCTATGATTTAAAATTCAAGTACATAAAACAATAATTATAAATCAACGTTAATATGAACACAATAAATAAAGATGTAATCTGTGACAATAAAAATATCAAAGAGAGAGTGGTAGAAATATATAGCAGCAGTGTTTTTATGCTATTAAAACTAAATTGGAATTACTCAAACTAGATTGTTACAAGTTTAAAATTGAAATCCCTAAGTTGAAATCCCTAAGGTAGCTATGAAGGAAAAACACAAAAAAATATACAGAAAAGTAGAATATTAAAATGGTACCCCCCACACACACACAATACAAAATAATGCAGTAAAAAAGGAACTGAGGAACAAAAATATGCAATACCTACAGAAAACAAATAGGTAAAATGCAATAGCAGGTCCTTCCTCATCAGTAATTACTTCAAAGGTAAATGTATTAAATTCTCCAATTAAAAGGCAAAAGGGAATACAAAAATATGATCCACTTGTATGCTGTCTAGGAGAGACCAGCTTTAGATACAAGGATACAATCTGTTGAAAGAAAAAGGATGGAAAACAATATTCCATGTAAATAGTAACTGAGTATTCCAATAATCATATAAAACAAGTTGAAACTGTTACAAGAGGCAAAAAAGAACATTATATATTAATAAAAGGGTCAATTCATCAAGAAGCTATAACAGGTATAAATATATGCATCTAATAAGAGAGCCCTAAAATATATAAAGCAAAAAATAGAATTAAAGGGAGAAATAGATAGTTCTACAATTTTAGTAGGAGACTTCTATATCCATTTTCAATGACAGAATAAGTAGGCAGATTAACAAGGAAATAGAAGACTTGAACAATACCATAAACCAATTAGACCTAACACATATACAGAACACTCCACAGAAAAGAACATACTTCTCAAGCGAATAGGACATTCTCCAGGATGGAGCATATATCTGGCCACAAGAAGTCTTAATTCACTTAAAAAGACTGAAATCACACAAAGTATCCTTTTCAACCACAATGGAATGAAACTAGAAATCAGTAATAGAAGGAAAACTGGAAAACTCTCAAATATGTGTAAATTAAACATAATAATCAACTAATGGGTCAAAAAAGAAATCACAAGGAAAATTAGAAAATACAACAAATGAAAATGAAAACACAACATAGCAAAACTTATGGGATACAGCAAAAACAGTGCTCAGAAGAAAATTTATTACTGTAAATGTCTGTTTAATAAAAATTTTAATTTAATAACCTAATTGTACACCTTACAAAATTAGAAAAAGAAGAGCAAACTAAACCCAAAGGCAGAAGGAAGGAAAGAGTAAAGATTAGGATGGAAATGAAATAGACTAGAAAAATAGAGAAAGTCAACAAAATTAAGTTGATTCTTTGAAAAGATATACGAAATTGACAAAGCTTTAGCCAGACTAAGAGGCAACTCAAATTACTAAAATCATGAAATATTAAGAAAATTGTTACTGACTTCAGAGAAATAAAAAGGATTACAACAGGATAGTATGAAGGACTGCACACCGACAAATAACCTAGATAAAATGGACAAATACCTAGAAACATACAAGAAGATTCAAGAAGAAACAGCTATCACAAGTAAGGAGACTAATTTTAAATTAGTAATCAAAAACCTCCCAAGACAGAAAGGCCCAGGACTTGATGGCCTCATTGGTGAAGTCTACCAAACATTTAAAGAATTAACATCAATTCTTCTCAAACACATCCAAAAAATTGAAGAGGAGGGAAGACTTCTTAATTCATCATTCTATGAGGCCACTATTACCCTGATACCAAAGCCAAAGACACTACAAGAAAACTAGAGACCAGTATCTCTAAGAATATAGACATAAACACCTCAAAAAAATATTAGCAAATTAAATTCAGTATTATAATAAAAGGATTGTACACCATAACCACGTAGGATTTATCCCAGAATTGTAAGGGAGGTTCAATATACAAAAATTAACCAATGTAATATACAACATTAATAAAGTGAAAGGGGGAAAAAACTGCAAGATGTTCTATAAGCAAGCCAGAGATGGCCCCTATTTGTTTATGGCCCCTATTTGTTCACTTTTTCACAGTAGGCTGGAATGGTTAGCTCCAGCCTACCAGCATCAAATCAAATTTTTATGCTTGCAATTATTTGAAATATAGCCCAAACAAATATATCTTTAGCCACTTAAGAGACTGCCTGTTCTGCGCATCTAGCAAAACTACACCCAGCATCTGCAAGCATAAATAAGAAAAATCCCAGGGCTATAAAAGATTCCAAGTTACTACTGCACTTTGGATTTCTCTAACCCAGAGACCCCCTGCCATGTTGCTACTACATCACCAAGACATATAATCCCCCTCTTTAATTCCCCTCTCCCCCAGGAGTTCCCTTGCTCTCTTTCCCTTCTGGGTGGTGGCCCCGTGCTGCTGTCTTTGCAAGGGGCTACCTTCTCCTGTCAAAGCCCAGCTTAAATAGAGCCACCTCACGGTCATGTCTTTTCCTTGAATAGCCCTGAAATCCTAGAACTCATCACACCTGACCATCTCAACTGATTAAAACAAAAACAAAAACAAAAACATTTAACAAAATCTGTACCCTTTCTCAATTAAAAAAAAAAGGGCACTCAATAAATTAGGAATAGAAGGGAACTTCTCCAACACCATAAAGGACTCTGAAAAACTAACAGCTAACATCATACTCAATGGTGAAACTTAAAGCTTTCCCTATAAGATCAGGAATAAAACAAGGATGCCTACTTTCGCCACTTCTAGCCAATATAATACTGGAATTCTATCCAGAGCAGTTATGCAAGGAAAAGAAATAAAAAGAATCTAAACTGGAAAAGAAGACATAAAACTATCTCTATTCATAGATGACATGATCTTATTATGTAGAAAACTCTAAAGAACATACACACGTACACATACACAGAATGTTAAAACTAATACATTCAGGAAACAAAGTCAATATACAAAAATCAGTTGTATTTCTATACACTAAGCATGAACAATCTGAAAAAAAAAAAAAAAAAAACCAAAAAACTAAGAAAACAATTCCATATACAATGGCATCCAAAAGAATAAAACACTTGGCGGGATCACTTCATGGACTGTAGAAATGCCTAACTGTTAAAAATTTAAAATAAAAAAATAAAATACTGAAGAATAAATTTAACCAAAGATGTGAAAGACTTGTACAATGAAAACTATAAAACGCTAATGAAAGAAATTAAAGACATAAATAAATGGAAAGATGACATAATATTAAGATATAAAAATTCAATGAAATTCCTATCAAAATCCCAATAGATTTTTTTTGGTCAGAAATGGAAAAACTGCCCTCAAATTCAGATGAAAATTCAAGGGATCCACGATATCATCCAAAATAATCTTGAAAAGGATAGAAGGTGGAAGACTTACACTTACCAATTTCAAAACTTTCTACAAAGCTACATTAATCAAAACACTGTGGTACTAGCATAAAGATATACATATGAACCAATGGAATAGAATTCAGAGCCCAGAAATAAACCCTCATATTTATTATCAACTGATTTTTGACATGGGGGCCAATACTATTCAATGGGGAAAGGACAGTATCTAAGAAATGGTGCTGAGAAAGCTGAATACTCACACATAAAAGAATGAAGTTGGACTCAACTTATATTTACAAAAATTCAAAATGCATCAAAGACCTAAATTTAAGAGTTAAAACTATAAAAATCTTAGGAGAAAAAATAAGTGAAAATCTGCATAACTTGGATATGGCAATAGTTTCTTAAATGCCACCAAAAGCATAGTCAACAAAAGAAAAAAATAGATAAACTGGACTTTATTAAATTAAAAACTTTTGTGTATCAAAGAACATTTATTAAGAGAGTAAAAAGACAAAGAATGGGAAAAATATGTACACAAATCATATATCTGGTAAGGGTTTAATACCTGAAATCTATGAAGAACTCCTATAACTCAACAACAAAAAGATAATCTAATTTCAAAATGGGCATAGGACTTGAACAGACATTTCTCTAAAGATTTACAAACTACCAATAAGCACAGGATGTGCTCAACATCACTAGTCATTAAAGAAATGCAAATTAACCCAAAATGTGATACCACTTTCCACCTACTAGGTTAGCAATAATAAAAAATAAACGGTAAAAAGCATTAGTGACAATGTGGAGAAACTGGAACCCTTACGCTTTGGTGGTTGGAATGTAAAATGGTGCAACCACATGGAAAGTTTGCTGGTTCCTCAAAAAGTTAAGCACAGAATATGACCCAGCAATTCCACTCCTAGATATATATCCAAAGAAATTCAAAACACGGACTCAGATATTTATACACCCATGTTCAGAGCAATATTATTCACAAACAATAGGTTGAAACAGCCCAAGTGTCTAACAACAGATGACTTTGTGTACATAT
This sequence comes from Eidolon dupreanum, assembly GCA_028627145.1. Classification (NCBI taxonomy): domain Eukaryota; kingdom Metazoa; phylum Chordata; class Mammalia; order Chiroptera; family Pteropodidae; genus Eidolon; species Eidolon dupreanum. The sequence goes on along the minus strand of CM053508.1, from coordinate 44,143,909 downwards.
ACACACATAATGAATATCATTCAGCCATAAAAAGGAATAAAGTTCTGATCAAAGCTACCACATGAATAAACCTTAAAAATATTATGCTAAATAAAATAAACCAGACACATAAAGACAAATATTGCATGATTCCACTGCATGCAATTATCTAGAATGGGAAAACTCAGAGAGAAAGTAGAATAGAGGTTAGTGGGGGTGAGGGGGAGGGACGAGTGGGGAGTTACTGTTTAATGGGTATAAAGTTTCTGTTCGGGGTGATAAACAAATTTGGAAATAAATGCCACTGAACTGCACACTTGAAAATATTTAAAATGGCTATCCTATCTATATGTATATCCACACATACAATTTATTTCTTAGAGCAGATTTTGAGACATCGTCATAGTCAAGAATTCTCCAAGGATATGTGACAACTAAGTGCAGTATGACACTGGATGGGATGCTAGGGCAGAAAGAGGACATTAATGGAAAAACTGGTGAAATCCAAATAAAATCTAGAGTTTAGTTTTAAGTAATGTACCAAGTAGGTTTCTTAGTTACGACAAAGGTTCCATGGTGATGTACGAAGTTAACAATGGGAGGAAACTGGTTGAGGGTCACATGGAAGGTCTCTGTACTATCCTTGTAGCTTTTCCACAAATCTAAAATTAGTCCAAAATAAATGTTTACTGAAAAAGAAAAAAAGACATCACAAATGGTTTACCTTCTTTATTCCACTATGCATAATTTTTTTGCAGGATCAGAAAACAGCTGTTGCAAAGGTGTGCTACCCAGTCTCTTAAGGCAGGTCTCCGTTCCTAAATATAGAGGTGTAGTCTGGATTCATTTTAAGAAATGGGAAATTCTTAAGACATGACAAGAATGTGAAGAAAGAACACTGACACACTCTACTCTAGGACAAAACGAAATCAGGACCCGTCTGGAATCACGTACTGTGGTCCGACATAGATGTCTCTAACATCATGTCACTTTCATTCATTTCAATTTCAAAGGTTTCTTCCAAGGAAGGTCTGGAATCTGGAGTTTTCCTTGAGGTTTCCAGTGGTGCAAGCCCCGTTTCTTCCGTAGTCTGTTTTTCTACTTCAAATTCCCTGAAATCCCACGGAGGTGAAATAATGTTTTTTAGTGTCTTCATTGTATGCACATCAAAGTCATAACATTTTAATTTGTCTTTTATGTCTGCTCCTAAAAAGAAACACCATAATAAGAATAAAATAAGAAATTTCATCACTTAGCTGTCATTTTCATTGTTACATAACACTGCCTCTATTATTAAAGCAAATGGTACTTTTAGGAGCACAAGTATAGCTCTGAAGGAAAAAATGTTCCAATCATTTTCTTCATCTTCTTTTTATTTTTATTACCAAGGGAGATTGCTGGGAAGACCTTTGGAAGCACATGGAGTTTCAGCTCCAATGTGGCTCAATAGCCACCCCATTCCAAAGCCCCTTAAATACTGATAGAAACATGTAGGTAACTTTTTCTCAGCTGTTACAGACAAGAACTGCCTATTGGCATTTGGCATAGGTCTAGTCACAAGTCTTATGCACATAAATTCACAGTAAAGAGAAATATATTTTCTATATATTAAAATCTTAGGAATAAAAGACTTTCAAGAGATATATTAGGTTCAATAATTTCTGATGTGAACAAAATAACAATTTTACACAATTCAAACTAAAAGCTTTCAGTAATAATGTTTTGACAGATAATGACATATTAGCCTTCTAAAAATAAAAATAGCACAGCATGGTGAATGTAGTTAATAATATTATATTGCATATTTGAAAGGTGCTAAGAGAGTAGACCTTAAGAGTTCTCATCACAAAAAAACATTTTCTATGTATGGTGATGAATGTTAGCTAGACTTATTGTGGTGTTCATTCTACAATACACATAAATATCAAATCATTATGTTGTATATCTGAAACTAATGTTATAGGTCAAGTACACCTCAGTAAAATAAAAAGTAGTACGTAATGAATGACACACTTGGAAATCTCCCCTGTAAGACCATTACCTTTGTGAGAACAAACAAAATGTCTGTCCTACTCAGTATTCTATCTCTAGACTTTAATAAACTGTATAGGAAAATTCTGCATTTAATCCTCACAACTTCTCCTTGAATAAATGAGGAAACTGAGGCTAGAATTGCCTCAAAGCCACATAACTGAGTGGCAGAGCTGAGATTTCAACCAAGGGTCTTCAGGATGCCAGAGCTCAAGCTTCTTTTTTTGTTTTTTACTTTTTAAAAATTGAGCCACAACCTACAAATTATAAAGTGCACACAAGCTGCATGAATTCTCACGTATATATACATTCACATAACTACCACCAGACAAAAAGAAAACATTTTCAGCTCCTAAAAAGCCACCCCACTCAGCTATAAGAGATGAAAGATTGC
>CM053508.1:43888108-44141405 GCA_028627145.1 Eidolon dupreanum | reverse complement strand
CCCCCCCCCCCCCCCCCCCCCCCCCCCCCCCCCCCCCCCCCCCCCCCCCCCCCCCGGCAGGGTAAAGGGTGTCAAATATGTGGTGACAGAAAGAAATCTAACTATGAGAGATGAACACACAGTTTAAATATATATATATACCTTACTGTTAAAGTGTACGGCTGAAACTTATCAGATTTCATTAACCAATGTCATCATAAAAAAATTAATTAAAAATAAATAAACATAAATAAAAAGCCACCTCATGCCCATTCTAGTGAATACTTCCCTTTTCCAAGCCAGAAGTAATTGCTGCTGATTTTTCTATCACTACTGATTAGTTCTGCTTTTTATTAATCTTTGTATAGATGGAATTAATCAGTATTTTTTTTGTCAAAATTTGTGACATTTCATCTATGTTACAACATAATTCAGTAGTTAGTCCTTTTAGTTGTGTAGTATTCTACTGTATGAGCATACCACAATTTATTTCTCCATTCCACTATTAGTGGACATTCAGTTATTTCCAGTTAGGTGCTATTATGAATAAAGCTGCTATGAATAATCTTGTGTATGAACTCTGACTTACTGAGGCACTTGCTTCTGTTGGGCATATACCTGGGAGAACTGCTACATCATAAGCTCAGTTTAGATCACTACCCTAATAGTCCCAATGAATCATACCTCCCAGTACAATGCCCTTGAATAACTCCTTCCCATGTTGACTCTGCACATAATCACATGACTTGTTTTGATGAACAGATTGTGATGGAAATGATTTTATGCAACTTCCAGTTTTCAAGAGGTCTTGAAGCTTTAGTTCTTGTCCTTTAGAGCCCTGCAACCACCACACTATGAGAAGCCTGGGATAAAAGACCCATGGAGAGGCCCAGCTGTGTCAGCTGAGGTCCCCACTTGTGTAAGAAGACATCTTAGATCATCAGGTCCACCAAGTGTCTGCTAACCACAGCCACATATATAAATGAGACTAGCAAATGAGCCAACAATCACTCACAGAACTATGAGAAATAATACATCTTTGTCGGTTGGTTTGTTAGGCAGCAACAGATAACTGATATAATATGCCTGTTTAACTTCTGTAGATATATTGAACAGTTTTCCAAAGAAGTTTTATAACCTCATCGATAATAATATATGAAAGTTCCAGTTGCTCCATATCACTGTCAACACTAGGCACTATTAGTGTTTTTAATTTTTAGCCATCCTGACAAGACATACAATAGTATCTCATTATGGTTTTAAATTCATATCCCTAATAAGTAATGATACTAAACACCTTAATTTGCTTTGTAACTATCTGGATATCCTCTTTGATGAAGCTCCTGTTCAAGTATTTTGTCCATTTTTTAATTGAAATTATTCTTATTGATTTAGGATTTTTTGTATTATAGACACAGGTTCTTTGATGAGTCTATATGTTGTCAGTAACTACAACATGCTTTTTTGATGAATAGTTCTTAATTTTATTGAAACCTAATATAACATTTCCCCCCCCCCCTGTGGTTTTATGTCCTGTTACAGAACTCTGCCAACTCCAAAGTCCAGATCTCAAGATTTAACCTCAGTGCACCCTCTTTATCTTATAATATTTATAAGTAAATGAGTGTTCAAGTACAGCAATTCCATCCAAACTTGTCTTATGACTTGCTTATCATTTAAAAAAATTCAGAGAATTTTTTTAGAGCACCATAATGTGAATGGAAGCTAACTTCATATTCCACTGAAATGTAAAGATTAATAAGCTATGCCCTACATTATTAAGGCCCATTATTAAGGATTTTTCCACTATGTAATTAAATGATTCTTGATATCACAGTGCTTTTCACATATCCTATCATAGTATTTTGCATAGAGCAAGTACTCAACTTTAAGCTGAATAAATATTTTATGAGTCATTAATTCCCACAGCATTGTCCCAACAAAATAAATGGAAATAAATGTAGTTAGAATGGTTAAAAAGATAAACTTAGAACCTTACATAAAAATTTAAGAAACCTGAACAGATATACAACAATCTAAAAAATGGAATATAATGTTAATAAGAATAATTATAATCTTACCAATATAAGCTTCAGAATCACCAATGTACATTTCAATGCAATGACCAAGCATTGTAACAGAGAATGTATCATCTCGCCTAAGACCAAGGGCCTGCCAGAAAAGATTCAACATGGTTATTATAATAAAATGTATTTTTTTTCTCTCTTGTTCAAAAATATTCCTGCAAAACTCAATTCAATATATTCCAGAGAATCCAGGGTGGAGGTAGAGGGAGATGGTTAATGGGGATACAGCTAAAAGAAGAGTGGCCATGAGTTAATGATTATTGAAAGTGGGCAATGGGTATATAGAGGGTCATTACACTTTTATTTTTTGTTTAAAATCCCCCTTCTCCAAAAAAGATTTTAAAAACTGTATCTCCACTTAGAGCCCTCTAAGCTTCTGTATTAATTAAATAATAGACAATAAATTATACAGTATTCAAATATACATATTTGAAAGGTCACACAAACAAGAAAACTTGCTTAGTCCACACTTCTGACTAGCTCAGTATTCTGGTTATCAGTGGAACCCTCAGGACATCATCTTGCCTAAAAATCTCTAGCCATCCCTTGAAAATCAGTTATGAATCTATCACTCATGAATTTATCTTTGGGAAAACAGGAATATGGACCACCTGGTAAAAAAGTGATTTAGAAGAAACAAACTCTGAATGTGAAGAATTGAATACCTTAACTATTTATTTAACTTACATTTTCATGTTCATGTAGGTACTAGAGTGATCCTTGATAAAAATCTCATCCTAATATGTCTAAAACAACACGTTTTTTAAGGAAAAAAAAAAACCTAAATGATAGCAAATATAGAGGACAATCTGGTGATGGCCAGAGGGGAAGAAGATGGGAGGGCTGGGAGAAAGCGGTGAAGGGTTAAAAAAGTACTAATTAGTAGTTGATAGATGGTCACAGGAATGGGGAGCATGGCATAGGGAATGCAGTTAGCAGGACTGCAATGGCTAGATGGAGAGCCAGAGGGAAGACAGAGTAATCAGAGGGATCATTTCATAAACTATATAAATATCTGACCAATATACTGTATACTTGAAACTAATAATAAAATAAAATTTTTAAAAAACGAAGTGATAGGAAAGAATTATGTTAAAGTTTAAATAGCAGTGTGTGTGTGTGTGTGTGTGTATTTTTTTTTTCTTTTGTGGTCATCTTGCTTATTAATGCTGGCTTAGATTTGACAAAATACAGAGTATGGATTAAAAAGAGACTTTTCTTGTAATGAATGCAGATTGTTTTGTTCATCTATTAAAGTGACTTAAGTAAATTAATTCTACATCATAAATAGAAAGACTAGAATTCCCAAAGGGCTCTCATTGTGCAACATAAATTTCTATATTCCCCACCTAGACGTAAGGACTAGGTTGACAAACATCACCACACACATACAAGTCTCACATTGATTTCTAATTCACAACATTGAAATCCTTTCATTTGCACAGAAAATAATAAAATACAAGGCTGCCTGAAGAATTTTAAAATGGTAAAGTAACAAAACATTGCCTAGAAAAGATCTTTTTAAAAAAGAAATGTTAAATGTCAACCAGATTTAAAGTTACAGAAAACAAAAGACGTACTGTGTGGAAATAGTCCACAGCATTTTCAAAGTTGCCCATCAGACTATGGATATACCCTATGGCAGAATAGGTGGACGCATTTTGAGGAATTAACACCAATGCCTGACGGTGATAATCCAATGCCTCAGCATACTTTCTGTGAGAAGATGAGAGGAAATGGGTGGAGAGGAGAATGGGAAGAAGGAGAAAACAATTAGTGGGTACAGTAAAAATACTAAATTCCTAAGTTTAAGATGAATATTCATCTATGTAAAAACATTAACATTTTCCTATATCAAAACAACAACTGAGACTAGTAATGGTCCTTCATATCCACTTTTGTTCAACACCTCCTTGAAATTTATTTTCCTGCTTTGCTCACTTAGCCAGCAGAGGGTACTCCTGCAGCAATATTAGCTGTATTCCTTTTGATGTTTGGCAGGAGACTGGAACTAGAACTTAACACTCAACTCTTGGACCTGTGCCCCATCACATGGCAAGGCCTCTTTATGTAAAGTCAAACCACCTACACCATGGGTGGATAAAAGCAAGAGTTTTGCTTTAAGGTCCAAAGGAGTTACTTGAAACAGCATTTCCCAAAGTTCTCTGGAATACTTCCTCTGTAAAATCTTATATGAAAAAAAGGTTTTATTCTCAATACAGTTTGGAAAATTCTATAGTTCATAATGCACAGTAAAGACTCCAAGAAATTCTGAAATAGAAAAAGCTGTTAAATTTTGAGTAACCTAAAGTTTCCCAAACTTATTTAACCAAAGAATCTATTTTTCAACTGTCATCTATTTATCACACCATAAAACTAGTATCTAGAGGAAAACAGTGAGTTAGAATATAGATGTGGTTTTAATTAGATCCTACTGTCCTAATACTTCTAAATTAATTTTTAATATTAAAATTTTTAATATAAGAAAATAAGTCATAATTCTCAATATATTACTAAAATAAAATTATATCAAAAGATAATAAAACAATTATTTTTATGCTTGTTATACCTGAGCAGCCAAGTGCAAGAAAGATGGAGGCTCTCATAAAATAAAAATATGGAAAAGGCTACACAAAATCAAGTAAACTTGTCACAAAGAATATTTCTGAAAATGCTCTACTTCACTTACTTAAGTTTTCTGCAGACATGCCCCAAGTTGTTCAACAGAGGTTCCCATTTGTCAACAGTTACCTGAAACATAGCAACATCAAATCCTTGATTTACCTACGTCACTTTTCAGGTTGGCCTGCTTGCACTGCATTATTTCACATATCTATGTAAGTCAGGCTTTCTCCTAGTGCTTGCACAGCACTAAGCAAGTTGTTTTTTCATTTGTTGTTTTTTTCATTTTTCTTTCCTACTAAATGATACTTCCTGAGGACACTATTATTTTATTTGTGCCACTTTGTCAAAGAGCCCATCTATGCTGAAGTTCAAATTTTTTATCTTCGTCCCAGAGCTTTCCATCTACCTACTAAATATTTCTACTTAGAAATCTCACAAACACTTCAAATTCAATGTGCCACGTGCTAAAAACTCTTATCCTCTCTCTCCTGCCATCCCAGCTCCCTAACCTCACTTCCTTCTGATTACCCTGCCACTCTGTACATGGCATCCATGTCATCTCTGACCTCTCCAGGAATCACTAAGGCTTGTTTATCAGCCTCCTCAGCATAACGCCAGCCCCCCATTAACAAGTCTTGTCTGGGCTCCAATCAGACAAGTCAGATCATGCTGCCCTTCTTAAAATTTTTATTGTCCCACAAACTCTAACATCATCTTCAAGGCCCTTAATGATCTACATTTAACCTTCCTATCTTATTTCTTGATATTTTCTATGAACTCGAAATTCAAGCCATACTGAATGAGCTCCAACTTTGCACATACAGTTCTCTAAACCTAAAATGCCCTTTTCCTCACTTTTGGCCAGTTAACACTGATCATCCTTTAGGACTGAGATGTATAACGTTGTATCCAAAAGAGTTTCTTGACCCACCCAAAGTCTGGGTTAACTGCTCCTCTATGTGGATTCCCTTATTTCCTCAATTACAGCTCTCTCTGTGCACTGTATTATTACTGCCAATTTACTTATCTGCATTCTGCAATAAATCTGAGGGCAAGAAATATCAAACCAATTCCCTATTGCCTCCCAATGCCTAACTCAGAAATTATGACACAGTCGACATGCATTAAATAAGTCTCAACTAAATGAATAAACAGACCTGAGCCACACTGTAACTCTCCTGAGCCTGGCTCTAGGAGGCACAATCCACGTGAATAAGAACAACTCCTTTATCGCTATTAGGCATGACTTTTCCTGTGACTATTTTGACATTTGCTGCAGTTGATAACTAAAGTCAAACAAAATTTTTCCCTCTTCGCATAATTTTTTAAAGGGCATTTCGATGGTTTCATATTATTGTGCTTGCTTTTCAACTTAAAATCATTAAATTACTATAAGACTCCCAAAGTGCTTCTGATCATCAAAGAATAAATACAATTTTAAATTTAAGTGTCACTTGTGACAGTGCATCTCAAACTTTTCTGTGCACGGGAATCACCTGGGGATCTTGCTAAAACTGCAGATTTCAATTCAGTAGATCTGAGATTCCACACTTCTAACAAGCTGACGTGACTAGTCTAGTTTGTGCAGCAAGGTCCTAAGGCAGAGGTTCCCAACTCCTGGGCCACGGACTGGTACCAGTCCATGGCCTATTAGGAACTGGGCCATGCACAGCAGGAGGTGAGTGGTGAGTGAGCAGAACAAAGCTTCATCTGTATTTGCAGCCACTCCCCAGCACTAGCATCATCGCCTCAGCTCTACCTCAGATCATCAGGCATTAGATTCTTATAGGAGCACTGGTCCCTGGAGCCAAAAAAGGTTGGGGACAGCTGTCCTAAGGTATTCAATTCTTTGAAAACTGGCAAAGCGATAGATAAGTGGCAACCCTATATTAACAAAAACACATGTATTATCCAGACTATCCAAGACTGAGCTGTGGAAGAACCTGTGTGTGTGTGTGTGTGTGTGTGTGTGTGTGTGTGTGTGTGTGTGTGTGTGTTTCTGTGCAAATACACAGAAATACAGTGTTTTAAAGTTCATAACCAAAAAGAAGAGGCACAAAGTAAATAAAACTCTGACTATGGGGACAGGCGGACTGCCACCTGGCAGGGAGCCCAAGGTAGCTATGTCTTCTCAGTAAAGAGGAACTAACAGCCAAAGAAGATGTGAGCTGTGGGCAGATATGCCCAAATAGGAACAGGATGAAATTGGGAAGTGACAATCAGAACTAATTAAAACAAAACAGGTATATATAAAAAGAATCAGGAACCAGAAGAGTAGGAACATGCAAATCCCTTACCTATAAAAGTTTACAATATCTAAAACTGTTATTTTAAAATAATACCAGTGTATACACATCCATGCTAGCTGGACAATAAACTCATGAGCACAAAGTCATGGGGGTACATCTTTCATCTAGTAGAACTTTGTTAAATACTTCAAATACTGTAAGGTCTAAATGTATACTAAGTATAGGTAAGGAAGAGGAATAATAACTCTAAATTTCAACAACTAGACCTATTTCTGCAAAAGTGGGATCTGCTGCTATATTTATTCATTAATCAAAGATAAGTTTCTTTTGGGTTCTAGAGAAGGACATACTCTGTTAGATGCTACATTGCCCACCAGTTTCCACTAACCATCATATATTCTCTGTATTAAATTATCATCAAATATATTCTAATTTTACTCCCACATATTAAAACAAGAGCCTCTTAAGAAACAGCCAACATCTGTCCTCTCAATTAGAAACAAACTCCTTATGTACCATATAATAAAAGTTAATTGCCCAACATTTCAAATTTAACAAGCCGTTTGTTATGATATTAGGTTATTACGTAATAAATATTAGGTTATTATCTTCTAGGCAAGAGAGATTTTTTTTTGACTATTTTATTTTCCTCATTCAATAGTAAATACACTTAGAATTGTAATGTTGTGTATTTACAGATATTACATAAAATACCTCATTCCCAATTGCTTTAATTTTTTCCAAAGCATCAAGAAACCATTTTTCTGCTGTTTTCCATCTAAAATAGAAGAAAAAAAGGTTGTACGTTATTCAAATTTAGGAAGTATAAAGAAAAATTTAAATCTTTCTAGTAATACTAAAATGAAATGAGGTAAATTTCTATAGCTTATTACAATCAACTTTAAGTCAGATGATAAATGATTAATTTTATGTTATCAACATCACAGGAGTTCAAGATTTTAGCAGATACAGTCAATTGTCATTATTCTCATTCTAGGTAAGTATGTTCTATAAAGTCACTGTGAACATTGCTTTTGTGAGTACTGAACCACTGCTCTCCGTGGAAATACAGGGTTAAATTCCTACAAACATCTGGTCATGTTTTTTCATCAACTGTTCAACTTATAATCTGTTTTATATATGCTCATGTTTAATGATGTCTAATTTAACATATATTGTTGATTCATTAACATTGAACTCATGGCACTATACCTTATGCCTTAACAAAGCTTATCTAACAAACATATTTTCTCCAAGGCACAACACAGCCATCCTGTGCTTAGGAACACTAGACAGCATTTCAACACTACATTTGGGGATCATTTTAAATAATGAAATCATCAACTAGAAGCACAAAAATGGGGCACAAAATAGACTATAAAAAGAACATTTGTTTACAGTAGGAGAGGAGAAATGAGAAGGCAGAATATCACTTGTTTGACCTTAGCTGGGAACATGTATGTTGTCTGTGTAGGTGAAAGCACCTTAATTGACATTGGAGTTAAAAATAAATTAACTGTATATTAAATTATTACATTATTTTTTAAAAAATTTCCACTTTCTTTTATAAATAATAAATAATCCAATTTTTAGAATATACACACATGCCACAACAAACCACTATAGCAGTACTAATTTACTATTTTAAATTTATGTATAATTTAGGGCAAAGGGCTTTAGATATTTTTCAGTTTGAGTATGACACTGAATTACTTATTTTATAAGTATCTCAGGCTACAGTAACACCTCAATTAACCAGGAAACTCAGATTCAGCCATTCTTATTTGTTTAATTTTTGAATTAACTGGTAACGAAACAGAAAATATTTTTGTTTCAAAACTGTGGAAAATCTTTCTCAAATGTATAAATCTAACTTCTAATCAACAAGGAGACAGATGACTGAGGATTCTGCAGTGCCTCCAGCTATTTCACGGGGTTCAGTGAGTTTACAGAGTTGGCAACAACTGTCTAGTCTTGGAATACAAGACTTGTGATAGCCCACATCAAAGGGATCAAAACTCAGGGTTTTTTATTTTTAGAGAAAGCCAAGCTAACACTTTCTATTTCCTTTTTCACTGTCCATCACCTTCTCCAAAAATAGCACACATTTAAAAATAAAAATCTACTGAATAGTCATTCTGATTAGTTAAAATTCTTGTGATTGAGGTTTTATTCTAGTTATAAAAAGAAAACAGAAGGGTTTTTGGCCTTTCAGTACTTACTCTCCATTCTGAAATGCAACCACGCCAACCTCATGCATTACAAAAGGATCTTCTGGTGCAATGCTTAGAGCCTGGCCAAAGAATCTTTCAGCCAATTTTGAGTTATTGGTCAATCCATATTCTAATCCGATATACAGCATTGGTAAATGACACCTAAAAATATTGAAAAATTTCACATATTCAATACAAAAAACTTTATAATTCAGCAGAAATTAACCCAGTGACTTCAAATCCTGCCTGCAAAATAATATAAACATGGCCAAAAACAGAGTATTTGTTCTTTTTCTAATACTTCACTTAATGTCAAATGGGCTTTTAGACTCGTCAGTTGCCACTTCTAAAATTTATCAGCAACCCATTTACCTTTATTTTTCATTATTAAACAGTAAAAAAAAAAAATAAAAATCCTCTAAAGCAGAAGGGCAGGTCTATGCACACTAACATCATGCTTCTAGCCTAGACTGTCTTCTTCCTTCTCTTTTATTGGTTCAGAACCATTTATCCTTAACTGTGTTCAAGTTTCACTTCCTTTTATGAAGCTGCTTCTGACTTTCTAACCTAAATCCTTGTTTGGATTCTCATTATATCAGTTATTACCAGTTCTACACCAGAGCTCTGAATTATGTCATGTATATTCCATTTTCATATACTCTGAGACAATTCTATGGACAAAGTACTAATCACTTTTTAATTCACACTGTCAGACCAGTGATTAAACACAGGAAGATAATCTTTCTTTGAAGATGGATGTAAGAACATCAATAAATACTGACTGACTGGTTGGTATGTGCTTTGGTTCTAATCCAGAATCACGATTCAAGATTCTACCTTCTACAGAAGGGTCACAAAGAACCCTTTAAAAGTATTTACCTGGAGGAAGTACTTTCGAAATGGCAGAGTAAGGACCTCCAAAAATCCATTCCTCCATAAAAGCAACAAGAACACTGCCAAAAATTATCAAAATAAATGTTTTCAAAACTTTGGAAGCTAACCAAAGTTTACAACAATCTAAGGAGTGCTTATTCTAGAAAAACAGCTGAGTCTCAGTAAGAACAGCAAACTTTGTGATGTTTTAACTTGTCCTATTCCCAGCTCCCTTTCCCCAGGTCACTACCCTAGAAAACCAGAAATTTGCTGTCATACCCTTTCATCAGTTGTGCTGCTGTGAAGTAGGCAGCCATTGCTTGGTCATGTTCACTCTCAACTGCAAACGAATGCCCATATGCTATCCATGCAGGCCCGTAGGTCTTCTCAAGCGTTGTAGCTTTACTAAACAAGAGATTTCCTTCAATTAATATAATATTTATTCTTAAGCCGTTAATTTTATGTAAGCTGATGACTTCAAGGATGTTCAAATTAAATCAATCAATGAGCTGAAGTTTCAACATATTAAATACTAATGTAACATTTGTATTTATTTATTTGAAATGAATGTTCAATAGTTCAATCAAAATTTTAAGATATATTAGGAGAGGTCCACAATCTTATAGGCACTATTATTGAACCCATTATCATTCTGCATAGAATTTACAAATATTACTTAATTCAGGAGGTTTATTTCACAACTTTGTTGATAAACGGTGGTAGCAGAGTCATTTAATGAGGGCCTGTTTTGTGCCAGGCACCATGTTAGATGCCTTAATATTATATCTAATCCTAATAACTTGAAAGATAAATTAGTTAAATTTTAAACATAGGTATATTGAGGCTCAAAAGATTAAGTGAGAATCTAAAGATGGTGCTAAGATATTCACCCTGGTTCCATGAACTGGACTACATGGTTTATTTAAATAGTTATAAACAGTCTTTAATCAGTGGCCCAATGATGACCCACAACAAGGAACAAAGAGAACATATGACAAAACACAGAAAATATAAAGGGTGAAATCCATACTTCCTAGCATTTTATTTTCTAAGTTTTTCACCCAAATGTTCCCTGTTTCATGTGGAGTCCATCACTGAAAAAGCATACTAAAAGCAGCATAGCTCAAAGCACTACTCCAACACAAATCATCTTCCTACTCCAGGAAAGAAGCACATGCAAGGTTTCCAAAGTGCTTAACGCCAGAGCACTCTCCCTATTTTCTTCCCAGTATAGGATCCTTTCGTGTCAACTTATCAATTTTACTAAAAATCCTGGGATCCAAGTATTACATCTCATTTTTAGAGAAAATTAAATGGAAACATTAACTTTCCCAAAGAATTACCGCTAGTAAGTGACAGAACTTGGATTAGGTCTCAAGTCTGTGTCCAAAGTTCATGCACTTTCCCTCAGATCCATTTCTATTTTGTTTGCATGAAGGAAATCACAAGTATCATTAAATTTTAAATCTTTAGTAATTAATTCTTCATATAGTAAACATTTTCCTGCACTTGAACTGAATAATACTGGTTAAGTAGTTTGATTGGGCTGCATGGAATTCCTTAAACTAAAACCATAGCAGTTTACTATACCAAGAATTCTGTTCTAAAGTCATAATTAATGACCCCTAATGTCATGTAAAGTTTTATTTAATTTCATTATTAACAAAAGTCCTAAAAGTGAAAGGTTAATAGTATCTCTGTAAATGAGAAACAACCTTTCAAACTACTTTCTACTGTTCGCTATTGTTTCATACTTCTCATTTATAAATAAAAATTTAAATATATTATAAGCTCCTTAAGACAAGATCTATACCACTGATTACTTTTGTCTCCTCTCATGACATCTTATAAAGAGCAAGGCACATAATTGAGGCAGCTGAACTGAATCTGTCAAAGAAAACATTTATTCTTTTACACTGCTTTTAAAGTGCTATTTATTGTATTAAAGCAGATGAGTAAGAAATCTCTTCATATAGATCCACCATAAAGTGAAGAAGATAATAAATTCATACCTGAGATATCTTCTGGCATGTTCATTCTTATGACCAACCATGAGATAATAGCATCCCACTGCAAACCAAGATACCTACAAAGTTCAAAATTTACCATGACCAAAGATGCTGAACTTTGAACTGGAAATCTCTAACAAATTAAGTCAGAGGATGGACAAAATGTTCCACCCCATATTCTAGTTCAACTTAGAAACTTCTCTGAGACAGGCTATCTACTAAGGGTCCTGGATGAAAAGAGGACAGATTCTCCACAGCTTTTCCTAATCCTGAAGATGCCTTCAATCATGTCCCTGCATCATTCAATACAAGACGAGGCTCCTGAACACTTCTTATTGCAAATCCAGCCTGAGTCCTGGCCTCCCACCTGTAACGTGTGTCTTCCCTGGCTCTACCTTGGTTCTACCAGGTTCTATATCACTAGCTGACTTCTCCTGCACTGGTTTCGCCTCTATATTTTCACAGTGGTCTAGGATGCAGATTCTCTCCTGAGATGTAGACCCTGATTCTTGACTTTGTCTTTAAGGACACAGTTCCTGATTCCATTTTCTATTTCTAGGTCTTAGTTCTGATCTGTGGCAGTTTGGAAGACACAATGACTCGATCAGTGCGCAATTTAATGTTACCTTATATACGCAATGTGAGAAAGCTACCAAGTAATTATTAGCACTGCTTATCAGAGGTGAGAGTGTGACTTTCACTTTCAATATTGTATTTATCTTTATGTTGTGTTTTTAATAATAAGCACATATAATTTCTATAATCAGAAAAAAAATAATTTTTGTTTTAAGTTATATTACATTAGACTAAAAAAAATACCTTCATAGATTGAAAAAGTTAACGCTGCTTCTACTTATCATAAGCACTAGGAAATTCTGTTTCAAGACCTTAAAATAAACATATTTGCTTAAACTTAAATGTAAGCTACTGTCTAAATACTAGTAAAGCATTTTAAGTTCAAGCAAGAAAAAACACTATAAAAAAGTTTATATTTACTTACAGGATTACTAGGATATAAATCCACCAATTTATGAGAAAGATAGAAAAGTTCTACATTAGGGGAAAAGAAAAAAAGAATAAAATTATACATTGCAAATGAATTTAAGATATGATTTTCCCCCAGTTACAACTCTTTGCAATCACATAAATTTAGTTTTGACAACAATTATTTCATACTTTTCTTTCTTTCTAGATACAAAATTCATTTACCAAATGAAATACAGAAACTCCAGGGGGCAGATACTATGGCTGTTTCATTTAAATCTCACCCTCCCAACTCCTTACCAGATGCCAGACCCATAAGTGCGCAATGAGCACTTGCTGAATGACTGGAAAACTGGATGAATAACACATGATAAAGCACTTTATGGTGCTTAAGAGATTATTTCAAAGCACCTCACCTATCTTAAAAAACCCATGTCTCTTACTCTGTGGCCCTATCATGGACCATCTTAACCCCCCAAATCAGTTTGGTTAACCAAACTCTCAAGTTTATCAAATCAGCAAGATGATTTCCTCTTGAGTAATGTGTGAGTCCTAGCATGTCACAAAGACTTTTCCTACATGCAGTCTTAAATTCATTAGACCAGGGCAACCAGAGTGTCTGTATTGCCAACAAGCTGCCAAGAGACATGATGCTGTTGGTCACAGACCATACTTTGAGCAGCTGGGGTTTGGAGTTGGAGTGGCTGGCGTTTTTTCCTTTTGACAGAGTTCATTAGTCGGCTTAAAAGATTTATGGGCAATTACAGTCCAAACACAATTAAATATTTCCAAAATGTTAAAATATGGGAAACATAAGCAAAAAAATCTACCATCTTTCAACTTCTCAACAATTCTGACTCTTACCATATCAGTCTGCTTACTGATTTTACAAAAAGGAGAGAGAGAGAGAGAGAGGGGAAGCAAAACTGCCACTCATCACAAACCACAAATTACATTGGAGAAAGGGAAGCAGGAAGCAGGGATAGAGAAATAGTATTCTGTTGGGGTAACAGGATAGACCATTGGCCACTCTGATAAGCATTTCTTCCCATAGTTTTTACTTTTACTGTAGAACTCCATTATGCCATTACTTGTAATCCCAATTATCCAGGATTTGTGAGACAAAATTTCGAGAGTTAGAGAAAAATTTGTCTTAAAAATTATTGTTTTAATTTTAAAAAATTCTTACCATTTGCTTTATTCAGCTCCACTAGTGTCCCTATATGTACAGGTAAACAATTTGCATGAAAAGGATCTTTTTCCATTACTCTGAAAGTTAAAGCAACACATTAATACCCCAGAAACAGTATATAACAGAGCTCATTATAATTATGCTTAAGTAGTCATTACAGCATTATATACAATATTGTGACTTATAATACTTTAACTCCATTATCTTCAGGTTGGTTCAATTGGGGTAATAATTAGGTTATAAATGAAATGGAAAATTCTGATTTATTTGGAAGGAATAAAAATAAACAACACGTACATTTACTTTATATCAACGGAACTGTCACATATAAGTAGTTCAATTGTTTAGAAGGATCAAAAACAATGTAAATATAAAATAGATCACAAGTATTTGTCAATTAAAATTTTTGTGAATTCAAGAATTTAAGCAACCCCAAAGATTTGTTAAAAACCATACGTGTAATTTAGCTAAAGAACAAGTTTGAGCTACGTACACTGGAAAACTGGTATGGGGGGAGATGGCATGGCTAGTTAGTGAGCCTAAGTACCCAACAGCTACAGGATTTTATTAGTCTCTACTTTAACAACAAAGAGATTTTATAAAACCATGTGCCAGAATAGTATTTTCAAACTTGCAAATTATCAAAGACTGAAATGAGGAACATGTATACTCTCAAGTTAATGGAATAACCCTACAAATGTGCATAAACCTGTATCTGTATATGCTCTTTTAGGATAGCGCCCCTTTGGTACTCTGCAAAATGGTAAAGGCAACTTAAATTATCATCGATTAGTTCAAAATTACTCAGAAAGCACGTCCCATGAATTTCTTAGATGAAATGGACTGAACTCTATGTTCCTACACAAAAACGAGCGAGCATACTTACACAGATGTAAGCTTGTAGCACATTTTAAAATCACAGTTATAATAATGTCTTTCAGCTAAAGACACTACCACATCCAGATTTTCTTGCAAACCATCTACAGACTCCGGTATGACAGTTTCACTAGGTTTATTATACTGAAACAAAAAGGTAAACATAAATCCAATGAGCAATATCAAATCAAAAGGCAGACTCAATTTGACCCAAATGTTTAAAGAATTCACACAAAGATGTGTGTGAGTCTCTGGAAACTTTTTTAATTTCAAGACTCATCCATTTTCCTTTCAAGAAATTTAACTCTCTTCCCAATTTCAACACAGAATTCCATAATAGGAGGTATTTTACAAAGTAGAAGTTCAGGAAGTATAAGAAAATCCTCATTTTCATGTAACACCATTACATTTATCTGATAGTTCAATCTTTCAGTAAAAAGAGTCCCTGAGAGGAAGACAGGTATTTGTGGAAATTTTTTAAGGAATCACGTCATATGTTTTAAATAACCTAAGTCTACTCTTGCAAATATGCTAAATTAATAAAAATTAATTTTTAAAAATTTAACTAGTAAAAGAATGAAGGCCAAACTGAATTAAATAAGATATTTACAGAAAGCAAATACTTTGTGCTTTTACTTACCTTTTTTAATTTGTTCTCAAAGAGAAAACGTAGCAATTCCTGTTCTTCAGTACAGAGCTTGCTAAGAGGTAGTGATTCAAGAAGTTCTTTTTCTTAAAAACATTGAGGGAAAAAAATGTCCTCACAATATTTATAGGGGAAAAAAGTCAGCAACGAAAAATATTCTTCTACATATAGTTCTTGGTCTAAGTAAATCAAACTCAAGAGAAAATAACAAGATCAAAATGTGCTAGAGAAAACTTAGTGCTTCCAGACCCAGGTGATGATAACCAAATGGAGGGCTGTGCCGTGAAACCTTCCAGGTGAATTTTGGTCATCACCGAACTGATGGACCACAAGGCCAGTTTCCCAGTCTCAGCGATACTGACACTTTGTGTAGATTATTCTGTTGTGTTGGCTGTCCTATGCACTGTAGGGTGTTTAGCAGGATCTCTGGCCTATACCCACTAGCAACAAGTAGCAACCTCCCACCCTGCCTCACCATACCCAAGTTGTGACAATCAAAAATGTCTCCAGATATTGTCTAATGTTCCCTAAGAGGCAAAATCACCCTATTTGAGAACCAATGCACTAGGCTAAAATGTTTGAATCCTATTAATGCAACATCCCCATTTTCTGTTTCTCTTGTTTATCCATCTCACATTGCTGCCAACACACTAGGTCAATGGTTCTCAGCCCCTGTCGTACCTTAGAATCATCTGGGAACTTTAAACCCTCTGGTGACAGGACCTCCCCACCAGAGATTCTGATTCAACTGGCCTGGAGATGGGACCTGCACACTAATGTTTTTAAAGTTCCTCGGGGATTTCAAGAGCAGTCAGGTTGAGAATCACTGAATCAGAAATCTTGGTTTATACTACCTCAAATCACTTCTCAAAAATATGGCCTCATCACATCACAATCCCTAAAGATTCTAACTATAAGAGGCACTGCACAATATTGTATTCTGCAATGTGCTTCATGTTTGAAGACATTAAGGAAGTGAATAGGTCTATTTAAACCTGTATGTGGTCTGCTGTTAATTCTATAGGCTTTAGAGAAAAAAAAAAAAAAAAAAAACCAACCCAAACAACATCAATTGTGTTAAACATAAAAACACCTGAGCATCCAAACCTTCTTGGGCTGTCAACATGTGGTGTGATGTCAAAAGATCAAATGCTTCAAAACAGTAGACATCGAGTTTCAAAGCTTCTTTATAGCTGTAGGTAGCTAGGGTTCGGTTATCTAGAGCATCATAGATTTTCCCACGTAAAAGACAAATAGAACTCTTTATCTGTTGGAAAAACGTGAGCCACATACTAAGTCAATACTTTTAAAGTTAATTTTTGATCAAAAATTATATATTACACAAAGGCTGAGACTATTATTTACATCTAGAAAAATTTGTTCCATCCCAACTGTCAGATATAGTATAAACTAACAGAAACATGAAAGCAAATAAAACTTCTCTAATCTATCTTCCCTAGGTTCTCCTCACTTCAACAAATCTTTATAACTGGTGTACATGTCATTGCTTTGTTCACTACTCGTTCTGTCTCAAATACAGTAAGGATTTAGCAATGGCAAACAGCATACATATATTAAATCAAACTTTAATACAGTTCAATGGGTGGATCGCAATGAAAGGATCTTAGTAAATATTAGAAAATTGGCAGCAATGTAGAATAATAGTTAGGAGCATAGCTTTCTAGAACTGGACAGACCTGAATTCATTCCCAGCTCTGACACTTATAGTAGCCTTGGACAAGTGATGTAATCTCTCTTGGCCTGTTTCCTTCCTCATCTAAGTTACAGGGCTCTGTGAGGAGTTGAGATGTTACTCTCTACAGAGCTAACACATTGTAAACTGTTCACACAGTGTGCACCTCACCATTATCTTTAATAAAAAGATGCAAAAATTTGTCTGATCAGACTCTGAACCTCAAGAAACACATAACCGAGCTTAAAGATAATCGGAGATGGGTAGATAAATTGGTAAAGGGATAAAGAAGATTTATTATAAAATCACAATTTAAAAAATATTGGAAGACATTATGAGAGAATCTTAGACCTATATACTAGCCTATGAGTTATAAAAAAATTTCATAAAATAAATAATAATTAACCACAAGTAAATCATGTATTTCTTAGCAGATAAATTAATGGATAAGAAGTCCAAAAATAACAATAATACCATTATTCATCATAAATGAATTTCTTAGCAGAAAAATGAATATGCACTTCTTAGCACATAAATTAACAAACAGTCCAAAAAACAAAAACATCAAAAGAAAATATATAAAAATGTATAGTATTCCTACTTTTTTGAAGTGAAAAATATATTAACCAAGTTCCTTTATAAATATGTTATAAAGAACAACTGGGAAAATGGGGTATTTGATGGGTGAAAGCTACACAATACAGGGTTTCTTTCTAAAATAACAACAATGTTCTGAAATTGATTGTGGTGAGGATTGTATGGCTCAGTGAATATACTAAAAGCCAACCACCGTACACTTTAAATGAATGAATTGCATGGCATGTGAATGATAGCTCAAGAAATCTGTTAAAAAAATGAATAACACTCCAGATTAGTAAACTGATTGTGGATGTCATTTATTATTATATAATCTCTGTAAGAAATTTGCAATTCGTGCAGATATGAAGTACACAAACTGAAATGTACAAAATATTATAAAGAGTAACACCAAATCACTCCCCAGAAAGAAACAATCCAAGGGAATCAAGGTTTCTTAGGAGCAGGTAGGTACAAACACTGTTGAAATACAGTAAGAAGGCTAAAGATGATTCTACCTGTGGGGAGTAGAGAAAGGAATCGAATATGAGAAGATCTCAAGCTAATCTATTTCAGATTCAAGCGCCTAAGGACATAATTACAGCTTCTGATTGACGGCTCAGAATGATCTCAG
Organism: Eidolon dupreanum; assembly: GCA_028627145.1. Taxonomy (NCBI): domain Eukaryota; kingdom Metazoa; phylum Chordata; class Mammalia; order Chiroptera; family Pteropodidae; genus Eidolon; species Eidolon dupreanum. Next base: position 44,122,769 of record CM053508.1, on the reverse strand, counting down.
AATCATTTCGGTTTTGGTGCCAAATTAAATAAGGTGGTAACCAAACTGTTTTAATGTGATTATATTAAAGTAAAACAAAATGATTTATGTTTGCCATGTCAAGTGGCTAATTCTTACTGATTTTACTGAAGCATGCTTACTATATTATTACTTACTGAGGACTGTGACATTTCCCAGTCATTGGAGGGGTCTTTCAAGCCACTTTCATCCTTCAAGTATTTCTCAAATAATCTTTTGTTGATTGGTTCCTCCATATCAAGAATATCAAGAGCCTGCTGATGCTCTTTTGCAGCATACTATGTAGAAAACAGAAATACCATTCATTAGCTATTACCTCTTAAACTAGACATACATAGAAATACTGTAGATTTTAAAAGAGTAATGAATATTATACCTACTTATTACTGAAATTTAAAATGTCGAAAGTAGAATTTTCTTCATGCACGTCAGCTTTTAGTAAAATGGAGGATCAATATTTTATAGCAAATAATACCAAAAAAATTTTTTTTCTCATAAAATACTAATTTGCCAAGCTCCATCATTAGAATTCTCAAACATATGTAAGGGATGTATAACATTCATACTAAACTTTTATCAAATAAAAATAAAACAGAGTACACTTACATGGCATCTAGCTGCAAGGTAGCGACATGATTCATACAACTAGAAAAGAAATAAATCTATTAAAAAAGTGGTCAAGACAATATGCATCTTCACTCTGAAAGAAAACTATAAGGACAAAATGAAGAAAGCAATTGTCATAATATCTTTTACTCTTTCAGAGAAAAGAAATCCAGTCTTTTCAACCCATAGTTACCATAAACCTACTGTTTACTAGGCACCGAGGATTAAAAAAGGAGTAAGGACCTGCCCTCCAGGAGGTTATAGCAGGGGAGACAAACACAGCACATAGTTTCTTTCACAGACTATGAAAGAAGGGCATAAAAAGGACTAGACACTAAACTGATGATTGGCAGGAGGGAGAGGGCTTGGGGGACTGAGTGAAAAAGGTAAAGAGATTAAGAAGTACAAATTGGTAGTTGCGAAATAGTCATGGGGATGTGAAGTACAGCATAAGGAATATAATCAATAATATTGTGATATCGATGTACAGTGCCAGGTGGGCAATAAACTAATCAAGGAAAATGCTTTGTAAATGATATAAATGTCTAACCACTATGCTGTACACCTAAAACTTATATTAAAAAATTCTGAATGCCTACTCTACTTGAAAAAAAATGTACTAGCCACCTGAAGAAAATATCTGCAGGGGAAAGAATGAGTGAGGAGTTGGTCAACACTTCTGGCACTGAATCAAAATAATCACCAGATGTCTAAGAAGTACAAGTGGTCAGCATAACTGGAGTACATGTTACATGTATTCATGGCGGGAGATTAGAAATAGAATGGTAAGAAATCATAAAGGACTCTAGGTGTCTATTAATGCAACTGATTCTACCCTGTAGGTAATGGAAAATTACTGAGTGATACTGTGAGTGATATAATCAAATCTGTGTTTTAGAAAGACCTCCCCTGTGATAGTTTAAAAGGTGAACTGGAGAGAGGGAAGGTGGGAAGGACGTTATGGAGACAAGAGACAACAAGAGAGGTAAAAACAAAACAGACGAATTAAGAGCTTAACATGTATTAGAGGTAATAAGATGAAAAGAAATATCCGTAATTTAAGAGCTATTTAGAAAACAGAACTTCCAAAACTAAATGACTGGGGACAGGAGGCAACAAGGCTGAGATTAGGAATAAAAATTTTTCTCTTTACACTCAATAAGAAAAATTTAATCCTTTTAAATAATCTTGACATAAACAAAACATACACCTAAAATACTAATGTAATGACATTTTTAAAAAGCTTTGAAATGTTTTAAAGTTCATACAATCACTTACTTTGTCCAGTTTTCGTGACCGAAGTGCATGAGCTGCTCTATGATATTGTGCTGTCAGGTAAAGACACTGAGCCAACCAATAAATGTCCTGGGGTTCCTCTGGAGGGAAAAATTACATGAATGCTCAGAGGTACAAGGTCAAATGGAAAGGAGAAATCAGAAAAAAAAAAATAGAATTTGTCACTTACCATGAGAAAGCGAAGCTACTTTATCTGCCCAAAATAAAGCACTCTGATATTGTTGCTGCATTAAAAAAAAAAAAAAAAAAAAAAAGTGGTAACTGCTCTGTTATTTCAAGTTTTAAACAGATACCTAATTATTAGAATGCTATAATGCTACATCTCAATACAAGATCTCATATCTAGCTAGTTGAGTTTCAGTTCAATGGTACAATATAAAACACTATTTTAAGATTTTTAATAGAATAGTTCAGGAAGGTAGTTATTTTTTTTTTAGACTTAAACACTGCAAAGTGTACCAGCAGACATAAAAACAGATACACAGATCAATGGAATAGAACAGAGAGCCCAGAAATAAATCCTTGCTTAAATGGTCAATTAATCAATAACAAAGGAGACAAGGATATATAATAAGGTAAAGATGGTCTCTTTAATAAGTGGTGCTAAGAAAACTGAACAGATAATGCAAAAAAAATGAAATTGGACCACTTTCTTACACCATATACAAAAATAAAGTCAAAATAGATTAAAGACTTAAATGTTAAGACCTGAAACCTTCAAACTCCTAGAAGAAAACTCTTTGACATCACTTTTTTTATCCTTTAATTTCCAAAGTATGCTTACTCACATTTGACTGACATAGTACATGAACATTCTTTACAACAGGCCAGGACATCTATGTTATCCCCATTATACAAAAACAGATGATAAAAAATGTTGAGATTCCCTTGGCTTAAATTACAAGACTAAGTGTGTGTGTGCATACATATTTTAAATCCCTTTACTCTCATTCCATTCTTTTGACTAAAAAGTATTTATTTATCTGCCCTTCTTCTTATATTCCCTTTGTTTATAAAAGGCATCACTAGTAACCCAGGCCAAATTTCCTCCTTCACCACAGCCCACACCTCTAGTCATCAAGTGCTAACAAGACATCTTCCTAAGTCTCTCTGAAATTGATCTCTTCTCCATTAGAGATCCCTTTTACAAGTCCATTACTTCGTAAGTCTGACACATGAGTTTTTAATTGCTGTGTCACAGTTTTCTTTCTTCAGTCAGTGGTTTGCTTTTGTAGTTCTTGTATCATGGCCAGAGACTTAATCGAAAGTAGCACAAATGTAGCTCTTAGTCTCTTTCTGCTTGACAGCAATTGGTTTAAAATGTGCATGCAAAGTTTAATATTGAGACTTTATTGTTGACAATTCCTTTAAAGAGTGTAACTGGATTTTTCTCGCCTGCTGAATCAAGATAATTAGCCATGATTTCATATTCCAGCCTGTACTGAATATAATCCAGATCAGTCAGCTTTCTGAAACATCAATTCCAGCACATCGACTTCTTCCTCCATGTTGAATAGCTGACATTCCTCCAACATCACTCTTAGCAATATCTTTTTGGGTATGTCTCAGGCAACAGTAACAAAAGGAAAAATAAATGGGAGTATATCAAACTATAAAGTTTTTGTATAGCAACAGAAACTATTAACAAAATGAAAAGACGACTTACAGAATGGGAGAAGACAGTCACAAATGATACAACCGATAAGGGTTAATATCCAAAATATATAAGGAACTCACAGAACTTACACAAACAATTCAATTAAAAAATGGGCAGAGGACTTAAATAGAAGTTCCTCCCAAGAGGACAATACAGATGCCCAATAGACATATGAAAAGATGCTCAATACCATTAATCATCAGGGAAACGCAAATTATAACAACAATGAGATATCATCTCACATCTGTCAGAACGTCTATCATCAAAAAATCAATAAACAACAAATATTTGGCAGCATGATTTCACATCAAATTTTGAACACTGAACATGCTTTTAACTCCCTTTCTTGGTTTTCTATTTACTAGGAGAGCATATATTTTATTAAAATTAAGTGACATCATAGATTAAACTGATCTGATTCTGTAGACACTTCTTTCCTTAAACTGTTTGCTGAAAGGCACTAAAGGGAACACAGATGTAGTTAATATGAATTTTTTAAAGTACTGATTTGAGACAACAGGCTTCTTTGTATCTTTACTGACTTAAATTCGGCCAAATAAGAATGAAAACTTCTTGAAAATTTTCTATTGGCTAGCTAAATTCAAAGACCGCCCTGCAACTTTCCTCCTAAAATAATCCTTCAACTTTCACTTAGCACTAAGTCTGTACTGAGCACCTACTGGTTGCCTAGGAGTTAGGCTGACTGCAGAGCTGGACATTCAGCACGTTTAAGGCTGGCACTGTCTTAAGTGACTTTCATTTTCAGTGTTCCTCCCGGGTGCAGAGAGAGCTGGGGGACTGGATCCCACCCTTCAGGGCCTTTACTGTGGAACAAAAGCCCAGGCTCGGACAGGCCATGCACCACCAAGACCCGGATGACAGTTACCCTTACGGGCAAAGGGGTAACTCGCGAATCCTGTGGCTCCCGCTCCCCGGGTCGGGTCGCCCACCTGGTCCAGGTACTGCCGAACGCGCTTCCGCAGCCGCTCCAGGTTCATCGCCGCGCGGCCGGGGGTTCCGGCCGAGCGCCCTCCGCTGTCCCAGCGCGCGTCTTCCTTCCTGCTGCCCGCTGGGTACCCCCAGATCCCAGCTTGCAGCCGCAATTGCCCCGCTACCCGGCCAGACCTTGCTCGTAGCCGCGCAGCAGCCGCCCGGACTCTTCCGCTCCCGCCAGACCCTGCCCCGGAAGTCCTCCGCAAATGTGTCTTCTCCGGCGCGTGAGACTGGGGTCGCGCTGTTGGTTCCGATGCGATCTCTTGTCCCTTGAGTGGCTGGGACCTTGCGGGGCTCTGGAAGCCTTTCTTCACCGACTGGAGTCTCGCGGGACATGCAGCCTATTTACATGTCGCTGTGCTGTTCATTCAGTAACTTGTTCTCGGTGAGGCTTCAGCGTCCAATGTCTGGGCCTGGTTTGAGTTCAGCCCCACTTCCCCCGTGTAGGATGTTGGGTGAGTTCCTTGGTTCCAAATGTACCTCGTTGTTTTTCATGTGTAAAAATAATGATACCTCAGGGGCTGGCTGTGAGGATTAGATGAGCTCTCAAACCTAGTCCTGGTACATGATTAGTCTTTACTATCCACACTCAAGTGTCCCTTTTATTGTCTTTTGGCAAAACCGAAGACTCATTCTTCAACATCTGGTAGAGGAAGTTGTGATAAAAAAGAAAATAGTAAAAAGTAAAAATCTGATATGGTAAAACTTTGAGTCCATACAAGGGAATATCATTCAGTGACAAAAATGAATTGTCAACATTCTACAACATGAATGAACCTTATGCTTAGTGAAAGAAGACAGTCACAAATGGCCACATATCGTGATTCCATTAACACAGATTCTCTCATCAACCAGACCCTGCTCAGGCTGCGTTATCAGAAAACATGCTAAACTCTTTTCCGACTAGGCCTGGTTTTTGGACTTCCCTGTTCCTTTATATATGGTCCAATTTTAGCAAGAATTATGATAAGTCAGTTTAGCAAGAATTCTTCATTCTTGATATCTGATCACTCCTGATATAGGACTGAATTCCTCACCACCACCACCCCCACCATACCCTTTTGATGTCTGATCACACTGGTCAGACTTCAGCAAGAATCTTGTTAGGTCAGTTTGGATAGAATCTGAGGGCAAATGCTGGGAGAGAATGTAAGGAAAAGAAAATAAATAGAATTTCCTCTATTAGGCAAACCACCCTTGAGCATATAAATATTTGGCAGAGTTTTTATTTCCTAGTCTCCAATCATTACTTGAAAAGAGTTTTACCAAGCGAATGTCAAGGTGTTGGAAGGTTTGTTTTCCTTCTAGAGGCTTTAGGGGAGAATCCAGTGCCTTGTCTTTTCCAGCTTCTAGAAGCCACCTGCATTCCTTGGCTTATGGCTTCCTCCATCTTCAAAGCCAGCCAAGTAGCATCTTCAAATCTCTCTCTGACTCTGACCTTCTCTCCTGCCCCTCTTTTTCACTTATGAGGACCCTTTTGATTATACTGCACCCACCCAGAAACCTTATTCAAAATCCTTGATTTAATCAGTTCTGTGCAGTCCTTTTTTCCATTTGAGATAACATATTCACAAGTTCAGGAATTAGGCATAGACATCTTGGGGGCTTTTATTTAGCCCACCACACTACCTAACCAAGTCAGCCACCCAAAAAGATGCCTTTATTATAACAAGGTAAGAAAATGCAGATGGATCAGATAAAATTCATCCTTCCTTCCGGAAACCAATTCAAAGTACATGGACCACCTTTCCCAGGATCATCTCTTCTTTCCAACACCATAGCAAGTGATTTACCCACTCCTTACTGGAGGGTAGCCATGGAGCAGGGAGGGCAGACTTTTAAAATGCAGCCAGAGACAGAAGAGTAATAAAGTGAAGGCTGAGGAAGCCCTGTGAAAAAACTCAGAGCCATCTTGCAGGGCCATACCTTGGGAGAGGCAACAAGTGTACTGTTTGATGAGAAAGGGGACACTGGAGTTAGGCTGCTTTGGTTCAGATTTTGGGCAAGTTCTTCAACCTCTCTGTATATCATTTTTTTATTTTTAAAATGGGAATGATAATAGCTCATGCTTCATAGAATTGATGCATGTAAGGATTCAATGAAATAATTCATATGAAGTACTTAGAATAATGCTGAACATATTCTTGTAATTATAATTAAATAGGCATATCAGTATATATTGCACTGCATTACATTACATTATTAATGGAATTTATTAGTAGTGATACTAGTAGTAGAAGTCTTGCTAACAAGTCTGAGAGACATAAACTAGCAGCATGGAAATCTGTCAGCCATTGCTCAGGGTCTGTCTCAGAGTTAGACAATTTATTCCAGTTCCATTTGAGGCCTCTGTGCCAAGACAGTTCTTTTTTACCTTCTGGCCTGCTTGACTCTATGGAATGGTTAAAATGCAGTGACCACACTGCCAAAGTTTCTGGAACCTGAGATAGGGCCGGAGTTTCTCTATTGCAGTAAGACTGGCCAGGTGATTTGTCATACCTGATTTCATGTTTAGAGTCTTTACTGAACATTTTTTATTAAGCTGTATGTCCTAGTTAAAGTCATATTTGAGTTGAATAATTAGTAAAATGACAAATATCTAAAATTTTCTTTTCATCAAACTGATTTTTAAAAACATAAAATAAAATCATGAATTTAGCTTGAATTACAAGCCCTTAGTAACTGAATCATGTTGACATTTCCCAGATGTGTTTGAAGTGCATTCATCTTTTATTTTATTCAGTCCAACCAGGCTCTCCAAATGTCTTCATATCTTAAAAGCTTTGCTACAAAGAGATTTAATAAGGTAAACACATACCCTTGAAAGCACAATTTATCACTTTTTTTTTTCAATTTGTTCTTTCCTACTCTTGATGGCAGCTCCAGAATCCTCCCCGCTGCACTCAAATCAAGATGATTGCTGCGACATTTGACTATATGAAGAATCTAAAACTTAGAACATTTCATTTCAAAGTTCCAAGATCTTTTAAGTAATAACCAATATTCATATGAAACGTCTCCCTCTTCAAAATATCTTTCCATGTAGCATGTCATTCACCTCATACCTTCTTGTGTTGTGGTGGCAACAGTGTCATTGTGTAGGATGGACTGTGAGTCTCCGAGATTTGCTGAGACTCAGCACTAGGGACTGGCTCATTCCGAATCTTGTGCTCTCAGGTCACTCCATTGAAGGGACATGCAGTGTTCATGGCTATAGTAAAATTTCAATTAATGGGTCCCTGGTCTTTCTAGTTAACATCACTTCTCATTTCAAATGTTGTTGCTACAAGTATTTATAAGCCATACTAGTTTAATTTCACAAGTTACTAAATGTGGTAATATAATGATGGAAGATTTAATCTGAGAAACATTCTAAAATCAGTGATAACAATGTAGCAGTAGGTTACAGTAGATACAGAAGGGGAAAAGCACAAGAGTGAATTGGATCACTGCTATACACTGACTGTTTGTGTCTCCCTCTCCAAATTCATATGTTGAAACTTAACAAAGAATCAGGTATTAGTAACACTTGCTCCTGATCTGTCCTCAGAAAAGTGGTCTATTGTGTGCCCAGCAACTCCAGGCCAGCCTCAGCCAGGCCAAACAACAAACGTCAGCTATCCAGAACCACTCTTTCTTCAGTAGCCACAGTGGCATTGAGAGGATGGCATGGCCTCCCTTCACCTTGGATGCTCCATGGCTTAGCAGCTAGACACACATACTTGAGCCCTCATGGGTCCTGGGTACCAAGGCCCAGCCAGCTACTGTGTGGCAGGTTAGCTACATTGGACTCCTACTGTGGAAGGAGCAGCACCTTTATCTTTCTAGGATAACAACTTAATCTGGATTTTCTTTCTCTGACTTTAATGTTTTGTCGGATCACCATTGTGGACTTTGTAGCCACCACTTTGGTCTTCATGGTTCTAACCGAGGATGTGAAGTAAAGCAGTAGCCAGTGCCCATGGGGCTCATCAGACTTACTATAAGCAGGGATAAGCACATTCTTTTAGGCAGCAGCAATTTAAGAAGGTGTATAATCAGGGTGTGTGTGTGTGTGTGTGTGCACGTGTGTGTGTTGAGTACATTATTTCCTCCACTTCCTCCCTTGTACCTATACCCATACCCTGAATGCACCAATCATATATCACCATTCAGGTATTGGAGGGGGTGGGAAAGGCCAATGGACAGTCAGAGACTGCTTGCAAGGGCCAAGAGAATGACAAGGGGTAGTGGGCAGGGTGACCTACCTTATGTTCCTCAAATTCCCTATTTTTCTGCAGAAGTAATTTCCACTGCCTTCAAAATGAAGAATCACGTATAGAAAAAGAAGAGGACATTGATATCATCAATCAAGTCACATATTATATTAGACAATAATTTTCATCCAAGGGGTTCTAAATCCTTAACTCACGATTTTTCTGATTTGTTAACTAGTCTGAAGTCAGCCAAATAGTGGGGAACAGCTTCACATTTGTATTTTTATGCAATGCTAAATTTTGTGAAATTGCATATGTATAAATCTCTGTTTTGTTGTTTTCATTTTTTGTTTGTTTGTTTGTTTTTTATGATTCTTTCCTTAAACTAGTCCATGAAATATAGTCAGGAAAACAAGACATGGGTTTTCAGTATGACCAGAAAGTTAAATATCTCAAGTAATTTCTCAAAAATTTAAATTACTCTGAAATAAAGAGGGAACAATAATCTTGTTCATTAGATTGAGAAGTAATGTGATATTGTCACCACAGGAGAGTAATTTAAGAATTGCTAGACTCCTGTTGGCTGAAATTGGAACACTATTGAGGCTTTGAAAGGACATAAATAATTATTAAGAAGTCAATGATTTGTAAACATCTCCCTTGTCATTTTACAATGATAATTCTACAAATTTGAGAATAACTTTTATGGAAATATCAAATCTCTATTTATTGTTCGTTTCTCCATGTCCTGCTGTGCTTACTGCAGGCAGGCTACTAAGGGTCTGCACCAGGCGCCTTCTTCTCATCGACTCATTCGCATGTATTTTTTAGTCTCCTGTGTCCACTGTTGTCCCGGGAGCTGAGATGACAAAGGGAGGATGGAGCTGCAAAACCTGCAGCCCAGCAGGGGAGAGGCAGTGAAAGAAGTACCTTACAGAGTGCTGAACATCATAAAAGACTCTGGGAATGGGGTCTGGCAAGCCTGGAAGGGAGGTTTGGGTGGGAGAGTGAGGGAGGTGGGGGCATAAATTCCCATGAGAAAGGTGCCCTCCTTGCACCAAGAAGCGGAGAGCGTTCTTATCATCAGAGATAGGAGTCAACGCAAGATGGATCTCCACAAAGAAACCTACTAAAATAACCTTTATCTTCCATTAATTTTCCCTATAAGTTTCCTAGTCACTGTCCCATAATTTACTGTCCCTAGCCCAAGCCCCTTTGTTTTGTCACATCCCCACAATTTGTCATTCTTTGTTTTAAAAGGTATATAAGCTTTTGGGTCTGATGGTTTCTTTGGGTTTCGTTTTTCCTTTTGAAGACTCCCATGTACACATAAAGATATTAAATAAATTTGTATACTTTTCTCCTGGTTATCTGTCGTATTCATGTCATTTCAATTCTTAAGCCAGCTATAGAACATAGAAGGGTAAAAGGAAGTTTTTTCCTCCACTACAGCTTTTACTCCTACTGCTTCTTAAATATGATTCTATTAAAATTCTTGGGGAATTTAATATTTTTCCAAATTTAATTTTATAATTTGGAGAATTGTATTATAAAACAGCAGCCCGTAAAACTGTACTGAAGAATTGCTGATTTCAGTGAATATAGCTCTTGGTGATTGTATACATTCTTCTTGATCAGGTCTCAGTATTCTCGGTTGCTTAGTACATATTGATTAAGAACAATCAATTATTTTGCTACAATTTACAATTTGATGAAGTTATTGGAGGGAAAAAAAAACATGAGAAAAAGAGTGCTAATTTGAGCTGGAGTTGTGGGCTCCTTAAAATTTCTCATTAAACTTGAAGAAAGAGAGAAGATCTTAACTTAGAGTGTCCTGAGTGTTCTTGAGTAATTTAGAAGGTGCTCTGTAATTTGCCGCTCTGGCCTTCCTGTCTTCTTTGTCCTGGAGTAGTAGCTGCAGTTCCAGGGAACACCACTAGTGGGTACCACTTATCTGCGCATTCATTGGTTTTTCTTTTAAGGTGTGTAGGGAACTATTGCTGGCCTGAGGCAGTTCATTTTTGTGGAAGTCACTGACCATACAGGTCAGGTTAGGGACATCAGAAGGTGGTCATGAGGTTCAGGTCATAGAGCCTGAGAACCAATGAGGTCCCCAGTTTAAGAACTGTTAGAGTCCTTTTGAGTTTCGATTGAAATCGTTAAAGATTTTGCTTACTTTGGTTCAATCATCAATTCAAATGGAGTCTGCAGCCAAGATGTCAAGAGAAGGCTGAGACTCAGAAGGGCAGCATTGGAAGAGTAAGGAAAGATCACCGAGAGCAAAGATGTGTCGTTAGATGTGTAAGATCATCTATACCCTTGTATTCTCAATTACTATATATAGCTGTGAAAACTGAACAGCAAAGGCCAATAAGAAAATAATTGATTCGTGTGAAATATGGTGTTGGAGGAGAGCTCTGGGGATACCCCAGAACACTAGAAAAGTGAACAAGTGTATCCTAGGGCAAAGTAAACCTGAAACATTGCTGGAGGCAAAAATGAGAAAATTGAAGCAGTCCTACTTCAGGCACATCATGAGAAGCAGAATTCTTTGGAAAAGACAATAATGCTGAGAAAATAGAAGGCAGCAGGAAAAGAGGAAGATCAGTTATGAGATAGATTGACTCCATAAAAGAAACCATAGGTATGTGCCTACAGAAGCTGGGTTGGGCTGCTGAGGACGGGACAGTGTGGATGTCACTCATTCAGAGTCACCAGAGGTTGGAGCTGACTCAGTAGACACACCGGGTTCTTTCTATTTTAGCTTCTGTTTTGAGGGTCTCTCCTATTTGCAGTTTTTCCTCATCTACGAGTTACATAGATGAAAATTAATGTGGTCCTTAAAGAAATATTATGATGTGTCTACAGTATTTTAGGACATTATAATTAATGTTGAGAGGAGAAGACAATTAAACCCTACGCACAACAGTCCTAGTTGATAAATACCAGAAGCTATAGCAGTTTTTTGAGCAAAACAAGGCCTCACTGAGTGGCTCAAACTCAGCATGACCTGAGATAGACTCATCTATAGACCTGAAAACATTACAATTTGCTATTTAAAAGTTATCTTCAAAATCAGCTGCTCTTGTTTCCTGGTGGTTAAGCCCATGTCACAGTTTCCAGTTTTAATTCTATTTCAATGTGCCCACTTGGTGTTCTGTACAACACAGTTTGTGGAACCTGACTTTAGCTCACAAGAGTTTGCTTTCTCTGCTGGGCAAGTTTAACCTCCAGGCCAGACAACCATTTCTGAAGGTAAGAAGTTATAGACCTTCAGTACTGGGAGGGCCTGGATGCTCTATCCAACTGCCCACATCTGCATTTCTGGAATATTCCCTCGCATTCAGGACTCTTAACTGCTTGCCAACCAAAGGGACCTACATGTACTCTGAGACCGAAAGAAAGGAGACTGCCCTTTATAATGACCTTCTTCTCCATTTGGGATACAGGGAATACAAGAGTCCCAAAGGCAGCCTTATATGGTCCTTTTAGGCACCTTTGGCTGATTTAGCAGCAAGCAAGAGAGCAAGTAATGTAAAAGCTGACAGAATTGGCCCAAAATAAACTTTGGAGTTTCTGGCAGGCCCATATTTCACTGTCCTTGAGAAAAGGGAGAGTGGCCACTACATTGTAGAGCTCTCACTGGGGGCTGGGTGGTAGAGGGGAGGGTCCCAGGGGTGGAGATACAAGGGGGTGCTCACTCTCAGGCTCCTATGTGCAGAATCAGGCACCACATGCCCTGAGGGGAGCACCTTCTCCATTCTGCACGAGGCATCTCCTTGCCTCACCCAGTGCCAGCCTGGGCCATGGCACCCAGCTCTGCATGGCACAGCATGGCTACTCCTTCTCCTCTCCTACCTCCTGCTTGTCCATCTTCTCCCTTACCACTCCTACTTCTCCGCCCCTGCCCTACTGTTCCTGTTCATTTTATTTATGGTGATTTAACAGTATTTCAAAGTTCTACACATTTAAACTAATTTGATGAACAGTGTAATATGGGACAAACACATCTTTTCACTTGAAAACATACCTAGTATATACTGTGCTTTCTCAAATTATCTTCAAAATAAGAGCTCCTGGATGGCCACTTTTCACCCTAAGGGGTATTAATGGAATAAGACCCATTTGCTGAATAAATACTCTCTGAGCCAAGTATAAAGAAGAAAGAGCTGAAATCACCTTGTACAGGAAGACTTGTAAAAAAAAAAAAAGTCTGTTTTCCAACTTGAGAAAAGAGTACACTTCTTGACTATGTGGAATAATTTAGCAGTCTTCATAAACTGTCAGCTCTCTGGGAAATGGTAGGTGGAAAAAAAGAATAATGTTCTCATGACCAAACAGCAACATTTCCAATTCCGTGATAGATCGTTTAAATTTCATTACATCGGGGTTTTTCAGGACAAGGCTGCAGAGACCAGTCTAAAACACAGCTCTGGGAGTAATGTGGTCATTGAGGTGAGGATCAAGGCACAAAAACACTCATTGTATAGTCAGAAAGTGCTGATGTCAGCCCTAAATTGCCACTGTTAAAAGGAGGTGCAAATATGAGGGCTGAAAACCAAGTATACAGGTGCTATGAAAAGAACATTTTTCTAACAAATTTAGCACTGATCTAGACTCTTAACACAGTATTGTACCCATTTTAAGGCTTCACAACAGGAAATGGATGTGGAAAACCCAGAGAGGTTCTAAAGAGCACCCCTACAATGCACCGAAGGCCAAGCGCCCAGTTGCCAGCCAGGTTGTAGCACTACCTTGCTCTGTGGATGAGGGTATCAGAAAGGTTGAGTAATCTGCTGGGAGTCACTCAGTGAATCAGCTGAAGAGTCATAATTTACATCCAGGTCTGTCTGACTCCAGGTCCATGATTTTAAACACTACTGATTAACAGGCCTGCCTGCAAGGAGCAGTGAAATATCTGGGATGATTCAGTTTAGATATGGAAACCTAAAACCAGATCGGCTATTGATCTTCAAGTATGTTTTAAAGGCTTTGTGCATAAAGGAATGAAAGTAGCTTCTTGTTCTTCTCCTTTATTTATTTATTTATTTATTTTAGTAGAGAATTCAACCTAAATCTATATAGCATGTGACCTTATGAGGGGTTCACAGTAAGGTAGAGACCATATCTGTCTCTCTCATCTTGAGTCCCAGGCTGCCCTAGCACCTGGCACATACACAGAGTTTGTTGAATAAATGAATTAGGGTATGTATGAGGCTTTTAATAATTTTCATTATTATTATTTATTATTATTTATGCTTATAGCACCTAGTCTTCCTAGGTGGTCTCCCATCCAAGTACTAATCAGGCCCGACCCTGCTTAGCTTCCAAGATCAGACAGGACAAGGCTTGTTCAGGGTGGCATGGCTGAAGACCATGGACTGTGGCTCCACCCGGGCATGAACTCAGGACTTTCTGCATGTAAGGCAGACGTGCTAACTGCTACACTATGGAACCATGTCTCTTTTAACCATTTTTTTGAGGCGTTAACCATAAGATAGATGTTCATTGTTGTGGACTAGTTTAAGCATGATGATACCTGGGCATGACAGAGAAAATAAGTAGTTTCTGAGACATTCTCAACTACACTTAAGTACCCTAGCAAAGATCCACTGATTTCCTTTCACATCTTAGGTTATGTGTTCTGGAATCAGGTTGTAGTGGAATCAGGTTTCATCACACTGAGTTTTCATCAGATTTATTTAGATATTTGTTAAAGAAAAAATTACAAGTTTTTAAGGTAAATTATACAAATCCACCTGGGAATTATAAACAAATCCACAACAGCACAAAATATGGTAACAGAGTAAGTATTCATAGCTAGAGAAAAAAAATCTACTTCAAAATCCTTGAACTCCCAATATTACTCTGCATAATTTGTTTCCAGCTATCAGCCTTAGAAGCATAAAAAATAGTTTTGCTGCATCATCTGGTCAAGGACATTGTGTAAACACACACCATTTCAGAGTGCTGCCTCATGCACATTTACAGCTGTCCTCAATGTGATAACAGTGGAGAGGGCCTGGCCAGCAGCCCTGACAACCAGTGGTGGCTTGGGCTTTGGGGAGCCCATCGCAGCCTTGCCATTTCCCCATTGTTGCTCCTCAGACTTGTCTTCTTTTTGCAATTTGTGTTCTGAGTCCTCCCTTCCCACTTCACTTTTTGGGTCCAGGCTTGGTGCGGCCTTACTAAAGTTAAATTCTGGTTCCTGCTGGATCAAAAATACATATTGTAAACAAATACCTTCCTTAGGCAAGGACAGTAAAATATTAATTTACTAGAATGCATAGGAAAATTGAGTATTTCAATTTATTGGCAATTCTACTTAATTTAGAATTAATCATAGAATCTTTTTTTTTTTTTAAATAGCAGCTGCATTGAGACATAATTCTATACTATAAAATTCACCCTTTTAAGGTGCACATTTCAGTGGTTTTGGTACATTCAGTGTTGTGAATCATCACCAAATCCAATTTTAGAAGAATTTTATCACCTCGCCCTCAAAAACCCATACTCCTTAGCTATCATCCCCTGATTCTCCTCCTCCACAGCCCCTGTCAATCACTAACTACTTTGTGTCTCTATGGACTTGCCTATTCTGGACATTTCATGTAAGTGGAATCATATAATATGTGGCTTGTATATCCAGCTTCTTTCACTAAGCATAAGGTTTTCAACGTTTACAAAATACAATGTAGTATGTATCAGAACTTTATTCCTTTTTATAGTTGCATAATATTCTATTGTATGGTTATATCACATTTTGTTTATCTGTTCACCAGTTGGACATTTGGGTTGTCTCTGACATTTGGTTATTATAATAATGCTGCTCTAAACATTCTTGTACGCATTTTTGTGTGGGCATACGTTTTCAATTATCTTGGGTAGGAGTGGAATTGTTAGGTTATATGGTAACTTTATGTTTAACATTTTGAGGAACAGCCAGACAGTTTTACAAAGTAGCTGCACCATTAACATGCCTACCAGCAGAGGATGAGAGTTCCAGTTCCTCTACATCCCTCTTCAATACTTGTCTTTTGTGTCTAGTCAACTAGTGAGTGTGAACTAAAGTCTTATGGTTTTGAGTTACATTTCCCTAATAATGTTGGGCATTTTCTCATGGGCTTATTGGCCATTTATACATCTTCTTTGGGGAAATGTCTTTTAAATCAGATAATCTTTTATTATTACAATTTTGATGTTGAAAATTTTCCAAAATGCATCAAAGTACTTTTATACTAAATCAGTACTTCTACATTTGCATTTCGAAACTTGTCTACTTGTTGGTGTTGGATGGGCAGTGCCTTTAAGATGCCACCCAAACCCCAGTTTTGTTTTCTTTTTTCTTTCTTTTATTTCCCTTATCCCTCCCTGAAGGCTGTTCTGGGAACCATCTGTGAATAAAGTCTATGGCAGTGGGACCTAGTTGTGCAGATTTCTCAGGAAAAGAAGCGGAATAGGATTTCTTTTTCTGCTAGGGAAATATTTGGACTTGAAAAAGGGGAGAACTAAGGCTTATTGCCATCTCCCTCACTGGAGAATGTCCACATGCCCTAACCTTCCATAGTGCATGGAGGATACAACGAACATATCGGTGTTTCATCTAAAATTATAGTTGAATTCTTAGAATTTTATTTATATGCACAATATAGTTAAGATATAATCAGGCAAATAACCCATCAAGGGATGGCTAATATAATTGCAGAATACTCCCACAGCTTATGTATTGCTCAAGGGGTAAATTGAAAAGCTAGCTCAATAAATATGGTGATAGATTTCTGTAGCTTAAAATAAGCCACATTAAAGTTTTTTCCATTGTTTTAAATGGTTAAAACCTTTAAATAAAACCTACTGGATTCTTTTTCAGTTATAACTATAAGTCTAAATTAACAAATTCCTATTGATAGCTATGCTTAGTGCTTGAAATATAATAGGTTCTCAATAAAAATTGTTGACTGATGATACAAAAATATTTTGATAATTAAATTCTTGATTACAACTACCTATGTAAAAATATCACCCTATTCTTGGTTCTTTACTATCAGAGAAGAATTGAAGTAACTTTTACAGCAACTCCTACTTTTTCATCACCTCATTTATTTCCACACCCACTTCTCTAATACATACATACAACCATACACACTAATTCCTTGAGATGAGTAAATGTTTTAAGATACTACTTGCCCAAGTATTCTTAATAAATGATTTTCTATAAACAGAATTTAGGGTTTGCATAAATGTTAAAGGCTCTGTCTTTATTTTATTTTTTTTTGAACCCTTTGAACTTCTTTATCCATTTCTCTCATTCCCCTGCCTCTGGCAAACACTAATTTGTTTTCTGTATCTATGAACTTGGGTGTTTTGTTTTGTTTTGTTTTGTTTTGTTTTGTTGTTTTTTAAGATTAGACATGTAAGAGAGATCATACTGTATTTGTCTTTCTCTGTCTGACTTATTTCACTTAGCATAATGCCCTCGAGGTCCATCCATACTGTTTCAAATGCCAAGATTTTACTTTTTGTAACGGCTGAACAATATTACATTATATAATATACCACAATTTCTTTATCTGTTCATTCATCAGTGGACACTTAGGTTATTTCCATGTCTTGGCTATTGAACATAGTGCTGCAATGAGCATAGGTGCAGATATCTTTTCAAATTAGTGTTATTTTATTTGTCAGTGTTTTTATTCTGTGTGGCAGATGCACATAGTAAAGATAGAAAGAATTTAATTGCTTGCCAAGTAAATGCCAGTTATTTTTATAGTCATTTTGGCAAATGTTACTCATTTAACCCTGACATGAGTTCTAGGAGGTGGTTCATGTCCTTTCTTTATAAACCAGAACTTGAAGTTCAAAAGGGGCTTAGTGACCTTGGAGTCAGCCTCATATTCCCTGTGTCTCCACCATGCCACTCTGCACTGACCACACAAACATTTAACTGTTGCTCCTAGAGATCACTTGTGTTCGTTTTATTTTTATTTCCTTTTCATATATGGACATTATTTGGGGTTGAAGTATTAGAGTAATACAACTTCCAGTTAACTGAGGGCTCCAGTAAATTCCAGGATGGCTAATGGATTTTATTGAATGATTCTATAGATATCTGATCCTCCCTTAGTAAAAAATGTTACAAAATTAATTAAGTAATTTCTCACTCTGGAGTTAGGGATAAATGAGGATGATTTGAAAAGAATGAGAAAGGTGGAAAGTTGAGATATTTTTCAAAATATTTGAGATATTTTTCAAATTAATATTTAAACTAACAAAAAAGAAAAAGAAAAAAAAAAGATTGAGATATCAGGAGAGCAGCCCTTCAGCAAAGTAAGAAATGTACAGTGTTCCCTTGGGAGACTCTGCTCCAGGAAAAGAAAAAGAATATGGGCTCTAGGGAAGATGGGCAGCTTTCTCTGCCAAGTCAACAAGAGGCATATTTTCTGGAAATTTAAAGGTAAACTGTGGTGTAACCTGTGTGTACTGGACCAGCAAAGGTTCCAGACCCTGGTGACTAGATATCTGGGAGGTGGCATCTGGTCAAAGGCGGCTACTGGAATTTCTTCAGACCACTTTCCAACTTTCTTGTCCTATGCAACTTAGTTCTTTCCTTCCCAAACCTGCAGTTTTTAATAGCTTGATTTTGTTTTTCTTTCTAGAGGGAAGAGCCCTACCAATAAAAAGTGCCCTGATGTTTCCAAGGCTGAAGGTGGGCAGGGGGTGGGGTGGGGTGGGGGCGGGGGTGTGGAGGAAAAGAGCAAGTCCTGCTAGTGAAGCCCTCAGACCCAATGGCTGGGAAGGAAATTTTTGACTGAGAAATTCCATAGCCCATCCTTCTGCCCCTGTGCCTGTCACTACCTTCCTCCCTCACAGACACACAGAAACAGAAGGCCCCAGTGTGACCGCTGCTCGTGTCAGAGCTACCTTTTGATTTGAGACATTCAGATCACAATTCTGACTTGGGATCCAGAGGCAATGAGTTGGCATTTGTTTCCGTGTGCACTTCTATGCTTGTCTTTTCATGAGAAGGGAAAGCACAGAGCAGTGATAATCTCACCAGGAGACCCAGAGCTGGGAAGCCAGCCAGCCTGGCTCCCTGCCGTCTGGTCTTTGTCAGAACTGAATGCTTCTAGCCAAGGCACCATTCCTCAGGGCTGCATCACAGAGGCCAAGCTTGAAACACTTAGCAAAGCTGGTGACACTTCTAATAAAGTGCAGTCTCTGGGCTGCCGCTGCAGGAAACCCTAATTCTAGAGGCTTCTGTTTTCCTTTTCTTTGTTTTGCTTTATCTTAACATCTCTTGGGCTTTATCTGTTTCCTGTTATGTAAAAGAGGACTTTTAAGAGAATCAAAGTAAGTGAATGAAAGATGGATTTGAAGCATAGGTTCCAAACATTTTCTTGACATTTGCTAAAGAAAACAATTTGGGGCACGTGGTGGGAGGGGGAGGGGGAGGAATGGGGGTGGGGGGAGGGGGAGGGGTGGGGTGGGGGGAGGGGGAGGGGGAGCAGAAGGGAGTAAAGAAACACAGACCAAAAAAAAAAAAAAAAACCAGAAATGAAAGTAAGCACAGTACTTATGTCAATAAATATAAACGGATAAAACTGAGGGAGACTAAATGAAAAGCAAAATTACAGTATTCTGTTTAGAAGACATAAACCTGAAATAAAATGACACAGAAATATTAAAAATAAAATGATGTCAAAAAACAAATTAGAGTGATGGTTCCATAGAGTAGTGGTTAGCACGTCTGCTTTACACGCAGAAGGTCCTGGGTTCAAGTCCAAGAGGAGCCACAGACCATACCCCAGGTGCGCCAGGCCCCCCGACCCCCGGGTGTACGCCACCAGTATGTGAGAGGAGACGCCCCACTTTTAGAGGTCCAGTTCTTAAGGGGAGACAGCAACATCCATAGGTCAGGGGTGGAAGTGTGTGTGTGTGGTGGGGGGGAGGGCAAATTAGACAGGTATAAACTGAAGGCTGGAAGCAGAGGTAACAATACGAATAACATGGGGTCCCAGTGGAAAAGGGCCCCAAGACACAGAGAACTCACTTGAAGAGACACAACTTTACTAGCAATCAAGGTGGTGATTCTGATGTAGGACAGGGCAAATTCCCTGAGTCGAAAGAGACTCAAGTCCTGCACGGAGAGAGAAGAGGGTTCTGGGCAGAGCTTAAAAAGCATTTAGACACCTGTCAAAGTTAGAGTCAAATGGAAAGTTTATTAGAGAAGGGGTGACACTCCAGAGACAGAGTGTGGTCTCCTCTCAGAGAGCAGAGAGTGAGAGAGACAGTGAGACACTCAAAGGGACAGAAACAATAGAGAGACAGGACAGTGAGAGGGACGTAGTAAAGACACTGAGAGGAACTCTGAGTGTTCAGAGAATTCAGTTTATATATATTCTTTAGTTCCTGTGAGTTACAGTTTAAATACTTTGTTTACCCATTTTCCTTAGATATGGACATACAGTAAGGAAGGACCGGAGTATATGTAGCGTGAAAAGTTAAGAATTTGTAGCTTGAAAGGCCTGCTGGCAGTTCCCAGCCTTTAATGCATAGGTTTCTCATGGTTTTAGCCATTAGAGAATGAACTGATTTTATTTTGTGTAGGGGCCACTTAAAGATTCTATTTTTCCCGTTTTCCCTTCAGGGTATAGGGAAATGGGTTGTTAGAAATCCCAGCAGAAATCTTTCTTTGTTCTGCAGGTTTCCTGAGGTTTGGGAGGCAGGACTGATCAGCATATTGCAGTCTGAATACAGCCTGATTTAACATTTTAGTTCTCTTGCCTCCTTCCTATATCAATTCCTCCTCCTGTGCTGGTGAGGACCTAGGAGATGTATTTGTGTGAGGCTGTGGTTGGGAGGAGTGTAAACTGCTGTAAATCTCTGTATAAAGAATGAAAACTGAAAATTTTATGATATTGCAAACAGATTTTGTTAACTTGCAATATATTTGGGGAAAAATGAACTTTGCTCTCTAACTTACACAATGTATAAAAAGTCCATGTTTATTAAAGTCTATATTAATTAAATATTTAAAGTTAATTAAGAAACCTATAAAAGCATTAGGAGAAAATATAAAAGAATATTTTTCCAATCACAGTTTGAAAGAAACTTTTCTGTGCATGGCAGAAGAACCAGATGCCATAAAGGAAAACAGTCACAGATTTGATGACCTAAAAATAAATTTAAGTGAAATGATAAGTAATAATAAGGGAAAAAATCTGTGACATCAATAATAGAAAAAAAGTAAATATTGATAATATATAAATGGTTACTACATATTAATAACTAAAAGAGACACACCAGTAAGAAATTGATCAAAGGATTTGAACAGACAATTAGATGGAGTGAGATTCTAAAATATGTACAATACGCAGTGTTGGCAAGAGTGTGAGGAAACAGACATTTGATGCCACTGTAATTAGAGGTACAAATTGCTAGACCATTTTAGAGAGCAATTCGACTGTATCAAAAAATTAAATGTGCATACCTTTTGATTTAACAACTTTCTTTCTAAAAATATAAATTACAGAAATAATATGTGTAAAGATATGTATGAGCTAGGATAATTGCCACAGTTTCATCTGAAATAGCGAAAAACTGGAAACAATCTAAATTTCTACAGTTAGGGAATTGATTAAATAAATTACGGCACATCTGTGCAAAAATACTTTCTAACTGCTAAAAAAGAATAGAAAAGATCTTCGTGTATTTACATGAAACTATTTCCATGAGACATTATTGAATGAAATGAGCAACTTACAGAAAACTACATAGAGTATGACCCTATTTTTGTTTAAAAAAACAAATAATGAATAAAATCAATGTTCACAAACATGTAGTTAACAGTGATTACTTTTAGGGAGTTCAGTCCAAAAGAAGTCCCACCTTTTACTTAGATACTCTGTACTGTTTGAAATTTTGTTTTCTATAATAAAGAAATATTCGTTTTATAATTAAAAATGAAGATTCGAAACAAAATGTTCAAGTTTTCAATGTAAATTGCAAAACAAACTAAATTTCTGAATACTTCAGTAATAAGTAATTGCTTATATGTTATACATCATTGCAAAAGATACTTGTTCTCTCCATGCCTCAAGAGTCTGTCAGAAATGTTCAAGCAGGGGAGAAAGCTGGGACTTCCCAAGTCCCTACCAGTCAAGCAAAAAAGCACTGGTAGAGCCAACACTAACTCTAATGCCTGTGGGGCCAGCAAGGACCTAAAGAAACAGAACCCTTTGGGAGATGAGCATGGGACAGAAGCCTATAGGGCCTGGAATATGCTCAGGGGTGGGGCTTGGGACCAGCAGTGTTTACTGAAAATTTGATATCATGCATTTTTCCTTATGATGAACCAGATTTCAAGAGAAAGCAATCTGACAAAATGCTTCACAATAATATATCCAGGTAAGGGGAGTGAGTGAAGCTCTTGCAACACTTTAATTTCATTCATGGGAAATTCATGAGCAGGATAATTAATGACAAAATTAAAAATTGTTTTTCTTCATTTAGAATTATGGTTTTGCCAGCAACAACGGTGAGATGGAGGGTTTAAATTATCTGGCAAACTCTTTCAAATTATTACTTTGCTTTTCTGGATACAGTGTATGACAGCTAATTCAGCATTGTCACATGATTTCCTAATGAAGTTTTATGCATACTATCCTGCTATTATTTTTCACCAAATCTTTCTTGCACAACCTATAGTCAATCAACTGAGCTTGTTTTTATCTCTAATAATTTCTGTGTGTGTGAGCAAATAGTAGATGAATTCATCAGTTGAGTCATTGTTCTGTGTCTTCTACTATTAGGGTATGACCATTTGGCATGTACTTTTTGACAATAGAATAAAATGCCCTAAAACAGCAAAGAATCAGTGAGCCCATGTATTTGATGAATCTGAGGAAGTAAGTGGAAATTTTAGATAGCTATTGATTTAAAAGAGAAAAAGAAACCTCAAGTACCTTTTCCCTTGGCATGTCTGCTGTCTCCCACGATATTCTGCAAGGGCCTTCCTGTACTTCTCAGTTCTTGCCCAGTCTTCTTGCCATCTTTGAGCTTGATACAATGGCTCTGAGTTTGTGATCCTTCCCAGAATGATTTTACTTTCTCTTTGCACTGTGTGAAGTTCCTGTTCTCTTTTCTCCCTGTTTAGACTCCAAAAAACAGCATACATATTTTTTGAAATACTGAAAGT
This sequence comes from Eidolon dupreanum, assembly GCA_028627145.1. NCBI lineage: Eukaryota > Metazoa > Chordata > Mammalia > Chiroptera > Pteropodidae > Eidolon > Eidolon dupreanum. The sequence goes on along the minus strand of CM053508.1, from coordinate 44,099,809 downwards.
TAAAGCCTGTAACAGAGTCCTCATTCTGCATTAAAGAGGATGAGTTCGAGTGTCAACAGGGTAGAAAGGACTCCTGGAGAGGAAGTGTTTACTCTCCTTCACTTGTTTTATAAACACTTAGTAGCTCATTCTTCTCCAGGTGCCCAGACTGGGAGGTGCTAGGCTTCAGAGATGAACGAACGCAGTCCTGAGCTTAGGGAACTTATGACCCAGTTAAGGGAAGTGACATGTAGAGGAGAAAATGAAACACAGCGCTGTAGATGCATTGGAGACACAGAGGTGGGAATGCTCAGGGCTTCCTGAGGGCGACAGTAGGAAGAGGTGGCAATCAGGAGAAGTGATACTGGGACAGAGCCCTGAAACAATGGTGGGTGTCACCAGGCAAGCAAGAAGAGGAAGGAAAACCCAGGTGACATAACACACCTAGAGAAGTACAGTGGGAGGTTGACAGAGGCTGGACTTTGGAGGGCTTGTGTGCAGCTCAAGGAGTTCTGACTCATTTTGAAGGCAATGAGGAGCTACCGAATGGCTTTAAACCATGTTCAAACATGCATTTTAGAAAGATCACTGTGGAGAAAGGGCAGAGAACAGATTGGAGGGAATGAGACTGGGATCCCACTGCCGTGGTTCAGGTGAGGGTGGAAAAGGCCCGAGTCAGGTGACTGCATCTGGGTAAGGAAGGTAGCTGTTGGAGAGGAAGAACCAAGAGCAGCTGGCTCCTGATCAGCTATGAGAGAGCAGAGCAAGGAGAGAAGAATGAAACACAGGTCTTAGGATCAAGTGACTGGGTGAATATGGGGAGAGTTGTTGAAATAGGAAATAATAGTGGAGCATCATCCACTATCAAAACATTTATCGATCACTCTTCTATATACTTCATGCACTTCATTCATAACAGATTGCCGTCCATTATTTTATATACCACCAAGAAAGAAAAATTGTTGCCAGCAAAACCATGCCACACTATGCACAGTAAGGTGCCCTCCCACTTCAGAGCCATTAAAATATGGAGTGGGGGATAGGTAGGGGAAAGTAGGAGGGTGTATCTTAGAATCTATGAAATATGATTATCTAACTTAGCCCTTAGAGGTAGGCACTATTATTAGTCTTTAAAAACTTGCCTGAAGTCACAGAGTGAACCCGTGATGGAGCTGGAACTTGAGCATGTGATCTAAGTGGGTTTGTGTTATGGTGGAACATTTAGGTAGAATCACCTGTTTGGGTGATGCTTGGGGTGACAATAATGCAAAAGACATGGATATGTGAAGGAATCTGCAACATTGGAGTTATGTTGAAGTGAAAGCAGGGATCGGAAAGGGCACCAGCACTGAAGGGAATTTAGGGAGAGAGCAGGGGGCCAAACAGGGCAGAAGAAAATAATTAGACAGAAAGGAAATGTAAGAGAGAGTTGAGAAAGAGTTAAAACTAGAAGGGAATGGACACTGATGTTAAACGCTGTGGTGCCATCATATCAGAACACGTGAGGAACCCATAATTAATGTTCAAGGAAACATTTTAATGAGGTGTAAAATTTTTTTTGATTTAATGTTAGGTGAAAAAAGTCAGGATGTGAGATTATATATGAGGTACAATTTTAATTGTATGTAATACATATATATGTGCACAAAAATATAAGAAAATGCAGACAAATATACAAAAATTATTATCTCCAAGCAATAGAATTACAGGTAATTAAATTTTTTCTTTATAGCCTCTAACATGAATGTGTATTACTTTCTAATCAGGAAAATATGAATATTATTTTTAAAACTTTGAAAAGAAACAGTTCAATGGATTTGGTAACTGGACAGTCATTGATGAGCTCCTCTGATTGTTCAGTTATTCAACAAATATTTATGGAACACCTGTTGTGTGCCAGGCATTGTGTCTACACTGATGAACAAAATAGACAGATCTCCTATGGTTGTAAGGCTTTTTCTAGTTCCTTAAGTTAGAAAGTAAGGTGGTTGGTTTGAGATCTTTCTTATTTTTTTAGTGTGCTTATAGCTATAAATTCCCTCCTTAATACCACTTTTGTTCCAGCCAATAAATTTTCATATGTTATGTTTTTATTTTCATTCATCTCTAAATATTTTCTATTTTCTCTTATGATTTCAAGTGGTTGTTTAAGAGTATGTTGTTTAATTTCCACAATTTTGTGAATTTTCCAGTTTTTCTTCTGTTATTAATTTCTAACTTCATTGCAATGTGGTCAGAGAAAATACTTTGTATCTTTTTATATCCACTGAGATTTAATTTGTGACATAAGATGGTCTACCCTGGAAGATGTCCCATGTGCACTTGAGAAAAATCTATACACTGTCAATCGGTAAAGTGGTCTGTGTATGTCTGTTACATCTAGTGTGTTATTTAAGTCCTCTATTTCCTTATTTATTTTCTGTTGGGTCGTTCTATACATAATTGTGAGTAGGGTATTGAAATCTCCAACAATTATTGTAGAACTGTCTGTTTCTCAACTCAATTCTGTCAGTTTTTGCTTCATATATTTTGATGATCTGTCATTAAGTGTATAAATGTTTATAATTTTTATATTTTCTTGCTGTAATAAACATTTTATTAATATGTTATATCCATTGTCTCTTGTAAATTTTTTAAATTTAAAGTGTATTTTATTTGGTATTAGTGTGGCCACCTCTGTTCTCTTGGTTACTATTTACGAGGGATATATTTTTTCATTCTTTAACTTTTAATCTGTTTGTGTGTTTGGATCTTAGTGATTATTTTGTAGACAATATATTGTTGTTTGTATCCATTCTATAAATCTTCGTCTTTTGATTGGAGAGTTTATCCATTTATATTTAAAGTAATGACTGATAAAGAAGAAATTCTGCCATTTTTCTATTTGTTTTCTATATGCCATATAGGTTTTTGGTCTCTCATTTCCTGTATTAATGTTTTCTTCTGTGTTTACTTGATTTTTTTGTAGTGAAAGATTTAAATTCTTTTCTAATTTCCTTTTGTGTATATTCTATTATTTGTGTGTGGCTATTTGATTGGTGCTTACCATGGGAATTGGTAATATAAAATAATAATTCTTTTGATGAGTTAGTCTCTGAAATTATGTAGAAAACAAGATTTGGAGTTGCAAACCAAAGTTCCAATAATACGAGGTTTGATATTTGTCCATGTATTCACCTTTGTTGAGATCTTTATTCCTCCATATGGCTTCAAGTTTCTGTTCAGTGTCCTTTAATTTTACCCTGCAGGCCTCCCTTGACGATTTCCTGCAGGGCAGTTCTAGTGGTCATGAACTCCCTCAACTTTTGTTTATCTGGAAATGTCTTAATTTCTCTCTTGTTTTTGAAGGACAGATTTGCCAGATATAGGATTCTTAGTTGACAGCTTTTTTTCTTTTAGCACTCTGTATATATCAGCCTACCGCCTCTGGCCTCCAAAGTTTCTGATGAGAAATCTACTGATAATCATATTGATGATTACTGTATATGATAAGTTGTTTCTTTCTTGTTGCTTTTAAGATTCTTTTCTCTTTCCAATGTATGATTATAATGATTATAACATGAATATCTTTGATTTCCTCTTTCTTGAATTTTGTTATGCTTCTTGAATCCAATTTGGTGAATTTATAACCATTATTTCTTCAAATATTCTCTCTACTCCTTTGTCTTTCTCTTTTTCTTCTGCAACTCCCACATGTCTATGTTAATCTTCTTGGAGATGTTCCATAGGTACTTTAGGTCTTTTATCTTTTCTTCAATATTTCTCATTCTGTTCCTCTGCTTTGATAATTTCCATTGATCTATCTTCTAATTTACTGTTTCTTTCTTCTGCCTGTTAAAATCTGACTTTGAATATCTCTAGTAAAATTTTCATTTCTGTTATTATACCTTTCAAGTACAGAATTTCTTTTTGGCTTCTTTTTTGGTTTTCTGTGTCTTTATTGATGTTTTCATTTTGTCCACACATTGTTTTCTTGACTTTCTCCACATCTTCCTTTAGTTTTTTAAACATCTTTAAGAGAGTTGATTTAAAGGTTTTGTCTAGTATAACTCACATCAGGTCATTTTCAGGCAATTTATGTTGATTCACTTTTTGTTCCTTTGAATGAGCCTTACTTTCTTGTTTCTTTGCATGTCTTGTGATTTTTGGTTGAAAACTTGACATTTAAATCAAATAATGTGGTAACTTTGGAAATTATATTCTTCCCTTTCTCAGTGTTTGCTGGTTTTTAAAACTTTTTTTTATTGTTGTAGGCTGTCTCCATCCTGAAGATCAAACTTAATGTCTTATTTTTTTCTGAGCCTTTTCTTAGGCATGCACTGTCACTTTCCGATTTTTCCTGTATATGCAGTTGTTTTTCTTTATGTCCTAGTCTTTAATGTCTGACTCCTAAAAGAAGAAAAGAGGAAAATAAGGGAGGGCTAGAGAAAAAGCATTGGTCCTTTAAGTTCCTTGGAAATCACTTCAGCTGAAGTTAGGATGGTCCTGCACCAATGGGGATAGGTGCAACAAGAATGGCTGCCACCTCTTCATCTGAACATCTGTGATTAAAAGCAGCAATCAGTGATCAATGCGCAAACCTGATATTGACTGAAATTAACCACATTTAGCATGGAAGCCTTTCCCCTGGAAGTTGCAAGCCTTCAATAGACTCCAGAGTTCCAACATAGATATTTTATACAGATTCTGCTGGTTCAATTGTAGTCTAGGTCGGGAGTCAGATTCCTGGTGCTTTCTATTCCACCATCTTTCCAGTGGTTAAACTTATTTAACATTTTAAGGCCTGTTCTTTTAAGATGAAAACTCTTTCCTGGCCCCATACAAGGGTCTTGGATATGTGCAACCATCATCACAGTCAATGAGAACATTTTCATTGCAACCATTAGCATAATCAATGAGAACGTTTTCATCACCCTCCAAAAGAAACTATATACCCTTTAACTATCAATTCACTATACCTCCAACCCCCCTAGTCCCAAGCGATAGCTAATCTATTTTCTATTTCTATAGATTTCCCTATTATGGACATTTCATATGCTTCTGTGAACATTGATGTACCAGTTTTACTTGTGGACATGTTTTCATTTCTCTTGTGTATTTAACAGGAGTGGAATTGCTGAATCATACAGCAACTCTACGTTTAACCATTTGTAGAACTGCCAGACTGTTTTCCAAAGTAGCTGCACCATTTTCTATTTCCACCAGCAGTAGACAAGGGATCCAATTTTTTATATCCTCACCAACACTTGCTATCATCTGCCTTTTTGATTCTAGCCAACCTAGTGGGTGTCAAGTGGCATCATATTGTGATTTTGACTTGCATTTTCCTGATGACTAATGATGTTGAGCTTTTTTTTCATGTGCTTATTAGTCTTTTGTATAACTTCCTTGGAGAACTATCTATTCAGATCCTTTGTCCATCTTTTAATTGGGTTATTTGTCTTTTTATCATTGGTCTGTAAGAGTTCTTCATTTTTCTGGATGCAGTTTCCTTATGTGATATATGATTTGCAAATATTTTCTCTTATTGTGTGGGTTGTCTTTTTATTTTCTTGACAGTGTTCTTTGAAGCACAAAAGTTCTTAATTTTGAGTAACTCCAATTTATCTATTTTTTCTTTTGTTGTTCATGCTTTTAGTATCATAGCTAAAGCCATTGCCAAATATGAGGTCAGGAAGACTCACCTCTATGTTTTCTTCTGAGAGTTTTACAGTTTCAGTTAAATAGGGCTTTCATTCATTTTGAGTTAGTTCTTGTATGTGATGTGAGGTAAGAGTCCAACTTCAGTCTTTTGCATATGAATATAGAGTTGTACCAGCACCATTTGTTAAAAAGACTATTCTTTTCCCATTGAACGGTCTTGGCAACGTTGTTGAAAAAAAATTGACTGTAGACACATGGATGTATATCTGGACTTTCAATTCTGTTCCATTGATCTACATGTCTGCCTTTATGACAGTGCCACATTCTTTTGATTATCATTGCTTTGTAGTAAGTTTTAAAATCAGGGCACATGAGTCCTATTTTGTTCTTCTTTTTCAGGATTGTTTTGACTATTTGATGTCCTTTGCAATTCCATATGAATTTTAGAACCAGCTTATCAATTTTTACAAAGAAGTCAGCTGGGATTCTAATAGAGATTGCATTTAATCTGTAGATCAGCTTGGGGAATATTGCCATCTTAACAACATTAAGTCTTCCTATCCACAAACAAGGGATTTTTTTCTATTTATTTGGCTCTTCTTTAATTTCTCTCAAAATGCTTTATAATTCCAGAATATAAGTTTTGTTAAATTCATCCCCAGGTATTTTGTTCATTTTCTGAATTTCAATTTTGAATTGTTCATTGCAATATGTAATTGTATATAATTGACTTTTGTATATTGATCTTGTATACTGCTACCTTGTTGGATTTGTGTATTAGTTCTAATAACTTTTTTAGTGGTTTCCTTAGGATTTTGCATATGCAAAATCATATCATCTGTGAATAGAGACAGTTTTACTTCTTCCTTCCCAATTTGGATGCCTTTTATTTTATGTCCAGTGAGGTTTACACTTCCCCACACTCTGCTGCAGATGAAGTCAGTTCCTTTGGGGAAAGATCATGAACTCTCTGTTTTATGACCTGATTCTCTCCCTGGCCACAATCTCAGAGCTCTGGAGCTAGGAGTGAGGACAGTGGTAAATTTCTCTCTGAGTGACACCTCAGATTAACTGTTATCCTTCATTACAACTTCAAGATAAGTAGCACTGAACTAGAGAGTGATTCTAGATCTAATGTAAATTGTCTTAAGAAAATGGTGGTTGACCCATAGCTCTAGCTTTTAGTGACAGGGGCTCGACAGTGGGTAAGCCAGGAAGCACAAAGCATTCCCGACACCTAGGCTTGCTCTACTCACTTCAAACCCTCCAGAGTGAAGTTGAGTCTTCAGTAAAACTTTGATTCATAGACCACAGGGGAAAAGGCATTTCTCTGGCATATGACCCTTTAGAGTAAGGACAGAAACGCCTCACTCTGGCTCCTGGGCAACTCTTCTGCCCAGGCCCTGGAGCTAAGTGCTTGAAGTCTTTCCAAGTTTGGTGCTGACCAGTGCCAGGGGCCCCAGTTACCTCCTGTGTGTGTAGTCATTTCTGTTGGTGGTCTGTCCCCTGGTCCTCATAATGCAGGACACCTTTTCCAGCAGCAGACGGTTGTCCCTGTCAATGACAGAGAGCCGCTCCTCCTCCAGCTGCAGGCAGACACACAAGGAGCCTTTAGAAGCACCAGCTGTGACTGTGCTAATAATGTGCACAGATTTATTCAGAGGATCCCTTCCACCACACACTTCTTTAACTTGAGCACCCTGTGGGTTTCACATTGCCTCCTCAAATATCAGCAAGCACTGCTGTGGCAAGCTTCAGCTACAAGTGTGACGTATGCAGGCTCCTTTGTCTATGAATTGAAAGACATAAAGATGGGGCCAAATTTCATATGCTTGGGGTGGAAGTAACAGCGAAGATGATAAAATTCTTTGTGAAATTAGGTCAGCCTCTAAAATTCTGACCTGCGACAGTGATGCTAATGAGGAAATAATTTTATATTTCAAGAGAGATATTTTATACTATTCAGAAGAAGAAAAAATTCAAGCCCAGAGGAAACAACCATCCTCTTGTTTTAGTTTTTAAATTAAATGATCTACTGATTTGCTTCAAACTGGTTACTCAGCTTTTGCTCTGCCCATTTAGGAAATTATTACTTAACAGGCACACAAAAAGTATATAGCATTTTGCTTTTGGCGTCATTACTATTACCATAACCATGTGATTCTTACTCTCACTAGATGGCTTAAGCTTCAAGAAATAAATATTCTGAGGTGGTCTTGAAACCATCTGGTTTAAAGAAATGATGCTAATTACTCTAGAACTATGCTAAATAAATGACACCGAAAATTTCTTCTCTTCCCCTTTCCCCTCCCCCTTTTCCTAAGACGAGACAGATCAACAGGAAGACCAGAGAAAGATTTCTGGTGCAGTTCCATACCAGCTCCATTTGGGCTAGGATGAGGTGAATTGGTTGCATTTTATCTTTGATGGTGACTTGTTTATTCCTTACTGAGTTTGCCTTTTCTGTTTTCCTAGGTCATTAAGACAACATTTTCTAGTTAGTTGAGACAGTAACTGAAAGGCAGAACTGAAAGTTACCTTCAGCTTCTTGAGGTTCAGGTGGAGGTGGCTGAGGGACAGCGGGGCACGGGTGTCCACGATTGGCTGGGCGCTTCGGACCTGTGGCATAGAGTGGGAGGTGTGATCCCAGGCACACTTCTAGTAAATAATTAATGCGAGCTTAAATTACTTGGTTTCTGGGTTGCCATATAGATCTTTATTCATGGCACCGAAGATTCCAAGTCAGCCTGTGGTAGAAAGTTCTGAATCAAGACTTGATTCAGAATCTAAATATCCCCTGGAGGAACCAGGCAGCCCTCAAAAATGAGCCTACACTGTTATTTCCAAGTGGAGAATTAAGCAGGTAGGGAGTGAGGATTCATTACCCTGTAACCACCAACTGACATTTCTATTATGCACTCTGTTGCCAAAGGCCTTTAAGACAGTGAATTATGTCCCTCTTTCCACCTCACTCTAATCTCTGAGCCTCCAGCAATATTTTCAAGATGAATGCCTTAAACATTGATTAAACACAAAATGATTTCTGTAGAATTTCCTATCAGAAAATGTACAAACGAGAGAAGACAGAAAATGTACAAACGAGAGAAGAAGTTTATATTTTAAAATGTTATGGACTTAATGAGTTCATATACAAATATGTATTACTATTTGCAATTAAAAGGCATCCTCTCAAGTAGAGATACTTGCTTATAGCTCATTAACTACTGGGACCTATTAGCTGATAATCTGGAAGGGATAACATGGGGAAGCTCCACCAGCTGAGTCTGTCTAAAATTAATGCTTGAGCGTCATGCAGTCTGGGACTCAAACCCGTGGAGTGTGCAGTGACGGAACAGAGCATGTGTGGGGGGAGCCAGGAGATGGCAAAAGGGCTAGATGGTGAGAGAGTTTGAAGAGCACACTCATTTTGGAATGCTTTTAAAATTTAATTTTGTTTTATAATATGTAAAATATTCGCATGACTTCTAAGTCAAATCTAAACAATTTCTTTTTCTAAGTGGTCTGGGTCCTACCCCTACCATCTTCTCCCTATTCCCTGTTAACAAATCTTTTAACTTTACAGTTATTTCTTCTATTTTTGAAAATATAAGGATATAGGTATTATGTGTGCATGTGCAAACATATTTATGTGTGTGTATATATATTTATATACATTTTCATCTCCTCTTTTTTAGATAAACAGCGTATTTTATATATTTTTCACCCTATTTTTTTCATTTCACAATATATTCTTGAGATAACTTTATGGTAATATATATAGATGTTTCTCATTCCTTTTTATAGCTTCATAGTACTTCATTGTGTGAAAATATCCTAATTTATTCACCCAACTCATTTTTTTTAATTATTAGTTTCAAGCACACAGTACATTGGTTAGACATTTATATAGTTTATAGAACAATCCCCCTAATTGCTTTTTCTCTCCTCTGGCTCTCCACCTAGCCATTATATTAATGCTAACTGCATTCCCTATGCCATGCTCCCCATTCCTGTGACCATCTATCAACTACTAATTTGTACTTCTTTAACCCTTCACCTCATTCTTCCAGCCCCCCAACCCTCCTCCCCTCTGGCCATCACCAGATTGTACTCTAATTTGTGAATCTGTTTTTGATTAGTTTGTTCTTTTTGTTCCTTAGATTCTGCATATAAGTGAAATCATATAGTATTTATCTTTCTCTGACTTATTTCACTCAGAATAATAACCTCTAGGTTCATCCATGTCATTGGAAATGATAGGATTTCATTTTTTTTTTAATGGATGAGTAACATTCCATTGTACATATGAACCATAATTTCTTTATCCAATCATCTGTTGATGGACATTTAGGTTGCTTCCATATCTTTTGTAGCTATTGTAAATTGTGCTGCCATGAACATGGGGGTGCATAAATCTTTATGAATTATTGTTTTGGTTTTCTTTGGCTAAATACTCAGAAGTGCAATTGCTGTCACCCAGCTCACTTTTGATGGACATTTGGATTAGTTCCAATTTTGCTATTACAGATAATGCAATTAGAATCTTTTGCAATTTCTTTTTTATCTTTGCAAATACACCTCTGGAATGGGTACTCAGAAATGGGACTGTTGGATAAAGGGAAAATGGGTGTATAATTTTATTAGACATTGCTAAATCATCTCCCCTCCCCTGCCCCCTACAGGGCCGTGCCCTTTTGCCCATTAGAGTACTGCCAACAAATTTGATTTTTTTTTGCCAGACCGATGGTTGAGAAATGGTATTAAAGTGCAAGTTTAATTTGCATTTTTCTACTATAAGTAAAGCTGATAAGCTTTTTATCATAGGTTAAGAACTATTTGCAATTCTTTTTCCGTGAAATTTTGTTCATATTATTTGTCTATTTTCACATGGGGTTGTTTGAATTTTTTTTCTTATTTTTAGAAGTTTTTTATGCATAAGGATATTACCCCTCTTCTATGATAAAAGTTGCAATTATTTTTCCCAATTTATATTTGTTTTCCATTGATTCTTTTGGGTTCTCCACATTTTCTCTCATTTTACCTAGAAATAGAAAAGAAAATACCTATTTTCTTGCCTAGTGGATTTGTCTTGTCTACTTGCATTGGCTAATATCTCCAATACAATTTAAAAGAGTGTAAGAAATAGTAGGCATCCTTGTCTTATTTCTTGCTTTATAGGGAACATCTTCAGCATTTCCCTAGTAATTAAGATACTGGCTTAGGAATGAGATATTTATATTTTATTATGTTAGTAAAATATCAATAGCAATTTGTATTTTATTAAAGTTATTTTATTTTAGCATACATATGTGTTCAGGTGTAAGGTAGAAGGCTCTGTTGAGATGCCAGGCTGAGGATAAAGTGCTTGATTTCTAGAGATGGCTTTGGTCACAGTGCTCTCCTTCAAGTCTGTTTTCTCTCCTCTATTGCATCAAAGTCCCTTATATCCCAGGTTCTCAGCCAAGCAATGAGAAGTGAAATAAGTCTAAAGAGCTGACCACTGCCCCCCCACACCACCCAGTATGGAAGAAGAATTTGTTCTAAGCCAAGTTTCAATGCCAACTGGTGAGGTTTAGAGTGGCAAATGGAGTCTCACTGGTTTTTTTATTGTTGCTTTCAGGCAGAGCTGGTTGGCCCTCACACTCATTGTTCTTGTTCCTCCTCACCTTTCCTTCTGCTGCAGGCACATGTGCCCCTTCATTCATCTGGGCCTTTAGCATCTGGACCACAGACTTGTCTTCCCCTAAATGAATTCTACGCCATAGGGACACCCTTTCCAGCTCCCTCCATTCTCTGACACCCTCATGAACTGACTTCTCCTCTCCAGGAAACCCCTGCCAGGACTCCAAGAATTGTCCTCACCTGGAACCACCCCTTTGGAAAGCTGTGCTTCAGTTGTGTCATTCCTCACCCACAGGGCCTTTATTTTTAGCTTGCTTAGTTGACTGTACCCAAGAGTGACTCCTTGACTTCATGTAGCTCCCAGTGTCTCTCCTTGACTGGCTCCGCATCTTCACTTTATTCCCCTCCAGGTAAGGCCCTACCTTTAACAACTCATACCAGGATCATCTGTTCCCTGACCCCATGCCCTGCTGCTGGCCACAAGCCACATCAGGATGTGCCAACGATCCATTGTTAGACCCAGCACCAATGTGTTTCTGGGACACTGCAGAACTGCATGTGTCAGTGACACTTAAATTTATGCTCCCAACCATACCTGGGGCCTGTGCCAACTATCAACATGCTGACTTTCTCCATTTAATCATTTCTCTACTTTGCACAATGACTTTGTCAAATCTTCTTTATCTCACGGTGCAGTAGGCACAGAACTTGGTTATTTAACTTAAGCTGGGGGTGTTTACTGACCACCTGTCTCTTACCAGGGATGAGTGTAGTCCCTAGGATACACAAATGAACAACAAAACACCATGGTGTTTACATTCTTGTCTGTTACTCAAAGTGGTGATGCTTATTGAGTTATACTTATTACTGTCATGCCCATTCTTTTTCTTTTTTTTTTCATTCTTTTCAATCTTCCCTTGGCAGCAACTATTTACTAAGTGTACATTATGTACTCTAGGTGTTAAGAATATGGTGACAGGACACAGCCACCACCCTCACAGACTGGAGGAAACAAACAAGATAAAACAAATCTGTTACATCAATCATATAGTGACATGAGCCAGCAGAACAAGGGACTACAGAAAGATGGGGGAGGAGTGGTTCCCAGAGAGGGCACAGACAAGAATTCTAAGAAGACCAGGTCTAAGAAAGTGAGGGTGAGCCCTAGAACAGCAAGGAGGAGTGCCCAGTGGGGCTCTCGAAAGGATAGTGGGCTCAGGGCCCAAGTGTGAGTGGGAGGCACTGGGCCAGCTTTGCTGTAAGTGTGACCCAAGCCTCCCTAAGGCTACTGTGTCATTGCAACCCAGGCAGGTAAAATCCTGCAAGAGTAGAAAGGCTCACTGGGTCTCCTTGTCCTGAAGAAACCTTGAGTCCACTGCCCTGAAGGATCACCTTAAATCAACACAAAGCAATGCCCCGTTCCATAAGATCCCCTTCTTAAGAGCATTTCTCAACTCAGTGAACACAGATGTAGAGTGACATGGTCTACAGAGCACCGAGCAGCTGGATAGTACCAGTCTCACAGGCAGAGGATCACAGCAGGCTATTTTGGAATCACTTGGCTACCTTCTCAAAAGACGTCCACACTTGCATCAAATTAAAATGGAAATAATAATATATCTCCTAATGGAGATAAAAGTTGGCTTTTTGTCCCTACTGGAGTATGCTGTTTTGATAGGGTAGAGAGTCCCTTGGATCTTACTGTCTTATGATACTTTCGAGCCACTTATGAAAAAAAGAATTTTATAAACATATGCCTTAACTGAGAAAGGATGGTTCTAAAACATGGCACATAAAAATCATAATCTATTTAATAGAATTTAATAGAATTTTTATTGTATTATAGAATTTTTATTTATATGACCAAACTTTTAAGGAAATGTGATTTCAACCATTTCATCTCTGAAAAGAAAATTAGCTTTTGATTTCCAGGGAGAGCCCTGGCATTTTGTGAGTTCTGCTCTGGGGACTTTGCCCTGAGCCGTTAGGGCCTGGCACCCACATTTCCTACCTTTTTCCTGTGATTCTGGTAGGCTTTCTCCCAGGTGCTCTGCAGGCACTCACTGCCACAGGAAAGAGTCAGCTGTGGTGCCCTGTGCATCTCAAACAACAAAACTAACCTTCTCCCTTCAGAAAGGGGCCAGTTCAGGCCTCTGTGCAACCCTGCCAAGGGCTGTGTTTGCTGGATCACATGACAGTCGTCATGGCATCCAAGCTAAGGGGAAATGAAAGAGGGTGAGAGAATTGCCTGTGCGTGCTTAACAAAGAATTGAATATTTTTCCACTCCAATGAGTATTTTCTCAAGACATCTTGAATAGCTTAGTGATGCCATTTGGATGACTACTCCTCACCTCCCTCACACTCATAAATAAGGTCAAAGAATTCTATCTCCAACTAACTTTTTTTCCTCTTCCTTTCTTCTTTTCCTTGCTTTCTTCCTTTCCTCTCTCCGTCTTTTCATTCTCTCCTTTCTCATGTTTTCCTCTCCCTCCATTCCTTCCTCCCTTCCTTGTCCCCTTTTCTTCTATATTCGAATAACCTATAATAATTTGGACAACTCTAAATATTTTTTTGCAGTTTAGGTGGCAAATCTTCATTAAATTTTTTTTTCAGTTGATGAGAATTAGTTATATAAAGTTTTAGCCATTTTAAGCTGTTCTTCACTCAGTAGCTTTCATCAGGTTCAGATGGGTTTTCTGTGAGACAAATGAAGTAAAAGTGATGCTAGGATATCTGTTTAGACACACATCTTTGTCAAAGTCATATGCATACTTCTGGAGATGATGTGATTAGGGGAATTGGTTGATGACAAAATAGCAATATTATTTTCATTTCAGAATTCTAGTCTTCATTACTTTATAATATCCATTACAGAAAATGTTGTAGCACAGAATTTGTAAATGGGAACTCGTTGTTCAGCTATGTGTAAATAAAGAATAGAAAAGGGGCATTTTATGAGGAATCGTGTTCTGCCTATTTGCATAATTCAGTGGCTGTCAGTCTGAAAAAGAATTAGCCAAGCTTAAATTGAGTCAAACTTGGGAAAAATAAGATGGGAATAAAATCAAAATATGATTCTCCCCTGTTCTGCTTTAGGCATCTGAATTATGCTGTACTTAGCTGGTTCTAATGATCTTCAAAAGTTTGGCAGAAAACTTTGCAGGCTGGTAAAATTGTTGATGTACTGACAGTTGAAAAGTTGTCTGGGTTTTTCAAAGAATGAATTTATTTTAGTCCAGAATTGTTTGCAAGTATTAACTTTAGAAAACTATTTATATACTGTAGAAGATAGATGTAAGAATTACTACCTAAAAAACACAGCCAGCATTTTAAGACACAAGGCTTCATTAAGATTCCTTAGCCTATGAAATCTACACTTTGTATTCAGAGGAATTTTGAATTAATTAATTTCTGAAATAATTAATTCCTTTACTTGTTCATTGATTGAGCCTAATATTCAGTAGGTGCTCAATAAATATCTGCTATTAATGATGATGGAAATAATGGTATTGATGTTAATTAATGACCCCCCAACTGATATGCTGATATTTTTTTTCAGATTGTAACAAGAATCATTTTCCAGATGACTCTTGTCTTTCCCTTTTCCTGAAGCCTGTCTGCTACACATGCTGAGAAATTTTTGCCAATGCTCAGAGTTGCTGCCAGTCAACTGAGGGGTAGAGGCAGCATTCTGTTCAGTTTGCTTACACTCATGTGGATAGATCATGGATTGAAGGCAAAGTAGAAACTGGACAGAATAAATGATGTTTAAAAGTTTAAAAAAAATAATGAGAGTTTTGATATACACATTGTTATTGATGCCCCCTGTCCATAAGTGACCTCAAGGAAGAGTCTTAGCTATATACCTACCACTCACTTATCTATGTTTATTCTTAACTGACTAATCACTCAATTAATATTTGCTGTTTGATTTGACTTGGTGGTAGGGCCCCACACAAAGGATCTGGAAAAATCAGACATGCCCCTCCATGAACCAGAAAGATCATCATCAACTAACTACATGGTCTGGATTTCAATGCACTCACCCACCCAGGCTCAAACTAAGTTTTGGTTCTTACTATGTTCTTAACAAGATCAGACCAGAAAAGTCATTTAATCAGTAGTTCCTTTGGACTCTATCCTGAAGAAATAATCTGAAACAGTGACAATGACTTATACACATCAAAGAATTACTCATAAAAATAGAAAATTGAAAAGTCTAGAATTTAATTAATGTTACGTATCAATGTCAGTTCCCACTAATATTCTTTTTCTTGTTCCAAGATCCAATTGATGATACCACTTTACATTTGTGAATTGTTAAGTGGAGAATTTTTTTTTTATATATTGGACTAGGTTTGAATGTTTAATAGTACACTATGTCTACTCATCTACTGCAGAAAATAAACACCAAAGCCTATTTTTGATTTGATTATTCAGCTAATAACTTTATGTTCAGCTCCAGCCTCAACCAGCATTTTGGTCCAATATTGACTTGAATATTGAATTTATTAGAAATGCCTTGTAATGTTACCAAGTGATAAATACCCTGAATATTTGAAGGCTATTATGTAGAATTGATTATTATATTGTATATAATATATGGTTTAAAACTTTTGTGATATAATATATTTTAATTAAATCCTTAATATTCATAATTCTTTTTATGTGTCCCATAGCTCTAAGTTCAAGCTTTGGTTTTCATGTTCCTCTGCCCTCCCACAAGAGCAATGAGATGAAAACAAAGCAACAGACTTCATTCTTACTCTACAGGACAAAGTAGTTTAAAAATAAACTCAAACTGCTTCATTCAGCTTTGGGAGGGCAAATGTGCTCATAAATACTGAGTGACAGGACAAATGATTGTGCCTCCAGTGCCCTCTGTTGAGTGTGGGTCACTTGAGAACCTTAACTAAAGAACCTAGATGCCTGCTTCCAGTGAGGGTGGGCCAGGCTAGTCTCCTTCCCCTGAAAACAGCTGAAAATCCTGGTCATCATTTTAAATGCATCAATGAGCTGACAGAGGTGTCAGGAATTTTCAGGCTATAGTCAAACAAAATTAGAGTCCTGAGCCAGCACACAGGGAGCTCTTCCTGAGGGCACTCATCCTGAAAAGTTGAGGTCTTTGCAATGAGAGAAACAGGTGGGGAGACTAATAAGAGACAAAAGCAACTGCCAGGTTACTGCAGAGCAGGGGCAAAATGGAGAAGAGTTCCCGTAGCCCATATCCACATTGCCTAGGCAGCCAAAACACCCTCAAATAGTGAAATTGGTGAAAGTAGCCCTAGATTGACAATGTCTCAAGATGCCCAGAAAAAATTATGCTTTCTCTTCAAAGGTCTCAGACTTTCCCAATGTCTCCAAGGCACGAACATCTTGTAAAGATTTTTGCTGGTTCTGGTCGACCATGCCTAGAAACAGCAGAAACCTCAGAACAAACTCCCAGACATAAAAGACACTGAAATCACAAGACACAGATTATAGAACAACTAACTACATTTACTGTGTTTTAAGGGGGGGTGGGGAGACAAAAATGAAAATGTCTACAGGGTACAGAAAACCACAAACATTTTCAATACAGGAGGAACATTTATAAAATTTGCAAAATTTGACCATATGCTGAGCTATAAAAAAGCCTTTTAAGTTTCAAAGGACTGCAATTACACAGATAGTGTTGGCAGTGGGATGGAGCTAGGAATTAACAACAAAAGATAACTCAGAATCCCATACATTTGGAAATGAAGTAATGTAGTTCTAAGGTCAAGAACAAGACAGGGATTTCCCTGTGACCTTTGAGAGGTGCTTTTAGTATAAATTGGATATATTTGTTGAATGTTTGAGCATAAGGAATTCTAGCTGCCAGTAATTAGTAATGATGGTGTTAACTGTAGCCTTAGTTATGCAATCACTTCTCAAGAATGGTAGTCCTGAAAAGATTCATTGAGGTCTAGTAATCCTACTCTGGGGATAGTTGTATGGAATTAATCCACAAAAGAGAAAAAGCTATATACACAAACAATGAATTTCCATGTTACTTAGTTACTGTTAGCAGAGAGCTGGGCCTGCATTTCCACTGCGGTAGAAGGCACCTGTAAATATTAACATGACAGGATATAGTGCAGCCAATACTATTGTGATTGGGAAGATTATAAACCCAATAAAGCAAATACAAAATTGATCCTCTTGCAATATGTAAGAATCAGGAGTGTTCATAGAGCCTAGAAGACATCCTAGAAAAGTTAATTTGTTATAGGTAGGATGAAAAGATTTTTTAATTTTGAAAACAGGTTTTATCATATTTGTGTAGTTAATTTTTTAAAAATCTATTTGATATGCAAATTAGGCCTCCATCACACAATTTATAACCCATCTCCTTCTTGATACCACTTCTCTTATCCACTGAGCTTAGAGAATTTGACTAGCACATAACACCGCCCCCCTCACCCCTCTACCCTCTTCATAACAGAGATTCTCTTGTA
Source organism: Eidolon dupreanum (assembly GCA_028627145.1). NCBI lineage: Eukaryota > Metazoa > Chordata > Mammalia > Chiroptera > Pteropodidae > Eidolon > Eidolon dupreanum. Next base: position 44,082,085 of record CM053508.1, on the reverse strand, counting down.
CAGCAAACAAGAATCTCCTTGGCCTCTGATATCTAAACAGTGCATTCCTGGGTCCTCACATTTTCTGGTCATGTAGCCAGTGATTGAGTCTTTGCTTAATCAGCCCCATACGTTTTCATGGTGTCTGACTGTCTTAGGGTGTCTGCAGAGGGGAGACCACGTATTGAGAAAGCACTAAACACTGTGAAAGGTTCAGTACCACTGGGAAGAACATTGGAAAAGATCCCATGGATGCTATTTCTTCTTTTGCCTTTCTCCCTCTTCCAAGCCAGGCTAAGCGGAGAGCTGATTGGATTTTCAGTCTGTTTTTACTGGAAAGCCTCGGTAAAGCTGACCCCAAAGGCAGTGATGCCAAGAGCTCCCAGCTCCCACTGTGGAGAGAAGGCAAGTGTGTAAGACCCACCACGATCAGAATGGATGCAGAGCTGGGGAGATCTTTCCCTCACTGAAAGCCTCTCATATTTGCTACAGCACCTTATCCTGCCAGGGTCTCTACTCCAAATCCTTTTTTAATCTGGCTAGAGGAAGCACTGAGACTTTCAGAGCTATTTTAAAGCAGCTGTTTTTTGTCACTAGTTATTGGTCCTCAAGTCTAGCCTTTGACAAAGCTCATGTCATCTGCATGGGAGGGTTGCTCCCTGGGGGTGAGGGAGCAGAGATGCGGGTGCTGGCTGGAACTGGCAAAGCAGCCAGTCCCTGGAGAAGAACCAACAGGCACTGCCTGCCAGGAAGGCTGCTGAGAGCCGCCTTTGATTGGACACTGGTGTGGCTGCCGACACCGTCTCAATAGCCCTTGAAGTTTGGACTCTTCAGGGGGCACAAACTAAACAGGATGTGTGTGTGTGTGTGTGTGTGTGTGTGTGTGTGTTCTGATGCCTGGGGGAGCACGTCCGGGAGACCCTCCAGATGCCCATGAACACTTCAGGAGCCCAGGGAGGAACAGGGCCCCAGGCTCTCCACCCTACTATTCCTTGCTGCCATTTTAATGCGGATGTAACAGTAAAATAAATAAACCATTTTCTCCATCATAAAAACAAGGAAGCAGTTCATGAGTATTTTTGGCAACATGTCCTTCCCTTCAAGAAAAAGAAGAAAATGAAAAACGAACTGAAAAACGAACTACACCCTCTCCTCCAATTTGGAAGGAAAATGAAATGTGAGAAGAGGGTAATTCACCTGGACAACCTTTTAGTGGGATAGCAACTCTGGACAGGAATCACTGCTGTGGTTTCATGTCTCACGTGAGGCTCGTCACTGTGGGGGGCGCTGCTCTCCCAGAGCATATTCAAGTGACTTGAGGAGGCTGTAAATAGGAGGCTTCATTTTGATCCAGCTAGATGACTGTGGCGTCTTCTCTCTGGCAAAACTAGTCACTGTAGTGCCTTGGTCTACCCCATCTTAAAATGCCTCATGCCCACCACAACCCCCTGCACTCCTCTCCTTCTCTTCCTTCCCCCAGATTTGCCTATCTGAATTCCCTTTATTTTAGAGACAGTGACTTCCACTTGGTGTTCTGGGTGGAGAGCAATCTGAGTAGAGTTATGCTCCCTGCCCCTTTCCACACTTTAATAAGATTGCTTATTGCCTAATTGGAAAAACTTCAAGCAAGGCAACTAGAAAAATGGTTTAATTCAGGGATTCTTAACCTCAGCACTATTGACATTTTGGGCTGAACGGGTCTTTGTGGCTTAACGATTCTCTGTCCTGTCAATGTAGGATGTCGAGCAGCACTTCTGGCCTCTACCCACTCGATGCCAGTAGTAACCCCTCTGTCTCAAAGTGACAACCAAAAATGTCTCCAGATGTGGCCGACTGTCCCCTGGGGAGAGCTGAGGCTAAATGGCCCTCTGCTGAGAACCACTGATTTGTCTAATTGTGAAACTTCAGGCATGGTAACTAGGTTAATTTTGAGGGATATTTGTGGGATCAGAACAGAGAGTTGTGGTGAAATGAAGACTATTATTAATTATTATTATTATTAATTCCGAACAGTCTGTACTTATGAGAAAGGCAGAGTGAAAGGCTGTCTGTACTCTTTCTAGGGTCCATGCATGTGAAGAGACCATGAGGATGGGTCACGTTAAGAAAGATGGAGGACATGAGGAGCAAGCCAGGAAGCAGGCAGACAGTTGTGTGATGTGGAGTGTAATTCTTCCCCATATGTATCAAGTCCTCAGTAAAATTACTAAGCTCTCAAAGCTAAATTGCAGGTGGGTTTTCTTGTGGGAAATTGTAATGTGTGCCTGCTAGTTCAAGACCATACTGAGAAAGGATTTATGGACACAGCAGCAGAGACAAGGGCCCTGAAGTTAGGATGATTGGAAATTCACAGAAAATCATGGAGAGGGTTACAACTTGCTCAAACTGTGCTTTTGGAAGTTTGGGCCAAGTTTACCAAAACTGGTGAGACAGATAGATTAAGGATCCTAATAATCAATTATTTTCTTATTGACACTCAGCACCCTTTCTATCAGAAGGTATGTATGAAAACAAAGTGTGTACTAAGGAGTGCACCTCTGATGGCAATTAAGAACTCTTGTTCTAGAAGCAGGACAAGTGGCAGAGGTCTGGGGCTAGGAGTTCAAGACGTAGAGTCGAATCTCAGCTCTGCTATCTTGATGCTGTTTTGGGGTATGTCACTCACCTTCTGGATCTCAGTGCCCTATAAGTGAGGCACAGGGACAGGCTACCTTAGACTTGCTGCAAAGAGGTGAATAAGACCACATGTAGAAACACTTTGAAACAAAAATGCTCCCCAAATCTCAGGATTAAATGATGGAGGAACTTGGTGCTCTCTACTTTGATCTTCCTTGATTTATAGATTTTTGATATGTGAATAATCACAGGGATGGGGAATTCATGCTAGAAGAAGCACATTCAATCTAGAACAATGTGAATTCAGGGAAAATAATTGGAGTGATCTAAAATTCACCTTTTCATAACCTTTACCTTTTGAGTCTAATTCTGCCTATTGCAATCACACTGAAGAAATGGATGTCCTTCTGTATATGACAACCCTTTCAGTATTTGAAGTGGCTGTAATGTGTATCCCCTTCCCCATTCACTCTTTCATTAAGCTAAGCTTTTTAAATTCTTTTAATTATTCCTTATATGATGAATAAGCATCTCTTAGAACAGTGACTCTTAAGAGGGAGTGGTAAGTAAGGAGAAGAGGACCCCATGTGAATTAGAATCCGGTGGGTAGAGTTCAAACAGTGTACCCAGCCTTCTTCCCAGAAGATGCTGATGAACCCTCTTAGTCCTGGTGATTCCCTCTAAGTGCCATCCTCTGTCCTCCTTCCTCAACATAGCCATTTGGAATTAACCCCTGACAGTATGGAAGGAGAACTTCTATCAGTGGAAGAGGCTGAGCATGTGAACGATGTGGAAGCAAAAAAAAAAAAAAAAAATGCTCAAGAAGCATGGATAGATTGTTATTCCTAGTTCAGTCTCATATTTTTATAAGGAAACTGTTTCTCAGGGAGGTTGACAGAAACTGCTTGAAGAAACAGGGTTCCTCAGTCCTGGAAGTGTTAGATATGGGCTTCTTAACTTCTATTTTTATGTCTTCCCTAAAACTGTGGAGAGATCTCATCATCTCTGCTCTCTTCCAATTACATTCTTAATTATAAATGGATGTTGAAGACACCATTTGAGGTGTCTTCCCAGCTCCCATAACCCTCCAGCTCCCTAGGCCTGCCCCTAGCTACCATGTTCTTAGCATGTGATGCCCCCATCCTTCCCCTTGGCCAGGACCCCAATTGAATGGATCAATAAAATGATCTCTTTAGAAATTGGAATTGGTATTTGCAATTTCCAGCCAGCACCCGCAATTTGGCTAGCCTGTCTCAGCATGTGCTGACACTGAGACACCCATAAATCCCTGAGAGACAAGGCACAAGTTTAGATCTGCAAACCCAGTTTTTTTGAGGTTTATGACAGACTCCAGAATCTTCTAGTAAATTCCTCTTCTGTCTTGAGCTGTTTAGAGTGGGCAGGCTAACGTGGAGAATCTAAAATCACATGATAAAGTAATTTCTGTTTCTACCTAATGTTATACACTGGTGATAGTTGTACTCCTAGGAAAATATAGAGAGGTGACTTAGCTTTGTCAATAGAAAAATCTGTGGATTTCTAGTTGACTGATCTTCCTTATTTTTATTTCACCCCTAGAAGAACTAAGAACTATTTGAAAGATCTTTAAGTTCATGTTGCCACTTGAAGGATTTTTAAAGTGCTTTGAACTTTCTGGAATAAGAGTGCTCTGTTAAGCCTCAATAATGAACAGTCATTGCTAAGTTAAAATATGGAAAATACAGTGAATTCCTCAGATAGAAATCCAGTTCTATTGGTTTATAGTTATATAGTTATATTGATTAAAACAGTAATATTTGTTTTAAAAATAGGACCCTAGTCTTCTTCCAAAGACGTTTTACACTCTCCCCTACTAATCATTACTTCATTAATAATAAGTTGATGACTTTTTAAAGCTATTTCTCCTAGGACAAAGTTGAATTTTAAATGTCAGAAAATGTCCTGTAGTCATCTTATTCTTGGACCGGAAACACTCTTGAGCTACTTAATTTTGAAAAATAGAAATTATTATTGCCAAACAGCACTTAGATCCAATAAGCAGTAACAATAATCATTTTGACCTTACAAGATAGGCCCGGCTAGGGTGGAGACAGAGCTGGAACCAGGTGTTCTGATTCTTGGTTAAATGACATCTCCCTCTGCTTAGACTTTTGCATTTGAGATGTCTTGGTGAAATAGACCTGAAGTGTTTCAATGGTGGTAATTCACCTTCTTCTGTAGACAACATAATAGATACCTTGGTTTCAAGGGCATAAAAGTTTGAAGGTTTCACCAGGTCTTTAGTTGAAGACAAGCAGTTGCTTTCCCTGAGGTAATGAGATTACAGGCAAAGGGTTTTTGTTTCTGAGTGTCACTAACACCTTGGATCTGGGAGGGTGAGGGAGGAACATGACTAACTGGGGCTGCTGGGTCCCCCATTTCTTCCTCTAGTTCATCCGCTGCCACAAGCTATTTCCTCCACTGTGTGAACTTCCCCATAACTAGCACTCACTGGACTCCTTCAAATCAAGTTCTTGGCCTCAGGTCTTTATGGAGACCACACTAATAAAGATTTCCAAATCTTGCTTACTCACTACCAAACTCAAAGATTCCTATGATGCCCATCCCACTCAGACCTCCCCTTGCTGCTTCCCAGGCTCTCTCACCTGCTCCTGCACCACTGGCTCCATAGGAAAAATGCAGATTTACCCTGAAGCTAAAGAAGCTTAAGTTCAGAGCACCCACCTGCACAGGCCCACAAGGTTTTGTTTGAAAAGACCCTAGTCATTTTCTTCTTGTAATTTTAATTTTTTTTTTTTTGGTTCTTTAAGAAGATAACCTACTACAGGGTATCATCTACAAGAGCATGACTAAAGACAGTAACTTACTCTCTAATCTCAGCATGACTCAAACTCTTAGAAGAGTGGTGAGTCTAATTTTCATTTTGTATTTTAAGAAGCCCTCTGGGAATACTATAAACTAAGAGGTTTCTTGAAGTGGTAGAATACCCACAAAGCTTTGAGCACTGTGGACTAGGGCATCTGCTCTAAACTCAAGCGAGTGTGATATAGTGGGCTGCTGAGTGCACTGAGCGCATGCACGGCTTCCTTCCTCCTTAGGCTCCACTGGATTGGAAGAAAACAGGTGCAAGGAGAATAAACCTATAATGGCAAAGAGAATAGGAAATAAGGTGACAAATAATTTCTGAAGATGGAAAGGGGATGCAAGGTATTAGAGAGTGGGAAGGGCAGAAGAGGGTGACAGTGGAGGCTGGTGTAATACTGCTGAAGAGACCCTAGACAGGCACTGAGATGTGGGTGTAATTGGGGTGTAACTGGGGTGTAATTGTCTGTGACCAAGCTTCCAGCAACTATCCTTCGCCTCCTTCTGCCTCTCCCCTCACTCACAGAGAGGGGGTTCCCAGCAGGCAGACACCAGAGAGCACTTCCTAAAGACCTTGAGTCAGCTTAGGTTGGGCTACACTTGTAGAATGGGTCTGGGGCCCCAGAATTAAATCTTCCTTATTCTGGCTTGGTTTGGGTTATATCCAGGGGTGGAGAGGAAGGGAAATTGCCAGACTTCTGCCAGCATCTCATCCATCTATTTTAAATAAAGCTCAGCCAACAAACCCCATCTGTGGACACAGAGCTCACAGCTTCCCTTTTTCATTCAGAGTCCATGGAAAACCCACCACAGCTCATCAGAATGAGCAATCGATTCTTAACCTACATGAACATCCAAATATCCTCAGACTTTCAGAAGAAAATCAGCAACATAGAGGAGAGTAATGAGATACAAAAAGACAACTGACCTTGGAGGAAATAGCTAAGTTGGAAAACAAAAGAAAATTCAATTAAAAGTTTAATTATTGTCCTCAGAAAGATTCAAGAAATATTACATATCCATGAGGTAAGAACAGGATGCTATTTATGAATAGGCAGAGAACAGGAAATAAATTAAAAATATGATTGTTGAACTTAAAATGCCACAGAATAGATGGAGGCTGGAGCCAAGTGAATCTTCAGAACATATCTCTAAAAAATGGAGAAATGGAGAAATACATGAGGAGAGTGGAGAGGCATAGGTGATTAGCTGGGGAGTAAAATGTCTGACCACTAGGAGTTTTTGAGTTAAGAAAAAAAAAAAAAAAGAAGAAGGGTGAGTAATTACTCAGACATAGTAGAGGAAAATTTCCCAGAATGCAAAGAAGATGTGACTCATGAGACGATCCCACCCAGGGCTGAGGGTGTCAGGATGTAGTGAGCATACAGAGACCCAGCTAGAGGGACTTTCAAAGTGTATGAAAGAGGACCTATCTGAAAGTTCCAGGAAGAAAAGACTAGAATTACCTGCGAGGATCAAAAGCACATCAGCTACAGACCTGTGAGCAACATTTCAGAAGACACTTGGCATGAAAGTAGGGATAGAGCCATTGGATAAGATGCACCTGTGGGAAGCACAGTGAATGCCCCACACACACCTGTGGGCAGGGGAGGCATCTCTCATGCCCACCCCGGTCTTGAGAGGGGTTGTGCCAGCAGGGCAGGGCCCTGGGTTCCCCGATGAAACCTCCTATAAATAGCTGATCAGGGAAGACTCACAGCACTCCAAGATGAGTCACAATCAGAAAGAAACCAGCACAGGATCTATACAAAGATAAAGAATACATAGTATAAAAGAAAGGGAAAGAAACAAGTAAAACACGTATCCGGAAAAGTAGAAGACTGTGTCATGAAGGGGTTAAAAATTGTGACCAAATATCTCCTTGAACAAAAATGTCACCCTTCCATACTAAGAAACACACAGCAAATGAAAGGACACCGTGAATTTTTTTTTAAGGAGAGCAATTATAACTAGAAACTACAACATGAAATATGATGATAAAATTAAGGCCAGCTGTGTCCTTCCTATTAAAGAATACCCATAAATAAGCACAACTCACCTATTAAAAACCAGGTTGAATCACAAAGGAAATCCCAGCTTTATGCTCTGTGCAAGAACATGCCTAAAACAGAGGGGTTCAGAAGGTTTACAATGAAATGATGAGCAAAACCATGCCAGCTGGGCAAATGATCCTGAAAAAAGCAACGTGAGTTATTTTTTAACTAGACAAGACATAAAATCAAAAATAGTTACAAAAATGTCTGAGAAAAAGGACTTCTGGTGGTGGGGTAGTGCTGGTAGAGAAATAGATCAATAAACAAATGAGAAAGCCTAGACATACACTCAAGTTTATATAGGAAACTACTGATAAAAATGACATTTCAAATCATTAGGAAAAGTACTAATTCACATGTGGTCTTGAAACAACTAAATAGCCACTTTAAAAATTAACTTCAATCCATATCTCATACCTTTTACTAAAATAAATTCTAGATTAACCAAAATTTAACTAGAAAAAAATAAAGCATTAAAGTAGTAAATGAAAATATGAGAGCCTTTAAAAATAAGATGAGAGAGAAGGGTCTTTCTAAGTATGATACAAAACTCCAGAAAAGATTAATAAATATAATTTTAAAATAAAATAAACAAAATAAACTAAAGATAAAAGATTAATAAATTTGATAATATAAAAATAGGATATATCATCAACAACAACAACAAAAACAATGTAAACACACTCCAAAGACAAAATAAGCAAACTGGGGTAAGTATTTGCAAACTACAATCATAGATAAAAAGTTAATTTCTTTAACAAATAAAGAGTACCAACAAACCAGTACAAAAGACCACAGACTCAATAGAAAAATGAACCCTAAAGATCAATAGACTTTTCACAGTAAAAGAAATACATTGGCTTTAAAACTATGAAAGGATGCATGATACCAGGAAATGGAAATTCATGTTACAACAAGCTCTGTGGTGAAGTCTGCAAGTTGTCCACCAAAATCCATTCTCTCTTTCTTCTGAGGCATATGGCTAACTGTGTCTGCGTCTTCCACTTGCAATAGGCAGTGGTCGTTGGTTAACCCCTTGCCGTAGAAATGAAGAGTGGAAGAGACGTGTCCTATTTCTAGGTTTAGTCTTTCGGATTACTAATTTGCCTCCTTCACCCTTTCCTTGGGCAGAGGCCAGGCTGGCCATTAAACTGTCATATCTCCACCAAAAGAATACCTGGTAGGAAGTGGTAGGTCACTTGGTTTTCAGTCGACCAATGAGAAGTTATTCAGCCAAATGAGGGTGGTTCTTTCAAGCACAGGATATACTGCAGCTTGGTGGAAAGAGCTTGTGCACTGGGGCCTGGGATCTATCTTGGACCTTTATGCCTAAGCAGAGGCCCCTGTGTGTGGTGATCGAGCATGTACTTGGAACAAGGGACAAGTTCAAATCATGGTTCTACTACTTACTTGCTATGTTATCTTTGACAAAACACTTAAACTTTGTAAAAAAAAAAAAAGTACTAACAATAGCATCTATTTTATGGATTATAAAAGAATTGAGTGAATTACTACATGCTAAGTACTTAAAACAATGCCTGCATGTTTAGTCAGCAATTATCACACAAAGTACAGCACTGGACATAGACCTTAATGAAGGACAACATAATCATTTTTGCTAAAACTGCACCAATAGTTCATCAGAAGACTACCTGCTGATGCAATGATGATATCCTTCAAAGCGTTTTTACACTTCTTCAGAAACAGTGACATTCTTTGTACTATTCTTAAACATGGCAAACCTTTGTCTTGGAAGATAAATTTGAATTTTATTTTTTAACGCAGACTAAAGTAATTGGCAGTCATTATTTTAAATAAAGCGAGTGATTAAGACAGGGCAATAGCACTTACCTAAGTGTTAAACATGCCTCTAATTTTGGACTGCCCAAGCTCAGACCTCAGCCCTGCTGCTTACTTACAAGAGCATCTGGGATAATTGCGTCATGTCTCCAAGCCACAATTTCCTCATCTGTAAAATGGGGTGACAATAGTTTGAATCTCACAGGGTAATTATGGGGTAACTCAGTGTCTCAGTTCACAAAGGGCTAAGGGTTTCCTTGGATACTAGAATGGGGACAGTTTTGGGCAGCCCAGCTAGATTCTTGGCCCCCTAGAATCTAGAATTAGAGAAGCCTTGTCAACACGACATTTGGCGAATGTTTCACTAGTCTGCCTTTCCCATTTCTCACAAGTTACTTTTAAAGATTATTTAGAAATAGCAAATTTTTTTTGTTAAAAGAAACAATGAGACTGTGACAGACTGCTCAGCGGCCATGTGCCTGAGCCTGGCTCCTGCATGACTTGGTTTGATCAAGGAGACTCTTGAAAATTACACTGATCTTGGGGTTTGCCACTCTTGCTGTGGGGAACCCTTTTGCCACAGGGTGAACAAGCCTGGTTTGCTTGCCTGAGAATGAGTGAGAGTTGAGAACCAGCTCTAGGAGGTGCTGGGGTCCAGACCATTCTGATGAAGGCCCATGGAAGTCTCAACCGAAGCACCCCTATAACCCAGTGACTGGGCAAGATATGGAATAACTCCAGTTGGCTGGTGGAGCTGTGGTCTGACCAAATGGAGGGGTCCTGACTCAGCTAGAGATTTGCCAACTCAGGAGCCTAAGTTTGCCAAGGTTGCTCTAGGGCCACCTTCTGGGCTTCTCTTTTCACTTGAGGACATTGTCATGATTTCCAGCAGGTGGCACATGCTCATCATCTCCTTTAGAAATCTGAATAAATCTAACAGTTGATTGAGTTACTGACACACCAGGTGTATCTATCTGCAAAGCACTTGCAGTCAAATTACGCCATCAGTAGTGATGAAGAGAAACTTGTAATTGGCATAATTAATATTTGAGTGCAATAGGTGTGTAATTAAAAAGAATACTTGCTTTGCTCCAGTAACACTGAGACTGGTAAGCGCAGACTTTTTTGAGGAAAGAGAATAAAGGATGATATTCTGAAATCAGTACATGTTTACTCAATTACATTTTTTAATTTATTGTGCTTTGTCGGTGATATGTGAATGTTGCCTAGTCTTGGTAAAAATATGTGAAATACCTTTATTGGAACAGAGAAAAAAAAATAAGACGATTTACTGAAGTGGGTGTGTGATTGAAAATGCAATCTCTTTTTTATTTCTGAAGGAGAAATTTGAGGCAAAGTAAAAGCAGTAGCCCTATAAATTTTTGCTATATCTCCATTATTTCACAGATGACTTAAGATATAAAAAGCACATAGTATAGGTTATTTTCTGCTACCTGAGAAATTGCCCCAATTGTGTTATTGACTTCTGGTGACTTCTACATGTGATTATCTGTAGTCTGGGGATTGGTATCTTTTGCCAAAACAGCAGAGAATAATGATTATGGGCTGTCGTGAACATGACCGTGAGCTGCAGATAATAGAGCAGATGCAGCGTGGGCCCTCAGCTCCTAGATTTGCCATGGGCCAGCGAATGGAATTTGGTGTGTCACAGCAGCCTGTTGGGGCCATGATGGAAATCGTGTAAGTCCCACCTCACAACCAGCCTCACTGAGCATTGCAGTGAGTTTGTGCACTTAATGTCCTTACCACGGTGTCTGCTGCACACTGAGCATCAGAAACCTTGGCTGCTCTCATTGCTTCCTGTATTCTGGGAGAAAAGTTAGTGTTGGGATTAGTGGTAACATGGGCCTCTCAGAGTCTTGAATAGTCTTGTAACTCATCCCAGTAACTTTGCCAGGAATTAAGCATTTCAGTATAGCTCTGGGAAGTTAAATATAGCTGGTGATTCTCGCCAATGCTCTGGGTCGAGCTGGGTCTTGCCAATTAGCTCTGAAAGTCTCATAGAAAAGTCAAGCTTCCAAGGGCATTATGGATATGGTTGGGAGTTTTAAAAAATTCTGTTAGCGCAGAGGCCTTTGATTGTCTGAGTCTATCTTAAGAGAATCTCTGCTGATAATCACATAATTGTGCCTGTATGTATGTATGTGTATATATATATATATAATATATATTATATATATATAATATATATATATAGTTTAAAAGCTGGCATTTAGTTTAGAGAACAAAAAAATATGAAAACAGATGAAGTAAAAGTATAAGATCTTCTCAAAAAAGAACCAAATTCTGTTCTTTTGAGTAGAAATTTCAAAATACTATACAACCATTTTTTTTTGTATTTCTGATTATTTCATTGGGCAATTAGACACATGATTCGAATATACACTGAACAGGCAAGAATAGAGCCAGAGATGAAATGTCAATCTTAGATTTTCATTTTGAGCTGGAGCAGTTGCTTCTGCTTGCTTTTCCCAATTCTCTGCCTTAAATCCACTTAAAAGTAAAACAGAATAAATCTGTATGTGTTTCCTGTCCTGGGTCTTTTTTTTAAATTCAGCATTGAGAGCTGTAAAGGAATTGGGGAAATCTACCAACAAGGCGTTGCCATTGGGTCAGTGGCTCAGAAATTGTGCTGGTGGTTTCCCATCTCCTCAACACCCAACAAAACCCATTAAACTTTAACTGGGGATCCTTGACTCACCACTTAAAATAGGTATCAGTCATCAGGTTCAGAAAAGCTGCTAAATTATAAAAAATCCTCAATTACAACAACAGTTATGATGCCACAGATCTTAACTCTCATTTTGACCCACCTTTTAATTTCCGCTTGAGTCTAATAACTTTTCTTTTTTTTTTCAATTACTTTCTAAGTTACTCATTTAAATGGATGTGAAAGTAACCTGTGTGTGTATGTGTGTGTAAAGGGAGGTCAGATCAGAGAAAATAGGCCACACACACAAACAGAAGACTGCTTGCTGGCTTTTGGAACTGTATTGAGGAGGTTGGAGTGGCAATTCTTGTCTCCCCTGCGGGAAGCCCTCCTCCAGAGAGCAGGAAGGAAGTGACTGGCTGAGCTGGGGTGAGTCATTCAGTTCAGGCTGAGAACCCCTTCAGGGATGACATAAAAAACATCGAGAACATTGGTTAGCTCCAGAAGCTGGGCCAGTACCCAATCATCCCTGAGTTACAGTCCTTTCTGTTTTCAGATTTGTATTCACCAGGGTTTAAAAACTACAGCATATGAAGTTCAAAAAGCCTGACTTTTGATTCTCAGAGTGAGCAGAAAGTGTGCCCAGTAAAGACTGAACTACTTCTTCTTCTTCTTCTTCTTCTTCTTCTTCTTCTTCTTCTTCTTCTTCTTCTTCTTCTTCTTCTTCTTCTTCTTCTCTCCTACTCTTCCTGCTCCTCCTCCTCCTTCTCCTCCTCCTCCTCCTTCCCCTTCCCTCTCCTCCTTCTCCTCCTCCTCCTTCTCCTTTTCTCCTTCTCCTTCCTTTCTTCTTCTCCTTCCTTTCTTCTTCTCCTTCCTTTCTTCTTCTTCTTCTTCTTCTTCTTCTTCTTCTTCTTCTTCTTCTTCTTCTTCTTCTTCTTCTTCTTCTTCTTCTTCTTCTTCTTCCAATGAAGAACTGCCTATTTAAAAGTTCATAGACTAGCTGTGTGGCTTTGGGAAAGTCGTCAAACCTCTGTTCTGTACTTATATAACATGGGGATCATAAGGACCTTAACTGCTTGTTGTGAGAGTCCAGTGAGGTAGAGAATGTGATGCTCTAGCATGGCATGGCTCACAGCAGATGGCAGGTGGCAGCTTTCAACACCATCAGCACTATTATTCTTATTACTACTTGAATGTGCCAATTCATCCATGAAGCAGATTCTCAAAGATTTGGGGAGGGAAAAAAACTACAAAAGCATCATCAGTCTGAATGTAGATTAGTGTTTTGTTTATTATTGTAAAGTGAGTTATAAATTAGATATTTTTACCCCACTGAGTCTGGGAGAGACAGACAATAAACAATCAATTACACATATAATAGATCAGGCAGTGGTAAATGTCATGAAGAAAAATTAAGCAGAGTGAAGAGATAGAGAATCAATGCGGGTGGGAGGGCAGTTATTTGAAATCTCTCTGACAGGTATCATTTGAGCAAAGTTACAAAGGAAGAAGAGAGAGCAACATGCAGCTATCTAGAGACAGAGCCTTCCAGCAGAGAGAACTGCAAGTGAAAGATCCTGAGTCAGGAGAGAGCTTGAAGAAACAGCAAGTGGGCCAGTGGCCTGGAGCAGTGAGAAAAAGAGCAGTGGGAGGTCAAGGCAGAGGACAGCACAACTGGATCACATCAGATCTTGTTTGCATGGTAGGGGTTTTAGAAGGGAGGCCAGTCCAGGGTTTGAGCAGAAGAGCGACATGGCCTGAATCAAGTCTCCAGAGGATTCCTCTTACTGAGAAGTAAAGAATAGATGTTTATTCCTGTGCCGAGTGGCTTGCAGTGACCGTGCTCTAATTCATCCCAAATTTCTAGCCTGATAAAATACAAATTTATGTTTTAAAAATCTACCTCAGTAAGACTGAGACGTCTCCTAAGAGTCTACATATTTATTTTAAAGGTAACTTGGTCACAGGATCAGGTAACATCCCAGGAGTTAGTTAATTCATCACCATAAATTTATATTCTGAGTCTCTGACTGTGTGAGCCAGAATTTAGCTAGAATTACACAAGATAATCCAGCTGGAAGCCTCATGGCTTCCTGCTACCCACAGTTCCCAAACATGGTGTTTCAGCCCAGGAGGCGCCATCTGTCCTGTGGGTCCTCCAGTTGCCTTTGCTTCCTTCTTCCGAGGCTTCGTGAAGCTGCTGTGTCTAGGGTGGTCAGAGTGGGCATGCAACAATAAAGGCTGGAGAACTTTAGGGTGCTGGGGCTCATCGATGTACTCGTATGGGGCCATTACCTCAATAGAGGAACACTGCAGTTTGCAGCTGTTCTTCCTCCAGAGGAAAAGAGGCCCCACTAATTCTGTTTTTATTTAAACCTATTCGGGTAAAGAGTTGTAATTGAAGAGTGAAACTGTGGCTTCCCTTACCTTATCCCCTTCAGATATGCAAAGGGGACTAGCTGAGCCCAGTTTAGCGGTTCCGCCCAGGGCAAACCCTCAGAGCCTCAGTGCCTATTCAGTTAAAATGTAGAAAGGGATATGCAATAGCTTCCAAACGGATGGTTTGGGGCTCTAGCTGTCTAGGATCCTGGTTACAACTATGTGAAAATCTAATGTCAGGGACAAGACTGCTGAAGACGAGTATAGAAACACAAAAATAGCTTTCATGTAAGAGAGGTGGGACTATGAGTACATTCTTTTAAATTTCCCTGATTGTTGCTTTCATAGCAATTTAAATTGGTGATGAGAGAAAAACACTTTGGTGGTGGTGGTGGGGGGAACCACTTTGGAATATTGTAATTAAACATTTTGTAAGGGCATTAGTGGCCCATCATGTCTAGCAACACATTAGTACATACAGTTTCCCTGTCAGACACTCTTTCTAATTTAGGGGCAGCCTTGGAGGAACAGTTCTAAGGGCTAATGTTCTTAGTCACTCTCAGTTCTCTTCCCCTACTTCCTAAATATTGTGCCACAAACAAATTTGGAAGGGGCAAATGAAGAAGCATACTGGAGGAGAGGGCTGTATCAGCGTGACGGAGAGCAACAAGCTCACACTTGCCCAAGACTGGGTACTGAGTCTCAACGAATGCCTTCCCTCTCCCAGCACCCTGCCCTGTGCTGCATGCATATCGGCTGCCTGACCAAGAAGACCAGCATCCAGCTGGCCATGGGGACTGGGACACACGTGGGCAGAGCAGATACGCCTTTAGCAGGGACCAGATTCCCGCCAACCCATGTCCACATCTCAGAAGGGCATGATTAGCCCTAGAGAGGGAAGGGGTTCTACTTGTAGCCCCAGAGCCTCGTGGCCTGGCTGTGTGCAGGCAATCCTTACCTCCAGGGTGGGGTGAGTCGAGAGGCAGAACTTGTGGGGGTGACAGTACTGGACCAGAAGCAGAAAAGAGGGTACCTCTCCCAGCTTGAACCTTTGTGTCCTGGGCTCTCCCATAACCATCCATCAGTCTCTTCACATTAAACACAAAGGTGGGATGGCTGAGGGGAATTAACTAGAACAGGGCATTTCAAACTGTGGGTCATAACCAGCGATGTGCTGGTAAATGCTTAACAACTGACTGGGGAAAAAATGTGGGGGGAGTGTGTAAATTTTCTGATCTCCACGATGTAATTATTCCAAATTGGGAAGAGATGCAAAGGGCAGGTCATTATATAGTATTTCCGTTATATGATAAACATTGATAACTCAAGAGTTGGGTTTATATAATTTTATAAATTATATAATTTTGTAACCCTATAGAATTTAATTTTTAATAATGATCACATTTAACAACCAGCGAGCAAAATTCCTGAAAATTTAATCATTGGAGCTCGTGAGCCACTACCTTCAATACATCAGTGGCTTACTATCTAATTGAGGGTTCGGAAATGGATTTTTTAAAAAAATATGGAATACTTCATGAATTTGTGTGTCATTCTTGCATAGGGGCCATGCTAATCTTCTCTGTATCATTCCGATTTTAGTATACGTGCTGCCCAAGCGAGCATCTGAATGGATTTTTAAATTAAATAAATCAGATTAGTTTATGCAAAGCTAGAATAGAATATATAAAATTATAGAGTGCATTATATTAGTCAGGATAACTATTGTTTCATAAAATTTGTGTGAGTGTATCAGGTCATGACTTAAAATATATTTACTTTTGTGGGTCTTTTAAGAAGAAGTTTGAGCAATTCTGGAATTGAGGGGCTTCTCTATCCAATTTCAGTTTGAGAGTGACTGTCAAGAGGACTTCACCATCCATTAATGTAGCCCCAATTCTTAAAGTTAAGAGAGCGACTGGGTTACTGAAAGCTTGCTTGCCCCTGAGGGAAATGGAGATAAGGCCCGGAGAGGTTGAGAAGATTTTGGGAAAGAAGACCCTTAAGAGAAAAAAATGCAGCAGGAGACGGCTTCGCCATTGGACTCCGTGAAGCTGCAGGTGCAAATCGCAGTCTTCAAATGTGGCTAGGTCTCCTGGGGTCAAATGGAGATGGCAGGGTGTTTGCAAATGAGAACTCTGAGGTTTCCTCTGGCCTCAGTCTTCCTCTCATGACAACAAGGGGACGGTTTCCTTGCAGGGCAAGGTGAGTAAACATGAGGTCACACCCTTCCTGTGGGTAGTCAGATATCAGCCTCCTTACGGAGAGGATGTGGGCCCAGGTGGGGCTGTAGCAAGAATGGCAGATGTTGGTATCCACCACCATATTGTTCTTTAAATTTTTTTTTTAATTTTGAGATAATTGTACATTCACATGCAAGTATAAGGAGTAATACAGAGATCCTAGGTATCCTTCACCCAGTTTCCTCCAATGGTGACACCCTGCATGACTGTGGTGACTGTGGTACAAGGTCACAGCCAGGAGATTGCATTGATATGATCCACCAACCTTGTTCAGATTGCACCAATTTTACATGTATTAGTGTGTGTGTCTAGAAATGTGCAGTTCTATCATGTGTAAGTTTGTATAGCCACCACGATGGTCAAGACACAACATTTCTGTCTCTCAGGGTCCCTCCTGCTGCCTTGTTACAGTCACAGCCATCCCCTCTCCCTCCCCTGACCCCCCCACGACCGCTATCTGTTCCCTATCTGTACAGTTTGTTATTTCAAGAAAGTTGTTGCGGATCAGTAGTAGTTTGTCTCCTTCTGTTGCTGAGTAGTTTAGCCATCTAGCTGTCAGAGGGCAGGTTTCTGGGTTTTGGTTATCAGTGAACATTGGTGATTTTGTGTGCATAATATCTTCTGAAGGATATTTTCTTCCCACAGAGGTGAGCAAGGATCTCAGTGTGAACGTGGGCCCACTGTCGCCTTCGATCACCAGAGGCCTCCCTCCACCTAACTCCAGAGGTCACTGTGCTTGAAACCATGTGGGGGCCTGGAAGCAACGGACTTCCTGGTGAGAGAACCTTCGCAGACTCACATCCGGAGATCCCGGAGCCAGAGTGCTGTCTGTGCTTCAATGACTTCTCCAGGCCCTGCATGTGTCACAGGAGAGCCATCATCTACCAGGTATTCATTTCAGTTTTCTGGGTCAGGAAGGTAAGAGAGGAAAGCCCCTCCTTTGCCCTAAGGGGAGTGATTGATGAGAAAGCCACTGAGAACTGACTTTCTTATTTGCCCAATACTGACTGGCCTAGCTGCTGTTCCATATACCAACTCGCTGTCCCAACAGCAGCCCTGTACACAGGTACTACTGTTACCCTGTTTCACAGATGAGGACACTTCCACATAATCGGGGAAAAGAGTCAAATTATTTGGAAGAAATAGAAAAGAATTTAAGTGGTTTATCATAGACCATAAATATAATAAAAGTAGTGCCAGTCAATCATTTATTATACTCAAAGTTAAACAAAATTTATTAACATGCACAGGCAGATGCTGCATTTGCTCCTGAGCCCCAGCTTTGTCTTTCGGCAGCTCTGTGGTCACCAGGCCTCCTCATGATGCACAGGTTGGCAGATTTCCTCTTCAGCCAGCTGCTACCATTCACTCTCTTCTGTGCCACCCACATCCCCGAAGCTGGGAGTAATGGCAACCAAGCTACAAGAAGGGGTAAGGATGATCCCCCAATGGGGCCATCCAAAGTGGCTCTCTAGTTTCCAAGAGCCACCACATCCTCAGAAACGGGCTTTTGGTTTTTCATGCAGTCCTGGCATTGTATCCATACCTTAGAGATCATGTCTACTTCTAGGATTTTCTTTTCTGTTTGTCTTTTTTTGCAGGATCATCACAAACTGAACAGACTGCAGGCAGAGGGAATGCTGTGGAGAAGGTAAGCTCTCCAGTGGCACCTACACAGCTCTTGTCAGTATACTGAGGCTAAGGGGTGTGTGTCATATTTCTTTGGTATTTCTACAGAGTGTGCAGGTTCTGGACACATGCTAGATGCTCAGTAAAGGTTTGTTAAATAAATGAATCACTAAACAGAGTAGATAGTTGTTCAAACAACTTGTATGGCCACTGTGTAAAATTGTATATCAATATTAATGAAATCTTGAAGGAAACTAGGAAATAAAAATATTTGCCTTAAAGTGATGGGCTCACAAGTACATTTTTTGCCCTTTTGAAATTTACTATAATGTGGGTCTCTCCATCTAATGTTTTACAAAAGGCACACCTCTTACTGGCCACTGATAAGATTTGTTTTGCCTGGTCATGACAATGCTGAAGACCATTTTGGGACTTGTTGCTGCATTTATCTCTGGGTCTCCAGTGTCTGGTGCCCGGGACAGGAGGCATCTGTGAGCCAGATATAGGTTTTTCTAGGGCCTGTGTTGTAATTCTGCTCTGAGAATCAAGGGTCAGATAGTCTTGAGAGCAAATCGCCCTCCTAAATGATGTGGATCAGGTACCCCTCTTCTTTTAATTTCTTCTGGGATAATTTGATAGAAATTTTAGGAGAAAAATACATACCTTCCTGTCATAGCTAAAAAGGCAAGATTTGGAGTCTAGTTAATTGCTGATTTCAGAGGTGTTTTCAAAAATCACTTTGACATTTGGCCAATTAGGGTCAAAAATAACAAGTCAAACTTTATTATGATAAAAATAAATAGTCATTTTGAACAAATGCTCTTTGTAATAAGTAATCAAGACATTACACAATCTATTTAACAGGTAAATCCATTAGGTATCTGGGCTTATATTTTGCTGTTAACTCAAACTGGCAGGTTCATTGATATTAATCAAATGACATCTCATATAAATTCTTTTAAGGTATTTTATTAGCGAAGATAGGATAGCCTTGGGCTATGCCAATGATATCCAAATCTTATTGGCTTTACACAACAGAAGTTCATTTCTAACTTTTACAAAGGTGGCTGCCCTCCATGTGGTGACTCAAGGGTCTAGGCTGCTTTTATCTTATCTCTGAGTTTCAAAATGAAGCCTTTCAATTGCTACGGCAAAAGAGAGAGACTGGAGAATACCACAGTGGCTTTTCTTAGCTTCAAAACAGATGTAATGTCACTTCCTTTACATTTCTAGACAAATTCCTTTGTGAAGAACATAAATTTGAGAAAGCATGGTGCTTGCACAGTTCTGTGGTGGTTGAATTTTGTTAAGAAAGTAATCCTGGAAGTATGCTGCATAGGTTCCCATGCTTCTGAGAGAGAGAGGCCCATGCTCAGAAACATCTTGCCTCACTGATATGGGGAGCCCCTAAATCTTCATAAATTTATTTCTTACCCTTTGGGGCACATGTATTTCAGAGCACACACATCTTATCAAAATCTCCGATGACTGCCAACTTCTTGCTCAACTAGCTGATTAAAATGATGTTATCAATATAGCAAACCAAACTGCTGTTCTGCAGACTGTTCAGATGGTCTAGGTCTCTTTGGACTACATCATATCAGAGGGTGGGAAAGCCTGATGCGGGTGAGATTCCTTATTCGGGATGGAGAAGAGTGCTTTTTCCAGCTGTATGGCCATGCTCTATGGACTAGAGACTGTGCTGGTGTGGTCTGGCAGTGGCACCACAGCTGGCCTTGCAGCTGCAGTTGGGGCGACTGTGTCATTGGGTTTGTGGTGGTCCATTGTCATCCTCTAGAACCTATTTGGAATAGGCAATGGTACTGGTGAATGAAATAACCCTTTAGGTCTTTAAGGACAGTATTGATCTTTTGGCCAGGATGTATTATTTTTTTTTTTGGTTTTCCATCTTGACACCCTACTTGGCCTTCCCTGCTGGGATACCTCTTAACCCACACACCAGGGAGCCAATGTGGGTGTTCTGACAACTGTCACATATGTCCATACCAACTTTACCTTCAATGCCAGGGGAAATGATCACTTGGTTGATCAATGGATCCAGTGGACCCACTGTGAGCCACTCTTGGACCAAGACTCCATTTATTTCCTGGACCTCGCAAGTCCTACTCTAATGGGGCCATGATGACTTTGAGTGCCTGGGTACAAATGTTAACTCAGACCCTGAGACCAACAGCCCTCAAAATGTCTAGTTGTTTCCCTTTTTCAGGTGTACAATTACCTGAGTAAATGGCCACAATCCCCTCTGGGGGAAGTCCTAGGAGAATCCTTACCATATATACTTATAACCAAGTCCTCTCTACCAGTCAGTGGGTTCTGAGGATGAGAAGTGGCTCATGTCTGGAAATTGGGCAAGAGATTCTAATGTTTTATTGGGGCAACTTTCTTCAGCCTCCTGATACTTATCTTTGATTTCCTTTGTATAAATTGAGCAATACACTTGCTGGCTAGCTATTTGTCCTGCTCCTGACGCCATGTTTGACCATCTCTATAGCTCTTTGCAGTTCAGGGTGCCACTCCACTTTTGCTGCTCACTACAATAATTGCACCTACCTTGCTTCTGATGGTTAAATGTCACAACCTTGCCTCTATTATGTCACCATCCAATCATCCTCATTGTTAGCAGTGAGCCCAATGCTCCCCGTAACAGCATCTCTACCCTCAGCCCAGTCCTACAGTGGCCAGCCACTGCTGAGGATCTCACCAGCACGTTCCTCATTACCTTTGTAAATGAGGTGTCCTCTGGGCTTTCCTAGTTTAAGTTTCCTGGTTTTATGGAGTATATTTACTCTCCTGTGCCACTTCTTAGAGCATTTGAATGCTTTCCTCCGCTGTCTGCCACGCCCATTTGGCATTTCCACCTCATTTAGTGTGGGACATTGCTTTCTACAAGCTTCCAAAGGCCATACTGGCAGCATGTACTACTTGACAGGGCGCCAAATCCTGTATCATGGTTGAATGATCCCATATTAGTAAACTCTAACCTTGATCTACCTTTATGTTCTGCCTCCCCTGAATCCAACATTCTCTAAATCTGGTTCTGCATTTATTTTCCCAGTTTCCACTGGCATGGGTTTCCTCATCCTAAAGCTTCTTTGCAGATAGGAACTTCCTCCTTTGTAAGGCCCAGCACTTTCCCCAGCTGGGTGATGCAAGTGTTGTGGAGGAGTGAGCTGGAGGTAGACCATTGAGGTGTTTGCCTTGTCTTGCAGAGGTCTCCGCATCATCTTCAAGCACAGATAGTACTTGCTTTTAACAGGGAGAAGTGGGACACCTCTTCAAATCCAGGAAATTTAGGGAAATCTGAGATTCAAGATTTCTGAGTGCATTAATCCAGACGACCCTCCCCCAAGTCTCAGGGTCTCTCTTCTTCACTACCAAGGTCCTGACCTTGGGTTGAGCATTCAACCTTTTCTCGAGTGCTGCTGTCTTCATGATTACATAATGGCTCTGATCCACAGCATTTTTTTCTCCTTTTTTTTTCTTTTGGTTCTCTAGTTGCAGGAGATGAGGGTGTCTTTACATGATATCAAGGAAACCCTCTTTACCTGGTACCAAGGAAGCTCTCAGAGTTTTCTTTAAATTGTGATCTTTTCATTGCCTTGGCCTCAGCAAGAGCCACCTGATTCCATAGTTCAGATAATTATTGCTTTTCTTAACCTCTCCAATGCCTGAGATACTGCACCTGCCAGTGTGTTTCCTTCCACAGACTTCCATTCCAGCTCACCACTGCTACAATACGGCAGCACTGCTGTGCCACCAGCAATGTGCCAGTGGGCATCCAGCTCTCAAATCCCACCACAGAGGCTGCTCCTATACACTCCTGACCCCAACTGTATTATGCTGGATTCCCCTAGAAACAGACTCTGAGGCAGAGATCTATATGCAGGAGTTTATCAGTATTATTCTCAGAAAAAAAAAGTCCTGTGAGCATTTGAGGGAAAAGGATTGGGTAGAGAAGCAGCTTCATCACAGTGCAGTTGCTACGGAAGCCTCCGCCAATCCTCTGAGAAGCTCAGGAGCCAGGCGTGCTATTCAGTTATCCTGATGGATGCAAAGCCTTGGTCTTGAGGGTAGTCTGGATGGCGCACAACGACACACTCTGCAGAAACCTTCCCAGGTCCTGGAGTTAAAGGCGGCAACACTGGAGTTTGAACCAAGGAGAAGCTACTTTCTTAAATTCCATGTTAAACTACCAGTAAACACCATATATTAAGGTCTTGAGAGGATAAAGTCAAGCAGGTGATTGAGGAACTGGAAGAAGGCTCGAGAAGTTAGGGTAAAGAATGATCCTTAATCCTTTCACCACACAACTAAGCATTTTTTTTTTTTTTTTTTTTTTAGGAAGTGAGGATACAGCAGTGAAAAGAACAGGCTCTATCTTTATTAAGCTTGTATTCTGGTATATGCAGGGTGTGTTTGCTTGTTGTTGTTGTTGTTTTGTTGTGTATCTATGAAGATAAAGGGGAGGAGGGAGGGAAGTGGAGAGGAAGTCAGGGGGACACTTTGAGGTAGACAAGTAAATGAGGTGAGGAAGGGACCCTGCAGATGCCTGGGGGTCAGCGAGGGCAGACAGAATTGCACTTGGCTCAGTTCCTCCTCCTCCCCCCACTTCCCGCCCCGCCTGGTTCCCTCCGCGAACCAGCCAAGTTTCCCCCGCGCTCAGCCTCCCGCCGCCCCGCGTCCGGTCCCCTTTGCCCTGCCTCGCCACCTCCTGCCGCCCCCCGCTTAACCCCTCGATAACCCCTCATCCCCCCAAGTCCTTTCATTCCTGGTCCCCTCCCCGACACCCCCTCTCGCAGTCCCTTCGGATGCCACTTCTGAGGCAGACCCGCCCCTCTTCGGGACTTGGCCAATGGGCAGTTGAGGTCGTGCTGTGGGAGAAGCCACCACTTCCCCGCCCCTCTGTGGGTCTTGGCCAATGGGGAGCTGGGCAGGGCCAATGGGCGGAGCCTGGAGACTGGGGCACTGGGGACTCGCCGAGCGCAGGGTAGGGCGCTGAGCGCGGGTACTGCGCGGTCGCTCCAGCTCCGGCTGCTCCGCGGGGCTCGGCGCGCGGATTCCGCCCAGCATGGCGGTGGAGGAAGAGGGGCTCCGGGTCTTCCAGAGCGTGAAGATCAAGATCGGTGAGCGCCCAGGAGCTGGTGGAGACGGCGGGGTCTTTGAGGGTCTTGCGGCGGCGTCCCCAAGTCCCCGACTTGCTCTTGGAGATGCGCGCTCCCGGTCGAGGCCCCCATCCCACCTCCTGCGGACGGTCGGTCCGCCAGCTGCAGCCCCCTACTCACCTCCCACAGAGGACTGGCTGGGCCAAGCCGGGCCCCGTGGCTCCGGGGAACGCAGCTCTCCCGCCTTCCCTGCGTGGCTAGCGGCCCCAAGTCTCTGGAGGCTCATTGTGGGGGGTGGGGTCGTCTGAATGGAGGGGGAGGTGCGGTGCAGAACGCAGGTCCGGTCCCAGCTAGGAGTGTGTGCCTGCGTGCGTGCCTGTGTGCGCATGAGTGTGTGCATAAATGCGTGAGTGCATGTGGTACTCTGTGGATGCGTGCATTTCAGGTGCCAAATTCACCAGCATCTCTCAGCTGCTGCACCAAGAAACTTCCTTTTCTTGGAACGTATAAGCTCTTCCACAGGTTTTCCCAAGGGCATGGGGCCGGGTCGGGCTGCTGACTGGTGTCTGTGTGTGCACAGGTCTGTGTGGTGGATGTGTGTGTTTTTGTGTATGCATGTGTCTCTGGTATGTGCACACATCTGTGTAGGTCAATGTGTGTTTGTGTGTGTGTATGTCTGAGTGTGAATGTGTGGCCCGCACTCTGGCCCAGGGCTTCCTTAGAGCAGGAAGACACTGGGGCCACCCCTCCCCCACCTTCCATTGAGAACTGGCGGAGGGAGCGTTTGGCCACCAGGGCCTGCCATTAAGGCCATGTCACCCGGGAGGATTCTGCCTTTCTCAGTGGACTGAAGAGCTGGGGGAGGTCAATGAAATGCAGACTCTGTAGTGGGCTGGAGGGCTATATCTGGACTTCCTGGGTTTATCTGGAGAGATTTGCTTTTTCCCAGTTCTGTTTTATCTTAGGAGGGTGATATGCAAGTTGCTCCCCCCTTCCCTCAAACAAAAGCGGTGCCTGGAATTACTGTTACACACTAATGCCATAAATATGTTGGGCGAGAGGCCAGTTCTTGTTGGAGAGGGCTTCTGAGTACCCAGAGTGTCACCATCTTCAGGGTCCTTCTCACCTCCTGAACTCCCTGTCCCTAGGAGCGCTCCACATTCCCATCTATTTCCATGTAAAAAGGGCCACAGGGAACAGAGCCAGGCACCCAGTGACTGTTGCAATGTCAGTTGTTGATGACATTTGATGCTGCCTGAGGAATTCCAGCTACCCCAATTCAGCGTGTTGTTTCCTGTCTGCTTTATTTTGGTTTATGGATCATTGCTGAGACGCTGTTGATATTTGGCTCAGAAGCACTGCAGATAGAATGTGGCAGCACTTCAGCCCTGAGGAGTCTGCCTGGAGAGAGAGGGTTTCTCTTGTTTACTTGGTTGAAATCTGCTGCTCACCACCTGAAGTAGGGAGTAAGGGAAAGTGTCTCTCTTAGGGTCCCCTCAATCAGGAGCCCTCACCCAATGCCTGGGTCCAGTGAGTTGTGTGAGGAATGTCACCCTGGAGCATTCCAGGTGCTTCTTTTTCAAGGGGAGTAAGAGGGGGGCATTGGAGTGAGGGTGTGGCCGTGGGGGAAATGTGCCAGGCTTCTGGTAGCAGCAGGCTGGAATGGGTCTGGGGATGGTGTGGTCCAGGCCCAGCATGGCCAGCCCACCTCAGACTCTACTCAAGGAGGATTCTGGAATTGTGATTTGTTAAGCAGAGAGGATAGATTTCTATCCAGGATGGCACAGTATGTGAAGCAGAAGGGTGAGGAGACACCTGAAGGTCCAGGAGAGCAGCTCTGCTGGCCTGTCAGTGTATGCTTGTGGGAGGATTCTGGACCTCAACACGGGCGGGGGGTGGTAGGGAGGTCCTATGTGGAAGGAACGGGATTAGAAGACACTGCTGGGTTAGGCGTTCTCTCTTGTGTGCTCCACTTTAAACAAGCGAGAGAAACACTCGGTTCAGCTGAGGATTAGTGCAGTGACTGGAACATCTGCTGTCTCTAACCCCATGTGGGGACTGGGTATTGTTAGAACCTTTGGAGCCTCCTTACCTTTCTCCCATGTTTGGGGGCTACAGAAGCGCCTGTGTGCCAGCCGTCCAACTTACTGGAGAGAAAACGGGCTCCTCAGAGAGAAAACAGGGGCTTCTCAGAGAAGACCCTGTCCGAGGGTCTTCACCTACAGCGCTGGGCTGCAAGAGGGAGACATCTGTG
Organism: Eidolon dupreanum; assembly: GCA_028627145.1. Taxonomy (NCBI): domain Eukaryota; kingdom Metazoa; phylum Chordata; class Mammalia; order Chiroptera; family Pteropodidae; genus Eidolon; species Eidolon dupreanum. The sequence goes on along the minus strand of CM053508.1, from coordinate 44,056,475 downwards.
ACTGGCCTTTGTAGTTGGAGGCATTCAGAGAGCCGGGGCCTACAGAGAGCACAGGCAGGGCACATCCTGCATCTGAGTGCAGAAATGGTCAAGGCTGTGCTGCTGAGTTAGAGCCTGGGCTGGAAACCCCGAAGGTGTACTGTGGATGGGCTGGTTTGAGGCTTAGTCTCAGTTAACTTGAGGGAAAGCTTGTTAGTAGAACAGGATGACGATGATCCTGAGCATAGTAAGTGATAGGCTGATTTCTTTCTTTAGTCCTCTGTTTGTGTCCAGTCTGGGCTCTGACTTGCCTGAATGCCCTGATCTTGAAGACATGATGATGAGGGACACAGCAGTTGATACGGAGGAGGGGCAGACATGCATGAGTCACTGCACACACAGTCACATGCACACTCGCCTCTCCTTGTTTGGAGACACTGGCGGGGCCGTCCATTCATCTCTGAGCCTTCTCTCCAGGCTAGCTGGCTACATGCCCCATGTCTGCTGTTGGCCTGCTGGATGACCCAGGGCAAGTGTCCTCCCCTTTCACAGCCTCTTTTTTCCATTTGCAAAATGCAGGCTATTATTGTCTACCACATCCGGTGGGAGATTACAAGACAGTGTTGTTCAGGCTTACATTAATGCCCGCCCCCTCACTCCTAGAAAAAGACAAAAGGAAAAATTCTCCCTAAAGTTATACTAGTAAGCAATATCACTACTGTTGCTAAGAAAAAAAGCAGAACATTTTTGGGAGGATGAAGAGATTTTTAGGTATGAGAGCCTTAGCCTTTTAGTTCTTAAACAGTTTTGGAAAGTGTGATGGTGCTTGGTCTCATTGAGAGACAAACGTTGGGGAAAATAGGAGGAATCTCTTCCGTTTTTTCTCCTTCCTCTTTCTTTTTTCTTCTACCTTTTGCAAATAAGACAATACATAAAAAAGTGCCAAATAAAAGTGAGGTATTTTTATTGTAACTATTTTGAATCCTTGTCTTGAAGAACCTGTTGTTTTCTCCACTTAAATCTTTCAGAGTTATTTTGGATAGTTCTACTGGACACTTAAAAATCTTAAACATTGTCTGTCTTTGGTACCAGTTATTACTGTTTTTACACCAATATCTGATGTCGTGTAAGACTGACCGCACTTCCTATGAGATGGCTACTTTGAGGAAGTGTGTTCTTCTGACTTTCCATGAGTCAGGACTTCAGCTCTGGAAGGGAAGCAACTTGAAGATTTGTAGGCACTGATTGGGGAAAGAACCTACAATGAGAGCACATCTGCTGGGCAATGTTATTTTGGACCCAGCACTCCTTCAGGCATTGTGAGATAGCTTTACTTCCCAGTGATTATTTTTCTTTTTTCCATAATAGTTAGTACTTTTTTTTAAGTGTCATCTTATATCTCAGTAATGTGTCCATTTAAGAGCAATATACAAAGGTATTTCTCTCAAGCTAAAAAATATCCTGGCCTTGTAATTCAGAGTGAGAAAAGCTCTCTTGCTCTGTTACTGGTTTCCATCATGGGTCTCAGGGCGCGGTTTGGATCTTTTTGGTGTGTTTGTGTGTGTGTCCCATGGAAGGCCGAGCTCCGCCTAGTTCCTTGCTGCAGGCCTCCCTCTGACAAGTCTCGTCCTTCTCCTTGGATCCAGTGCACCCGCTCCTCCTGTGCTCACTGCACACGGAGCAAGCTCTCATGGTCATTCTCTTTAAGAGCAGAGCTTGTCCACCAAGAAGGGCGATGACGATCCGGGTTCAGCGCAAGCACATCTGAACTGATAGTTCCCCCCATTCAGCACAATGTGGCCCTGTGTGGGGGCCTGCCTCAGCGGTTACCTGCCTTCCCTCCACCTAGTTGTAAACATAATCCCTCCAGAAGCAGGAGGTCCCTCAGACAGGGTGCCTAGTGAGAGGAGGATAGGGAACCATGGCTGAGGGTCCCTAGTCTATGCCTCCCTTGGTCATTCTGCTGGCGAGGAGGGGGCATGGTGAAAATGCCCAGACCGCAGGGGTTGGGAGCTCAGGGTTCTAGGTCCACTCTGCTAAAAGTGGTGTATTTAACCCGATTTCCTTCATGGGAAACAGTAGTGTGCTTGTCACAGGGTCTTGTAAGGATCAGATGAGGTGATGGTCCTTCTGTTAAAAAAGTTAAAATAGTTACTAGCAGTATCTTCACAGGGCTAAGAAGAAATTGTTTTCTCAATTAGAGAAAATATTTTGTGAATTTAAGGGAGCCATATAGGTGACATTAGCTTCTTTTGTGTGTGTGTGTGTGTATGCGCGCGTTTGACGGTGTAAGGGAGGGGCCGTGGGGGCCGCACGCGGTTCTTGGCATCAGGGATTTTATATTCTCTTGAGCTTTTTGATGCTAAAATTAACCTGGATATTTTATTAACCGAGCTCAGCTAGCTGCCTGTGCTATTTTTAACCTCTAAGGACTAATGTGCAAAACTGGGCTTATGCCTGGGGAGCAGCCGGGCTCTGGGCCAGGGGTGATTTCAGCCCGTGGCTCCAGGTTTTGCCTGGGAAGGGGATGGGTTTGCTGTGTATGTGTGTGGGGGTAGAGAAGGATACAGACTTGGTATTATCTCATTATAATTTAAATTCTCACAACTCCATGATGTTGACATTGAGGAAGGGGACTTGTAGAACTTATTAAATAACCTGCCGAAAGTCACCCAGCCTGGAAGAGTGGAACTGGGATTTGAACCCACGTTTGCTCGATGCCAACATTCTTATTCTCCTCACCACTTAATACTGTCTGTCTTTCCTTTCTCCATGATCTTGGATTTGAATGGTGGTGGTGGTGGTGGTGGTGGTTGAGGGATAGGGGCTAGTGAAGCACTGAGAAAGAGAGAAGTGGCCACCTTTGGGGACAGGGAGTAGTCAGTATTCATGAGGGAGGGACAGGGCTGCTGGCTTTTGTGGGCGAACATCAGGGAGTGCTGGCCTGGGCGGTCACTGACCATGGGGTGCTAGAGAGGAGTTGGAAAGGAAAGAAATTGTGAAGATGTCATCTTGAACTGAATGCAGAAATTCAGAGATGATTTTTTGAGCAGGGCCATTGGCAACCCATACAGCCCTCCAGGGATGTTAGAATAGGTGTCGGGCAGGTGAGCCCAGCGTGTGCTCCTGAGGCGGCCCTGTAGACAGAATCGCTTGGTTGGAATATAACATTCGGTAGAAAACGTTTAGATTTGCCTCTCTGAACACTTACATCTTCCTGAGGTGCTTGGGGGATGAGAACATTGGCGCATCATGTCTTAGTCATAAGACGTGCACATATTTAGAAAGGTGGTATTCACTGGGGCAACCAGAAGTGGTAGCTGTTAATGCCTGAGAAGTGAGGTTTGCAAGTTGGATTTCATGCTTCCAGGTGCCCTTGAAGATGGTCAGGCTGCTATGGTCACAGTTGGAGCCATCAGGCCGTCGTGGGGACAAGAGCCCCTGGGAGCCAGTTGAGGAGAGGAAGGTGTAACTAACTACACTTGGAATTGGAGACCCAACACTAAGTCACAGCTATATTTCTTACTAATTCTGCAACTTCAGACAAATCCAAGTTCTCTCTGCCTCTCAGTTTCTTTGATCTTTTTTGTGGAGCTTAATGACTTGTGCGAACAAAGGTACTTCCTCTGCTCCAATCTTTATTGGTAGATGTTCAGCTAATGTAATTTTGAAGCTATTTGTTATGTTAATCTTGTAACAAATTAGAGTTCCCACTAAACAAATACATCTGTAAGAGACAGCCACCCTTGTGTGCTCACAGGTGGACGAGGGCAAACATCAGGGGAACAGTAGCCCTGAGCCTGCCGTGAAGAGTTTGGAGAAGGGAGGAGTGATTGTGTGATGCAGAGCTGGGTGGAAAGAGTGGGGCACGTGGATGGGCTTTATGAGGACTTGGACATCGCGTCCTGCAGGTGCTGGTCACCCCTGGAGGGTCCAAAGTGAGAGAGCAGATATAAGATCATAGCACTTGAGCATGGGGTCCTCACTGGTTGTCTAGTCTTCTCACCCTAACGTCAGGGTTGGGGTCGGTACTCAGCACAGAAAAGGAGGAGCTTGCAGCATGACTGAATGTAATAACTTCGACCAGTGATTAGAGATGTGCGGGGATGTTCGTTGCAGAACCACCACAGTCAGGGGTTAAATGAACAAATAGCAAAAGTGAAAACAAAGTAAATGCCAGTTGAAAGGGTGATTATATTATGGTGCCTCCATAGCGTGGAATATTATGCAGCTTTCAGAGGAATGAATTAGAGCCAGGCCAGGCCACATGACATCCAGGAAGTTCCATGGGGTATGACTAGAAAGAAAAGTAAAATGCAGAAAGTCCATCTAAGATTATCCTGTTAAAGAATAATAAAATCCAGATAATGTGCAGATGTGGAAAGTAAGACCTACACAAGTCCATCAGTCAGACTCCCTGTGCTGGGGATGTGGAACTGATGTAGGAATAGGGAAACAAGAGAGAAAAGGTCTGTTTTGAAAAAGCTAGGACATTACTGTTATGCATGTATGTACAATTTTGTATATAGATAGGTGAGTGGAGAGTTTAAAAACACAACTTTAAAAATGGAACGAACAACATTCTGTAGGGGAACCAAGGCCCAGAAAGATAAAACGATTTACTTGGATCACAGAAGGCTCACTCATATAGGAAAGACGTGGGAGAGATGAGAGTGAGGCTGCTCTTGGAGTACAGAAATGAGTAACAAGCTAGAGCACCGCGGAGGCTGTTGCGCAGAGGGCACTGGGCTGGCTCATGAGAGGGCCCTCGGACCAGCTCAGATATGCTAAGTGGGGTTGGCGCTCAGCTGCTGTGTTCAAGAATCTCTAACATGGGTGAAAGGGAACTTAAATCCTATCATCCACAGCAGAGGACCTGGTGCTTTCCTTTAAGTGTGAGGCATCTTTCAAAATTAACAGCTAACATGTCCAAACTTTGTTATAAATGCAAGTCCCATGATCATCCTTAGAAATAAAGAGATGAGTGTCTCCCAATTCTTGGCTTCCCAGATCACTCCGGGCTGGAACCCAGGAAGTGGTTCTTACACGAGGGTTGTTAGGTCAAACTTAAGGCCCATCCGGGGCTCAAGAGTGTCTGGGGAGCTTTTGGTTTGAGTATTTTTTTTTTTAATCTTTGCTGGAAATGATGGATTATCAAGATGACCGTGGGATCAGAGATAGTGATTCCTTGTTCTGTGAGTGTCTGAAAATACTGGGCGTGTTTTTGCACGCAGGGCTGCATTCCCCCAGGGCCGTAGCTCTATCTGTCCTGAAATTTGGTATTGTTAGTTTCAGTTTTTGAGTAAGCTTGAGCTACGCATTGGGAACAGTTAGTGTCCCGGTATGAGCACAGTTGGTAAATGCTGCATCTCAAATGTCTGAAACACGCTGTGTGGGTCAGCGTGCTCCTAGGAGGGTTGAGAGGAGGCTGAAAGCCGCACTCAGGATTACCGGGTCAATCAGAACCTTTTCTGGAAGCAGAACACTGCCCTCACTCTTAGGTCAAGGAACGATTCTCATGTCTGTGTTTTCCTCTTCACATTATTTCTGTTCCTGTTATCTGAATCATTTCCAAAATGTAAAGAATCATTCTTTCTTGGCCCCCAATTGCCAATGGGATAAAATCCAGAGGTAAACTAAGTCGCCGTGTCTTTCTTAGACCCGGAGTGATTCAGAGCCTGGAGACTCGTGCCAGCGGCGGTGCTTTCCTAGCTAGGTGACTGCGTCTCCCTGTGCACTGGAGGCAGCAACGCTTTCTGCTCAGCAGCCATAAGTGCTGTCTGGTGACTCAGCACCAGGACCAAGTCTCCAGGCCTTGCCTGAGAACCATCTTCCTCCTTTGCCAGTGTCTGGGGCTGACAGGATTCTGGGATTGGGTTCAGACTTCTGGATTCTTCAGGACATTTAACAGAGATCAGGGTGCTAATTATAAGTGTATCTCTTTCTGGAGACTTGCTTGTGGACACATAGTTTTATAAGTCACTGGGTGGTCCAATTAGGTGTGATCTGTGTGCAGGTCACTAGAGTCAGGGCCAGTTTCTCCTTTCTTGTCGTGTCCATTATAAGAAGCTGCACAGAGTAACCCCCAGTGATACCCACACAGTCAAGCCTGTCAGATAGTTGAGGATGCTGCATGCACCTTGAAATCTCTTTAGCTTCGTTTTGTGTTTTTTTTTTTTTCCTTCTGAAGAAAAAAATTTCATTTTCCTTGTTTAGCTCTTGTGGTTTCTCCTTTCGGTTCTAAACCCACTCCTGGGCAGTACCAGAGCAGCCAGTTTGTTTGATTTTGTGTGCTCTGTTCATTCTCATTGTGCCAGATCAGGCATTGCTTAGGGAGCCATGGACACGCTGAGTGCAACAGAGATGGCTCCTGTAGGATAGTGTCATGTCAGAATCTAGCACCCCTTCTGTGCAGGGCGCCTCTCAAGGTCACACAGCAGGAGAGTTTATGAGTGCCTAAGTTGTCCTGTGATGAACTTATAATTACCCAGGCTCAGGCGCTCCTGTGGTTAGTGAGGAACAGCTTGCTTGGGTGTGTATCAAATCACTTCCTCAAACAGGAGATAGCTGGTTTCTCACCGAAGCCTTCTTCTTAGTGAATCTTGAAATGAACATTTAAGGGACTTAGCAGAGCAACACTTTTACATGGACCTGTGGTCCTCGAGAGGCCAGGACAGCTGGGGGCTTAGATCCTGCTGATCCACTTCCAGCTAAGTGCCTTGAGCTACGTGGAAGGCCTGAGCAAGTTCACCTGAGACCCTGCTTCAAACGGAGGCTCTCTGCGGCAAGGCAGGAGGGAGGTGGGTGAAGTGGGGCAGGAGAGTGGTTCAGCTCCAGGCCTCCAAGTCTCTGGGCATCTGCTTATGTCGGCCCATCTAAGTTGGGGCTTTAAGGCTGGGTTAACACTGTGGTACAGAGCTATTAGCAGAGATTCAGGAATATGAACTAGTTCCAGGAACTTCATCAATGTGCAGACCCCAGGGGACGTGGCCAAACCAACTTCTTGTTTAGAGCTCTGGGTGGGATGCTGTGACTGGCTGGTTTTCCCATGGCCTTTAGGATAGGAGCCGGGCTGGGGAATTCCAGATTGTTGGGGGCTGGGCTGGCATGCCAGCCTTCTCAGATGGCCCTGCTGGCCTGTCCTGGGGCCAACCACCATAAATGGTTTTTAACTTAGGCTCGAACCACTGGATATTTTATGTACTTTATAGGGGTGAGTTTCAAGGGCAGTGAACTCTGCCTATCTGATGTTCACATGGGAAATACATACCACCAATATGCAGTATGTCCAGGAGTTGGTCAGGGCTTACAGAGGAGTGAAGCATTTGAGGTCTTCTCTCAGGCTGCACCCTTTGAAGCAGAGGGTTTAAGTTGATGGAGGGAGTTGTTCATCTTTACCTTCTTAGTCGGTCTCCTCTTATCATGCAAACACACTCAGGCACAAGTGTACGTAGTACACACACAGGCACACACATAAATGCATACACACACATGCAAGTGCACACACATGGTCACACAGAGGCACACACATGTGCATATGCATGCACACATGTGTACATACAAACACGGACACATGCACACACGTGCACACACATGTACACATGCACACAATGCTGTGTGCCAATGTGGTGGTGGAATGAAGGCATAAGGCAGGCTCACAGCGGCTCTTGGTGTCTGTTCCGTTGTATCTGAGATCTGTGGCACCAGGGAACTGGCCTTGGGTGCCAGAGTAAGATGTGTGGAGTTTAAAAATTGTCCCTGTTTCTCAAGCAAGCCTTAATCTTTTTTGCTTGCCTGACGTGGTGGAGGCTGCAGACACTGCAGATAGTCATGTGACTCATCCCCAGGGGGCCTGATCCCCAGGGGGTCTGTGGGTGTGTGTTTGGGAACACCTGCAGTCTGAGAGCCTTGAGGGCTGCTTGGCAAGGACTCCACTGCCTGTCCTGGGAACTCGCTGCTGGGATACCTGCTTTTTCACTTTCTATGACTTGAGAATTTTTTCTGCCATTGTTTTTGATTTTTTAATATTTTATATTTCTATCAGAAACCTTTCACTTTTTAGGCCCACACTTGGGGTTTTTCTTATAGCTTTTTTCCCTATTTTGTTTCTGGACTGTTCTCAATTGGCTGCAGTCAGGTGGGAGTTCTCAGTCTTTGACCAGCTCTAAGGACTCCTGGCTGAGTTGTGATGTTCCGGAGACTATATTAGAATTCAAGTGGGAGGGACATTATTCTAGGGAGAAACATGAAAAGAAAACCACTGCAATTGATGGTACTTGAGCTGTCATCAGAAGTGACCAGTGGCCCACCTCGCCTCATGGATGTCTGTTCCGTGGAGGATAACATGGTCTGGTGACAGTAAGAGGAAGGTGATCCTTGGACAATTCTGTAGGTTTTGATGAGAAGTTCTTCCACTTGTTAACTTGGGGCGGGCTCAGAGGGAGTTTGTATACAGGCTCTTTTTCATACCAGGCAAACCCTGGGAACTAACTGGCTTGCTTATGTGAGAGCCCCCAGCTTGCTGGCCCCGGCGGACGGACGCCTTCCTTGAAAGGGGAAGGCCTTGCCTGGTGGGATTCCTGCCGAGCTGGGTGGGCTACAGATGGCTCGATTGTCCCCTTGCAGTTGCAGTTACATAGTGATGACTCCCTAAGAAATCACGGGAGGTGATGGTCAGAAGATGTCTTGCGGTTTCCTGAGCCCCCCCAGCTGGCTCCATCCATCTGGAATCTGTGGCATTCCTTTCTCTGTTCATCATTTCCTGCTCCACTCAGCTCTGCGTCAAGTATTTGGAGAAAGAGTTTCTCAGCATTTGGACCCAAGAATGTGTTTATGCATGTCCTGACTGGAAATAAAGGATCGTGTGGAAAGAGAAAAACCACTTGTCATTATGTTTTTGCTCAATATCTTGATTGTCTATTTATTTTGTTTCATAAAGTCTATTCCGGTGTTCTCTACAGGGCAGGCTTTCTCTCTCTCCCTTGTGCCCTTTCTGGACAAGCAGACCATTAGTCAGGGAGCTGAAGGGGGTGGTCAGGAGGGAAGAGGAAGGAGCAGGCAGTGTCTGGTCCCCCGGATTAGACTGATTTTTTATTTCTTTTTCACCTGATCATGATTCATTGTAACCAATAACAATTTAGTTATGTGTCTACTTTTTTTCCCCCAGAACACCGGAATGGTGGTACTACCCACCCCGGCCCTTCCATGCACTACCCTCTCTCCCTGGTTCTGGTCAGTTTTCGTATCTAAGAATCCACCAGTTTTGTGAATATATGAATGTTGGTGTTTTTAAAGTAGGATATATATTAATTTTCAGTATAGGTGGTCAGGTGATAGGCTAGCTGGGTCACTAATTCCATCATTCAACACAGAATGGTCACCTGAGAACGTGGCTCTCTAAAGCTCTGCCTTTTGCTCTAGAAGCTAGTTCAGACTTTAGTATAGCCATGGCCTAAAAGTGGTGACAGTATTTTTCAGATAAAGAACTGTTTGGGAAATTTCTGTATGCATCTAATTGGGGAAGTATTGTGGGGCATATAAATAAGAGTTGATTTTGTGTGTTAGGGTTGGGGGTGGACCAGGATGGGTAGGTAGCATTCAGAAGTCAGTATAAGACAGATGACTATTTAGGGTCACCACAAGGCAATGGCAAGAACTTTTAGTGTGCCTTGAGGTATTAATCACAAATACTAGTTGGGGAAAAGTTAGTTTTCAAAAGCTCTTCTGCTAAAATGTGCTCATGGGTTGCTTAGGTAGCAATTCCAAATCACACAAGCTGCTAATGAGCTGAAGTCAGCCTCTGATGTTTACCTCCCTGTTTCACATAGTTGGATACCACCTTCAAATGACGCATATGGGCCTATGGAGCCATACATAAACTGGGGATTTCACAGGATGCAAAGAAAATATAGGCCTTGCTTTCTAAGACATTACAGACTAAGGGATAAATAAGACAAACTTACAGAAATAAGACAAACTTACAGACGTAGTCATGTATGTATGGGAATAATGATAAATGGGGAGTTTTCAGGTCTTGGGGTAGGGAGTTATCCTCTGCGCTAAGGTAGACTGAGGTGAGTTTAAGCTGCTCTTCCTATTCTCCCAGGAACAGATACCTAGGTGTGTGTGCCTGTGTGCATACATGCGCATGTGTGTGCAGACACACACACACACACACAAACACACACACACGGCATACACTGTATTTTCCAAACCAAAGAATTCTCAGAAATAACAAATTATATATGCAGAATTAATTTTTAATTATGAAAGTGGCTCCTATTGAATAAGAGCAGCACTTTTGTCATTAGAAATAAACATTAACTCAGTGTTTTTCCTATTCTAAAGTTTTATCTATTCTTTTTTCTTTTAAGAATTTTTATGAGAATTTATTTGAGCCAAACCAATGAAATATGCCAAGGAGCAAGATCTCAAATGCTCCTCATCTGTTCTTAAATGCAATTCCCTACATTTTAACAACTCTCAAGAAGGGATGCCTCTGACAAGCAACTGATTGTCAGTGTTTCCCCTTTATGAGCAGCAGATAACAACAGTCTGTCTTACAACAGAGGCTTCTTAGGTTCCTTGAAATGTGACATTTTCCTTGGAAAGCAGAAGCAGAGAGGGCTAGGGATGGAGTCTGTAGATGAACAGGATGGCAGGAGAGGGCACTGTTTTTTATGTTTGTGTTTACATGTGTGTGTTTCAGAGTTGCAAACCACCTTCATGTAAAGTAGGGCGTACTGGACATGGGGTAGATGGGCAGGCTGGCGCAGAGGGACCCGGCCGAATGCTTGTTCCATCAGGTTGCTCTCCAAGGAGACCTCAGGACAGTTGCCGGTTTGACAGCTTGTCGCCTGCTTGCGAGCCCATGCGTTTTCCTTCATAGAGAATGTCATGTTTCTTATGACTTAAGGTTATGGCTTAAAAGTAAAATATTAACCAAGAAGTATAATCACACATATAAATGCAGTTTTGTAAGAACAGGTATGTCTGTAGCAACATACTAACTAGGAAGCTGTTATTTTCCCTTGGAATGCAATAGAAGTAGGAAATAGGAGGTGTTTCTGACTTCTGGGCTAGTTACAAAGCATTTAGTGTAGTTAAAAAATTCATATAAGACTGTGTGTGTTACAGAAGAAACTGAAAAACAGAGGGCCACGTTAGATACTATGGACTTTAGGTGATTATTGAAGTTATTTAGCATGTTGTCTTGAGTTCTGTAATTTTTTTTCCCTATGGTTTTATCTCTATGGCACAAGGCTCTCATGACAGGAAGTGGGTATTAATGAATCAATTAACTATTTTAGAAACTATAGGAAGTTATCTTGTGATGAGCCTGCACTTAGAGCACTCAGCCCCCCCCCCCCAACACAAGCACTGAAACACAAGCATTGCTTTTGTGTGCTGATCAGCCTTGCACAGGCAGGGTGGGGGTGTAATTGCCCTACCCTCTAGCCATCATTCTTGGATGCTGGCTGGGTGCTTGATCACAGAGGCACTATATTCATGTGCTAAACTATGCCTGAGAGATAATAGAGAAAATTTATTTCTCTCACAATGGGGCACGACTATGAATATTGGGTCACTGGATGCAAGTTTGAGTTGCAGATTACTCCCCAACAAGGGAAACCCTCAGTGGGCTGGAGATTTTTTAAGTGGCTATGCCTTGCCCTGTGCCCCGTGCAGCAGTGACCTCTCCATGGGACTGGGCTGTGTTCCCAGAGTGCTTTCTGCATCAGGACACCAGCTAAGCAGGTAGAATCGCACTACTTTAGCTCCCTTCTCCCCTCCTCGGGATTAATTGGGAGTTCTGGATAATTTCACTGGTGAGTTAGAGAGTCAGCCTTCTCCCTGCACATGGAGATGGGGCTGCTGAGAAATTAACACCAAATATGTTTTGGAGGGAGTATGTTTAAACTACTTTCAGGTTTATACCAAAAACTTGCCCAAATACTATTAACAGATAAGAGTTAAACAAAGATTAGTGAAAGATGAAGAAAACCATGTTGCTTTTATAAGTAAAATTAAATACATAATAATGTTTCACTCATTTTGGTTTGTGCAGTTTAAAGAGCAGCCAAGAATAAGGTATCACTTTCTTAAAGGCAGAATGAGGATCCTGGCCTGTTTTGCTCCATTTAGCAAGTGGACAGCTAGGTTTTGTGGCTGGATCTCATGCATGGGCAGAGCTAGGACATGCCCACTTCTCTGGCTCCTGGTCAGGAGCGATTGCTGATTACTTTGTCTTATTCCCATCCTCCCACCCCTTTCTCCTCACCTTCCTTACATGTGCAAGGCCAAGATGACCCAGAGTCTTTTCCAAGAGAGTTTTGGACTCAAGTCTAATAAAGGAAACCCCAGGAAATCCAGAATAGAAAGTTAGCACATGACAAGAGGAAATTCATTTTAAGCTCCGCAGATAAATTTGTGGTTTGGCTTTCTAATATCGCGACGAACGTCAGCTCACCCAGGGCAGTGAGGGTTGTTCAGGTGGCCCCAGCACCAGGCATTAGTGTCTGCTTGGAGCATTGTAAACACTTCATAATGGTTTCTGGAATAAATTAATGAATGTTGTGCAAGCTAGCAAATCTGTATTAAAAACTGTTTCACAATCTTGAAATTTGGATAACAAAGGCTACCAATCTGGTTTTCTCATTAGCATATTTCTTTTTTAGAAGTTTGTCAGAAGCAACTTGGTTATTTCAGATGGGCTTAGCAGGGACCTGGGTTCCCTTCATATCTGTTTCTTTGATGTTTCTTTTGTTCCTTCTCACTGCTTTGCAGTCTTAGGTAATGCACTGTCTGAGTGACATGACAGCTTGCTGTGGCTGAATGCTTGGAGGATGTGCGGGGCTATGCGGGGGAAGACCCCAAGCCACAACTGCTGGGCTGACTGCTGGGTTATGGTGTCTGGTGTGCTAGGGATGGGCCCTGGGGGTTGGAGGTGGGGTCTGAGACCCCAGGTGCTGTGTGTGATCCTGCCCCGGGAGGGAGATTGAGCTTTACCTGCGAATAATGGAGCAGGGAAAGGAGCTGCCTTTGGGTCCTGGAGTTGCTGTGGCTCCTACCCAGTGTTGCCCAGCTTCCTAGTGTCTCTCTCAGCTCCTGGTTGGCCTCCTCCAGTAGAGCCTGGCTCTTGCCTCCGGCCTTACTACCTCCCTGTGCCCCCCTAGCACTGCCCCCCTGTGCCCCTTTCAGCCCCTCTGCTCTGTGCCTCCAGCCCCCCTGGCCTGTGCCCCCAGCCCCCTGCCCTGCGCCCTCCCAGTCCCCAATTCCTGTCCCTTTGCATGTCCCAATTCCCCCACTCCTATTTCTGCTCTGAGGAGCAGGGTCTCCTTCCTGCTGAGGTTCCTCTTTGAAACCATTTGCACTGAGACCTGAGCCTGAGCCCAGGCTGCCTTCACCTCTGCTGTCCTCCAGGGAGGAGGCTGCAGGGCCCACCTGAAGTTGGGAGAGGAGGGGACCTGTTATGGCAGAAAGAACTAGCATGCCCACCAACCCCTCCTCAAATTCCCCTCAACCCTGGCTATCAAGTGGGGTCCCCACATCAGCAGCACCACGTGGGAACTGGACAGATGTTCTGGCTCTAACCCAGACCTACAGAGTCAGTAACTCTGGGCAGGGCCTGGCGGTTTATGTTTCCAGGGGGTTCCCAATGCAGCGGAAGCCTGAGGGTCAAAAGTGTGCTGTTCCTTTACAGCTGAGCTGAGACTCCAGCGGCGCGTTCTGCCTTGTCATCAGTGGAAAGTGCTCCTCATCACATGCTGTGCTATGGCTCTAGGGAGAGGGGTCCTGACTTTCCCGGGTGAAAACCCTCCTTTCAGTGCCAGGTTCCAGCCCACTCAGGGCGAGATGTGAGGAGCTGGCCCAGCTCAGCTGCAGCAGCTCTTGGAAGTAGCCCCTTACGAGGAGCCCCTTCTGGGCGCTATGCCAATACCCATTTAGCAATAGATGGAGCGTTTTGTTTCTTTATCTGTATTTGCCATCTCCAAATTGATCTGATTACACACCAACATTTCCCATACAGATTGCCTGATGTTCCCAGGTCTTAGGTGCAGGGTGGGGTGTGTGGGGACCAGAGTTTACAGGACAGGGTGGGGCAATGCCACATACCCGACCACACACAGGGGCTTGTCTGCTTTTGCATTTGTTTCTTCCACTAAAGCCCTTGCTCCCCCCACTAGCCTCTGGAATTAAAGGATAGAGTGAAACCTGTACCTCCTCTAGCAGCATAAATGGAAGATATTTTAAGTCGATCATGTTCTATTTGGAATTACTACCGTCGTGCATTATTACCCCAACCACAATTTTGGATTTGATGTACCCCTAGAAGTACCGGCTTTGCTCAAATTGCATCAGGGAGAACCCTAATTACTGACCTTGGATAGAGGTTTACATACTCTGTTATTATGTTTGAGGTTTTTCGAATAGCTTGTGTGGTTAGAGACTATTTTGGAAAGAAAGATTGTCACACATGTTGTTGAAAATACCGAGCCTTTTTATGGGTGTTGTGGAGAGGCTGGGTTCTGTGTGGGAGTGTGGGATGTGGGAAGTGATGCTTCTCTTCTAAAGACACCAGCCCACTAGAATTTTGTCTACAGCTCATTTGTGGTATCAACAATTTGCTGTTCTGTGTTGTAGTTCTAATCGTTTTACCTTGAGCAGTCCTGAATGATGATGCATGTCAGCCCAACGTCTTTTGCCAAATCTCACGGTGGAAATCCCACGTTCAGGGTCTCAGTGCCAGAATCTCTCCCATCAATCCCGCTGGCTGACCAGTGTTTTAGGTTAGGTTCACAGTCCTCAAATAAGCACCAACCAGGGGTCAGCTTTTTCGTTTTCAGAGAAGTGCGTCCCTGTGCAGTAAGTCCCTATCCAGGTCCCCTGAGGGGCAAGTAGGGCTAAATGACTAAGGATGTGTCACATGCTGTGCTGGGTGCAGAGTAACGCTACCAGTCCTGACAGCCTGGCTGGCTGACTGTTAGTACGAGAGATTCGCACTCAAACGTGCTCTGCAGTGTTCATGTGCAAAACGTGTTTTGGTACCTCAACCCAACGGAGAAGTTCCTGGCGCCAGTCAGGCAGTGGTCCTTAAGCTGGCTGCACATCTCAAGCCCCTGGAGAACTTAAAAACAACATCAGTGCCTGGTTTACTGACAGAGGACCTCATTCTATGGGTCTGCACTTGAGCTCCCACACACTTTCAAATCTTCTTACCTGGGGGTGGGGGATCTAATCTCTGCCAGGGCTGAGAGAAGGAGGAGGAGGAGGAGGAAGGCAGTGAGGGAGGAGTGGGGCGGAGGGTCTCCTGCTGTGTCACCCTCCTCATCTCTCCTCGCATGTTTCAGCTCCTTTCATCCCCTGAGAATTGCCAGCAACTATTGGCTTTGAGTCTTTTGGATATCGTGTGTGTGTGTGTGTGTGTGTGTGTGTGTGTGTGTGTATGTGCGCGCGCATGCGCGTGTATACAAAAGTAAACATTTTGATTTAGGGAATATGGAAAAATGAAGATAAAATATGAAAAATTATGATTTTTGTATCAGGTGCCTTTTGCATGGGTGAACCCCAGAAACTCCCCTTCTGTAGATAAGACTGGACTGTCACTTGTCTGTGGGTGGCTAAGACGTAGGATTTGTTTATGGTATACCTGGTGCAAGGGTGTTCCAAGCATGAACGTCCCATGTTCGTTCAAAACTGTCTGTCCTGTGCTTAAGCTGAGAGACCCCCCCTTATCAAAGAGCACCCCTGGCTCATGGAATCTGTCACAGTCTCTACTTTGGAAGCCAGAGCAGAAGGTGGTGACGGCAGCGTTTAGTATGAAGCCTCAGCTTCATACACAGATGTATAAGACCTTGATGCAGTGTCAAGAGGACAAGTTTAAAGTCAGTTGATCCCATGTTCAATTTTAGCTCTGACATTGACTAGTTATGTGCTTTGAGCGAACAGTAACTTCGCCTCTCAGCCTGGTGTCTGCACAGCTAATCTACTTGAGAGAAGATTGAATTGGAATAAAGTGCCCATAGTTTGTAACATGTAAATGTCAGTTAAGCTGTTGTTGTTTAGGGATTCTCTAAATGTGACTGGGGTGTAGACTGGAGCTGAGTTTTCGAACTGACGTTGGAGATGAGAGGAGGCTGTGAACAGGGCTCCAGATGCTTGGACTGGGTTCTGGTGTTGATGGGGGAAGAACTGAGTAGAAAACTGTGACTGAGTTAGAGACATAAAGAGAAAGAAGAAAAAGATGTTCAGTGCTGTTTACACATTTTTCAAGAAGAGATCACAGTGCCAGAGGTTGGGACTGAAATAAAGCCAGCTGAATGTCCCATGACTGAGATGAGGTTCTGAGAACTCATTTGTCAGGCCTGGCTCTGTGCTGTCTGTTGTCTGACCCCAGGAATCAACAGCTTCTCAGAAAAGATTCCCTTGGGAAACTCTTGGGATTTTGACTCTTGAAGATTGTAGGCAAATGGAGGTGGGCGCTACGTCTGGCTCTGAATCTGGCTCAACCCTCTCTCGCCACACAACCCCTCGCCCGTTGCAGCCCCGGCGTCCTCCTCCTCCTCAGCTCTAAATCAAATTGCTGCCAGTTCTGTTATTCTGGAATACCTCTCTGTGATAAATTGAATAGTCACTCTGATAACTTAGTGGAACCATATTTTTATGGAAAGACTATGATTTACTGCGGGGACATTTGGAGACAATTTAGAATAGCCGTTATTGTGATTGGGGAAAACACACCCCTTTGTGGTCCAGCCCCTGATTATAACATCTGGTGTTCAAACTCTCATGTTGGTGGGGGTCAAGCAGGAATAAAAAGGCTTAGAATGGTCATTGTTGACTCTCTGAGTGTGCCAGGAACCATGGCATTTCATAGGCAGTATTACCCCCATTGTACGGATGGAGAAACTGAGGCCTAGTGAGAGACTCATCTCTGATCTGAGATAACAGCGGGGTAGGGCGATTTGACTGGGTGCTGAGCCATTGGTGTAAGCCTCTGGTTCAGAGAGAATCGGGCTTGGCTCCATTCTGAAAAGCTCAGCAGTAGTTTGAGCCCCTCTCAGTTTATTCTGCCTTTGCAGGGCCCTGCTCACTCTGATCCTGATGGCTTTGAGCTACCAGGAAGGATTGGGATATGGGTGGTGGTGGGACAGGATGCCCTTTCAGCTGAGAGCAGAGCTGCCACAAGAACCTCCTGGAGGAGCTTTGAGGATACTCGTCCACCTGCCCAGGCAGATGTCCAGGTCGTGGGCAGCCCAGCTCCAGCCCCGTGGGGAAAAGGAGCGTGGGCCTCAAGGGGCAAAAACATCGGTGTGCAAGGAAAAAGCCTCGCATGCTTTGTCCTGACATGAGATATTGATACTCAAAGAGCAGGTTATGAGGGTGAAAAGTCAAACCCATGGAATCATGTCATGAGGAGGCAAAATACAAAGTGTTACATTTACTAATCACCAGTGGTAGAAAGTATCAGAAAAACATACAGGGCATGAGGCCCTAGGCTTATGTGTGATCTTTCGCCCTTTTTTCTGTATTTTATTTATTCATTCATTCATTCTGTATTTTAGATGTCATTTTACTACACACACACACACACACACACACACACACACACACACACACACACACACGGTTAGCCGTTTTCCTGTGTTTCTAATGCAGGCCACTGTGCAGAATATTTGGAATGGTCCCTCTGTCCTTGTGCCTCTACCTTCCCTGACCCACCCTCTGTCCTTTGCCCTCTGACCTCACACAGCCTTTGTCCCCATCTCTCCACCTTGCCTGACCCCTACTCTTTCCATTTTCCTGCCTCCTGGACCTCCTGACACTGGCCATCCAGGGCCTGCCATCTTCGTCTGGGTTCTGGTGGGGAGATGTTGACTGAGTTGGCTCAAAACACTTTACATTTCTTAGACATAATGGTAGAAATTAGGGTTGTGATTGTCTATGAATTCAATTTATTTTAATTCATGGAAAATTATGAATTGGCCCTTGATTGAATAACAAGCAGTCTAGACCAGCCAACAGCTCAGATTCTGGAAGTTAAAAATAGAAGTGGTAGGGAAAAGGAACAACTTCGTGGAGTATAAAATCTCAAGATGAAACTAAAGTGAGCAGATTTTCATCGGTAAAGGATAGATTACAGTCTCCAAACAGAGCTGACAGAGAAAGGTAGGGCAAACACAAGTTTGGCTAGAGAACTTTCTTTAAAGTTATGTGTTCTAATCAAGCAGCAGTGGTGTACTTTCAGAAGGGTGTTGATAGTTTAAATTTAAATTACAATAAATTAAAGGATAAATGTGGATTTTCAATGTTAGTTTATTAGTGTAGCTAGACTTTAAACCAGAAAAAAAGGTAAAAGGGCTAGGTGCCTACTTCATCTATATGTTAGTGTGTGAAAAAACGATAATAACTTGGAGACTAATGGAAATGATAGGTTTGTTAAATAGGTCTTTACTACATCGATATTATCTTTTAGTGTATGTAGTCAACATTTTAAAATATTAAGCAGGATATACTTAGGTTCCTAATAGACAAAAATATAATAGAGAATACAAAGCAGATCAAAATGTATATGGGAACTTAATTTATGATAAAGATGGCATTTTAGTTCACAAGGGAAAGATGGGATATTTACTAAATGGAGTTGGCTTAATTAACTCTCTGTCTTGAAAAAAATTACATCCTAACTTGCCCTGTATACAATAAATTCCATGGAGATTAAAGGTTACAATGTGAAAAAAGAAACATCAGGAACATTTTGGAGAATATTGTGAATAGCCTCTGGAATGTTGGGGAACTTTCTGAGTAATTACTAAACTAAAAAGCTGAAGAGGAAAAGACAACAGAATTGATTATATAAGAATTAAAAACTTATGTGTGGCAAAAGATATTAAATGGCAAATGGCACACCCGAAGGAAATGTCTGTGGCACACATTCACGACCGACCTGCTCTCAGTAGACCTGGAGCACTCATACACTGGGACAAACCAGCTGCTGAGAGGCACAAGGGCTGTGAATGACAGAAGAGGAAACGCGAGATGTTCCACCAGGCCTGGCACCACTAACGCGGACAGGGAAGTGCACACCCCACAGCAGCGACATTTCTCTGGTTCTTGGCACGTACCCTCATCCCTGTGAGGAGCTCTGCTCTTGTCCCCACCAGAGAGGCAAGGAGCCTGGGTGTGGAGGGGTCTGAGGCCGCTGGACTGCCAGTTGGTACCAGCAGCTTGAACTTGGTGCCAGCTGGTTGAGTTTTCAGACAGCGAATGGGTGAATACATCTGTGTTGGCGCCACCATCCTGTGGAACACTATGTCATTCCTAAAAAGGACAGAGATAAATCCACAGGGAGTAACAAATTTATCAGATAGTAAAGAGAAAGAAGCTAGTTGAAGAGTCCTGTCCAGTATGATTCTATTTTAGTAAACAAGTTCAGAAGTCCCCCTTCTGTGTATCAATGCATTTATTCCTTGTACGACTGTAAGATCATAGAAAGGTCTTGCAGTCTCTGCACCAAATGGTCAGCGTTAATTATAGCTCACAGGTGTGGGGCCGGTTGAAGGAAGGGAAAGATAATTAACTTTTTCTATATACTGTACTTATGGCGCATTACTGGTTACAATGAGAATATATATTTTTTGTATTAAAAACATTTGAAATGGATAAAAAAAGTTTCTTTGTAAAACTCTTAATTTAAACATAGAGCCTTCTAAAAAGGACTGTGAATATCATTCAGTTACTATGGATTTTGTACCTACTGTATGCCCAGAAATGGCATAGGTGACCTTGTAGCATGTGTCATGGTTTAGATCCTAACTTGGCGCAGTGTTGCCCAAGGCACTCTATCTGTCAGAATCTCCCATTGCTGAACATTTAATTGTTTCTTTTTTTTTTGTCAACATGAATACTGTTACAAAACATTCATCATTCATAAATCTTTGTTTTATGGATTATTTCCTCAGGAGACCTAGATATTGATTTATTCATGGTCTTTAAAAAAATATTTTTAAAAGATTGAGAAATGGCAACTTAGGAAATCATAGTCAGGCATAAAGGGAAGACAGAAGAGCAACCTTGAGGCTGGTGGGTGCTCCTTTCATTTTTCCTGTACACTTGTGGCTCTGGTAACAAAACGTAGGTGCCACACCGTCACGCTTCAGGTCAGTGAAAATGTGGAAAGTGAATTTCTCTTTTGTCAGCCTTTGCCCCCTCGATGTGATAGTGTTTTAGGGGGGAGGTGGGAGTCAGGTGGGGAGGGGTCCTTGCCCCCATGTGGGAGGCTGGGGGCTGCTGGGGCTGCTCTGCTCTTGTCTGAGGGGCTCCAGATCCTCTTTCCCCCGCAACCCCTCACTTTGGGTGCCCTTCCCAAAGGTCGGAGGTGCTACCTCACCAGCACCTGTTCCCTGTGCTTTGAGAACCTCAGCTGCTGTTATAAATAAATCTGCCACTCGCTGGTTATACAGCCTCAAAAGGTGAGTCCCTTCCCACCCCACTCCCTCCCCACCCTCAGTGGTAGAACAACAGTGCCTGGTACAGGTCTATCAGATGGTTGGTGGCTGAGAGCCCAATGGAGTGGGGCCTTAGGATCCATGTGGGGAATCTCTCTCCCATCTCCGCCAACCAGGAGAACCTGCCCTAGCTTCCCTGTCTTACTTCATCTCTGGGCTGGGAGGGCCCCTCGAAGCCTGCAGGGCAGGAGCTGCCTACCCTGGATGATGGGGTGGAAAGCGCTCCCCACAGGGTTTTGGGGTTTGGGCACTGGGGACAGGTGAGGGCTCATCAGCACTGTGCCCTCTGAATTGGAGAGGATGCTGGTGACCTTGTTTGTTTCTCTGTTTGCTAGTGTTTATGACATTAGGGCTAAAGAGGAAGGTGCATTGCAACAGAACCAACCAGCACACGACAGTCTGCACTTAGAATGTGATCTCTCTCTCGGGCAGTCTTTCACAGTAATAAATAAGGAAAGAAAAACCAAAGTTTTAATTTCGTAGTTTCCTTGTATTCTAAAATTTTCGTTAAGACTCAAATCTACTGGCCAGAGAAGACTTTTGGTTTGTGGTTCTCCGGGGACAGCAGATTAAAGACCATCTTTGTGGCTGGGTTCACTGTAGTAGGGCCAGATGCTCACACCACGATTGGTCTGGGAGTGGGTGCCCTTGGCTCTTACTCCCTGATGACTAGGGTCAGGCAGAGAGGCCCATTTCTTCTGGCTGAAGTTCATGTGAAAACAACCCAGAGCTGCAGGCCTTTTTGTGGAGTTTCATGGCCTATGCCGGGCTTGCGATCCCAGTAGCACCTCGTGGGAGGGGTGCTCTGCTGGCGTTTGTCGGGTGACCATGGATAACATGGGCCCATCTTAAAGTCTGGCTGCATTCAGCAGTTAGCCAGGTTGTGGATCTTGTGTCTGTGGTGGGAGCTCTCTCCAGGAATTGGTCCTGTGTGCTATGAGCCAGCCTGCAGGTAATGGAAGTCTCTGGAATAGATACAGTGTGCTTCTGGAATTTTCAGTGCATTTGTTGGTGCCTTTGAGCTTTTCAGACTGTTATGCTTTAATTGGACAAGAGCTACCCCAAAGAAGGATAGTAGGTTCTTCTGGACACACCCCCACACCTGTCAAGGCCATTCTGAGAGCATCCACTCGGATCCAGAGTCAGTAGGCACCAGGCAAACAGGCACAGGTCCCGCGAAGCATCCTGAGACTCTCTTAAGTCTTGTTGCATCAGAGAGCTGGTTAATCTGCTTTCTTTTTTGCCAAATGCCACCACCGTGATGATGACAGGTGGATTTACTGCTTGCTACCTGTGCCAGGTGTGTTTTTCTCAGAAGAACTTGGTGTTGCTCTTGCTCTGACAGGTAAGACAATGCGAGTGGGCCTCAACTCTCTGATCCCTGCTCTGGGCCTTACTGCTTAACTCTGGAGAACCCAGAGCACCAGAGCACATACTTTCCATGTGAAATTGGTCCACAGACTTGTGTTTTACTTTTTGTTTGTTTTGTGTGATCTCCGCTTGGTCCCTCAAAGGGATTGCACACCTTCTAGATCCCGAGAGGATGACACGTGGCTCCTTTGGGGAAGCACCCTGGAAAGATGTCATGAGCCTCCTTGGTGCTTGGAGGCAGCAGGCGTGAGGGCCAGGAGGGTGAGCGTAACTCAGGTCTCTGTGGCCCACAGTGCAGGACGCTGCGCATGGGCTCGGTCCCCCTCAGGCCGGCACAGGGGTCTGTCCAGCCCTCAGTTCTGGTGAGTCTATGCAGCAGGAATGGTTTGGATCAGAAGCCCAACACTGAGAGGCCCACACCCAGGTGTGACGGTGCACCCTGCCAGGTCAGTGGTAATACCTTGCCCTGCATTACTGTTGGGATTCAGGATGATCTCTCGATTCTGTTCTTGGAGGCGGGCATCGAGCCCCTAGGTCCCTGGGGCTCGTCCCCGGGGTAACCTCTACCATTGGGGGGAAGTAGATGCCGTGGCAGGAAGTCTCTGGGAACCTCAGCCCCTGGGAACCTCAGCCCGGTTCTGTGAGGAAGTAAGTGCCTTGCCCCCAGGACCAGTCGGGTTCATCTTTGAGTGGGCCTGCAGCCAGGAAAGCAGAATTGGCCTGTGTCTTAGAAACACACAGGTCTTCTGATCAAGATGCCAACCCACAGTGTGATGAGGAACCCAAATGACTCCCTGGGTTCGCATCCCGCTTCTGCTTGGTGACTCTGGGCCAGCTTTCAACCACCCTGGACCTCAGTTCTCCATCTGTGAAGGGGGTGTTGTCAGGGGAGTGTAAAGCAGTGACTGTGCCTGGTGAGGTCTCGAGGTCAGCAGCGTTGCTGTGGATGGGTTGGTGCATCTGACCAGTGGTGGATCCCTTACTCCTTTTGCACATGCTGGGAGCAGGAATTCTCCACAGCTCTCTGTTCTCAAATATAAGCTGACTGGACACATCTCATGTAGGGGTGAGGAGGGAAGGCGGAGGAGGGGGATTGAGTAGAGAGAGAGTGAGAAGGGGAAGAGGGACTGGGCGGAGGGGGCATGGAGAGGAAAGTTGGACAGGACAGGACAGCATAGAAGTCCCACACAAGTGATCAGGCTGGTCGTGCACCCTCTGCTAAAGGGTGATTTGAATGCGGAGATAACATCAGAGTTGAGTCTCTTGCAAGTTTGTTTATTCACTTTTTAGTTTCTTCCTTATTTCAGCAAAGTTTAAAAAACATCCGGTGCTTAGGTGTGTCAATACGGTCTCATTGGAAATGGCCCACCATTCTTTCAATGCAGCCAGCTTGTAAACTTGGCAGTGTTTGTTGCTTAATTAGACCGATGTTAAAAATAATTTTGGAGTTTTAAGCGACTCTTGAGCTCAGCAAAGAGAACTCTCACTTCCTGCGTGAGATGCTGGAGTGCCAAGGGCTGCTGGAAGTGGGGAGCTGACTACAGTTGGTGCCAGGTTTGAAACGGGAGGGAGGGGTCACTCAGCACGGGATGCTGGTCTGAGGCGTGAGTCACGCTGGGTACACTCCATCCAAATGTGTGGGTGGATCTGGGATCTTGATGGTGTTTCCTCCCTGTGGTGGGAGACACTGTGCCAAGCTTTTCTCCTCTTGTTCATACACGTCACAGGTAAGAGAACATCCCATAGCCCATTAGAAATAATTTTGTCTTTTATTATTTTATTTTTTAAATCCCTCCAAAGGTCCTGCCTCTGTCCACCTGTATGCTTTCCAGCTGCCTCTCTCTCCCTGCCAGCCTCAGTTACAAGGGAGCTTGCATTTTGGAATGTTTCGTGGGGTTTCATCTCTCCTCTGGATCTAAAAGTCAGCTTCCACTTCACTTGCCCTTCCTGCATCTCTTTCATCCCTTGCAGTGGGATCACCCCAAACCTCACATCTTCTGTGAAGTCTTTGCCTTCCCAGTCAGAACTAGCTCTTGCCACACCTTTCTACAGTCATCAACAGCAGTTTCCACCCTGCATATGTGTAGTTAACCTTCAGGTCCTCAGGGCAGGGGCTTGGGGCTCCTGTGAGTATCCTTCCAGCCCCAGACCCCAGTCATACTGACACCTGGGTGTCACTAGTGCAGGACGCAGATACCTGCTCAGCCACCTGGCTCTTCCTAAAATTGTCCCTATGTTAATTTTCTTCATTTTTCAGGTGCTTGCTCCTAGCAGTGAAGCTGTTATGAACATTCATGTACACATTTTTGTTTGAATACCTGTTTTCAGTTCTTTTGAGTATATACCTAGAAGTGGAATTGCTGTGTCATGTGGTAACTCCATGTTAACTTTCTGAGGAACTGCAAACTTTTCTACTGTAGCTGCAATATATTCCTACCAGCAATATACGAGCATCCCATATTCTTTATGTCCTCACTAACACTTGTTATCTTCCTTTAACAAACATTCTGGCTGTCCTCATGGTGTGAAATGGTATCTCATTGTGGTTTTGACTTTCCCTAATGACACATGATGTTGAGCATTTTTCACGTGCTTGTTGGCAATTTGTTTATCTTTGGAGAAATGTGTTTCAGGTCCTTTTGGATTGGGTTATTTATCTTTGTGTTGTTAAGTCATAGGAGCTCTTTATATATATAATTTTGGATATAAAAACACTTAGCAGATGTGCAGCTTGCAAATATCATATCCTTTTATTTTGGTAAACATCTTATACAGCCTTTGTTTTGCCTC
The DNA here is from genome assembly GCA_028627145.1 of Eidolon dupreanum. Taxonomy (NCBI): domain Eukaryota; kingdom Metazoa; phylum Chordata; class Mammalia; order Chiroptera; family Pteropodidae; genus Eidolon; species Eidolon dupreanum. The sequence goes on along the minus strand of CM053508.1, from coordinate 44,031,828 downwards.
AGATCTTTGTTCTCACACCTTGAGAGTCATCATCTGTTTCTGTTTATATCATGCTGCTTCTCCTATTGATCATTGTAGAAAAAGTGTTAGCCAGCCTTGGTGATCATGGCCTGAAGGGAGGGCACTGTTCTAAGTTCTGGAGGTCATGGGCACCTTGCTCAGGGAGTTGCTACTAGCTCAGTGTGCCCCCTCCTCTGGGGCTTTGCCACTCTCATGGTAATTGGGTCCCTCTTGTTTGTCCATTTCTGATGGTCACTTTACTTCTGGCTGCTGAGAGCAAAGAAGAGAAGGAAGGGATTTCATTGGTTTATTATGAGGGAGCAGCCTCTCTACTTTCTGCAAATGAAAGTTAGAATATTGGTAGGGTTTCAGTAAATACCAGCCTTACTTACAGAGGAGCAATAACAGGTGTGTTATACACATGCATCTTCATAGATGCCACACCTGCCACCCATACATGCCTAGTAATAGGCTTGTTACGCACAAGCACCTTTACAGATACTACACTTACTACATGTGAACTCATGTGAGCAAATAGCCTTGCATTAAGCTGGCCATGTCATAACTGCCTTTACTCTTGGGGAGACCCCCCTCCAGGAAGAGTCAAAGACAGCCCTGACTACAAAATATGAACTGCTTGTAAAACTGAACCTGTTGTGTATTTAGCCAACTGCAAAAAATAATAAATTATATATGAAAATTTCAAGCTTTGCTCAGGAAGGCCTCTCAAGAGTTCCTTTAGTCCCAGAATAGTATGTGAAAGACAGCTAATTCTGTGTGAGGTCTTTTTTTAGTCATGGACCTGGAATATTCCACAGTGTATCTGAAAGTATTTAGGCAGTTTCCTTTTCAGGTCAGATGTGAATGAACAAGGAAACGCCATCCATTTAAAATTTTTTCCAGTACTTGTGTTTTGCACCAGAGGTATTAATGTCAGGCTCTGATTTTGGAGGGAAAAGAACAGTTTTTCTAATCTTTTGTTAACATCTAAGAAATTTCATTTCTCAAGTTCAAGCCAGGACTCTTTCAGAGAATGATGTGTGAAAAAGAAAGTAAAGCAAAAATAGTACCAAAATATACAGGGTGGAACAGAGCAGGGTGAAATTGTATGTTGGTTGTTTCTAAAAAATAAACCTAAATCTTGAAAGAGAAGATTCTCTTTCCACCACAAATTGGTTGTCTTTGGCCAAGTTAGGTGTCTTCTTTTATGTATCAAGACCAGTCAGTGGGCTTACAGCCCAGTACACATAATGACTTTCCCCACATTTGATATTTTCTAGATTGTCTTCCTTCCTTGACTTCAAAATAATACCAAATGCAAACTGTGAAGAATTTTTGCTGCTGGAATCCAGAAACCTGCACTGTGGCAGTGACAGCCAGTCCTTACGCCGGTCAGGGTTTAAGGTCACCTTCACTGGGGAAGACTCTGGTTGAAGGGTCGGGAGACCCTTGCAGGGTCTGGGCTGCCCAGGGTGCCAGGGCGTCTGGCCAAGCCGAGGTCTCAGCCTCTTATGTCTGTGCACCACTGAATATTTTAGAGTTAGAAGTGGTGGATCCAGACACAATTGGAAAAATCAGAATTTGACAGCAAAGACGATTTCAGTTCCCCTAAACTTTGTTTCCATGGATTCCATCACAGTGGTTTGTGCCCAGCCAGCTCTGTCAAGGCTGATTTGTGGGGCTCTTTTCTTATGGAGGATAGAGGAGGGAACAGCTGTGCAGGTGTTCTGGGCATGGCTTTTACTCTCAAATAAATGGAATAAAATTAGATCCTTCAAAAAGAATCCTTTGTCATAAATGGAGTGTAAACACACACACACACCATTTTTCACCTCTTAGATAGCAAAGATCCACAATTTTGGTAATTCACTATTAGCAAGGATATAGGAAAACAGCATCTTCACACATGGTGGTTGGAATGTAAATTACCACCATGGAGAACTGTTTGGCATATGATAAATTTGTATGAAAATTACAAATTACCCTTTGTACCAGAAATTCTAATTCTAGGAGCTTATCGTTTATCATACAGAAATGGAATCTCTATGCAAGATTTTATATTGCTGCATTCTTAGTAGTAGCAAAAGACTGAAAATAACCAAAGTGCCCGTCCTTAGGGAGGGTTAAATAAATTGTGGTGTATTCATTTAATCAAAAACTGTGCAGCCCTAAAAGAGTAGGAAGTTCTTAATGTACTGATAATCTCCTCAAGGTGTGCATTATTAATATCAATTTTAATAAGGAATGGTTAGACTACTGTATGTTGCCATTTATGTAATATATTAGCTTGTATTTGCTCACAAAACCATCAAGAGGAACAAGAAGCTTGTGCATTGTCGCCCATGAAGGACGCTGCAGGATGGGACTGGTATTTGGACCACTTAATGTATTTAAAGGGCTCTTACAAATGTAATGGTACCTTAAAGATATGAGGGTAAGTTAATTTGAGCCCCGAATTTGTAGTTTTTCAAACATAAGGACACTTGGGCAGGCAAAGGTACACCCTCATTGCCCCCCAGAACAGTGACTCAGGCCAAATGAAAAAGGAACGAAAAAAAGGGTGACGTGGTGTAAGAAGCAGTAGTGTCTGGATATGACACGAGAGAGGCCAGAACACGTCAGGGACAAGAATTGGCCACACTGAACCACGATGCTCAGAGAGCCTTCTGACAGGGGTCCCCTGCGATACTTGCATAATCTTATTGTTGTAAACGACACTTTGTGGAGTTAAAAGATTTAAAATCAACTTATACAGAAAATAGAATAAGTAAGACAGTTTTAAGTAAAGAACAGAATGAAATGTTAAATATTTGATAGTGTGAAATAGTATAACAACAGAAAGTGGGAAGTGAGGTGGGAGATAGACATGGCCTTAAATTCTTCGTCTTCCATAGAAGGGACTCGATAAATGAGTTTAAATTGATAGACAAGAAATAACAGTGAGGCTGTTACCTAAATTTATACTGCTTGCTCAAAGAAGTAAGAAACAGAAATTGGTCAACAAGACTATTTCTAGAGAGTGGGTCTATGGCTGCGTATGGGGCTATAGAGAGACTCTTAATGTTTACTCTTGGACTCTTGTAGCTAGAAATTTTCTACCATGCATTACTGCTACTACTGAACAATAGCAATAAAAAAGATGTATATAAATAAAAAGTTTAAAACTCCGAACCAGAGTTATATAGATCATGCCTCTGGAATCTCTTTAGTTTTCTCTAGAAAAGGGAACTCGCTTTCTTTAACCACTACTCAGGGCCAGCTCTAGTGAGCTGAGAGGAAACAGATGGATTTCATTTTTGTGTGATTACTACCTGAGCTTCCAGCAGAGATGCCCTCATAGTCACACATGCCTGCTTGTCAAGTCTGGCTCTCTTGTGTGAGGTGTTTTTCTCTTTGCGTTGTCAAAGCCAGTGCTCTAACTTGGGCAATATAAACCCAGAATCACTCATGCTAAGATTAGGGGCTGGGGAGGTTGCTCGTCTGGGATGCACCCAAAGTGATGCATCCCAGACCCGCCACTGTGCAGAAGGAACGTCCATCTGTGCTCTTCAGAGACAGTGTAATTATCTGCCTGGATGTATGCCAAAAATATTTACTGTCTTAATAAAACTGTTGACACAATCACTTCCCCCCATTTTGCCATCATAAAAAAAAAATCAAGACCAAGTATTTCTTTGATTCAAAGCAAAGGTATAATTGTAAAGACAGACAATAATAAGTGTCAGTCAGGATGTATAGAAACTGGAACCCTTGCATACTGCTGGTGGGAATGTAAAATGGTACACCCACCATGAAAAAACAGTTTGGAAGTTCCTAAAACAGTTAAATTCTGAGTTACCATAGGACTCCACAGTTCTACTCCCACATATATAACCAAGAGAATTCAGAACATACATTCATACAAAAACCTGTGTACAAATATCGTAGCAGCATTATCACAATTGCCAAAAGTTAGAAACAACCCAAATGTCCATCAACTGAAGAATGGATAGAGAGATCATGTTGCATTCATACAATGGAATATTATTCAGCCATGAAAAGGGGAAAAGTCCTGACAAATGGTTCAGTGCAGATGAACCTTGAAAACATTGTGCTGAGTATAAGAAGTCAGACTCAAAAGGTCACATATTCTATGATTCTGTTTCTATGAATATACAGAAGAAAGCAGATTAGTGGTTGCCAGGGCCTGGGGGGTGGGGGAAGGGGATGCAACAGTTAACAGGTCCTGGTTTCTTTTACGGGGGTGGGGGGGGGAATGAAAATGTTCTAACATTGATTGTGGTGATAATTGCACCACTTTGTGTGAATAAAAAACCATTGAACTGTACACTTCAAATGAGTGAGTTTTATGGTATGCTGATCCTATCTCAATAAAACTGTTGAAAAAAAGCAGAAATCAAAACATATACACAGACTACATACACACAAGCAAATGTATAATAACTCTGTAAGAGAAAACAGCAGGCTATGGGTGTGGTCATATGGGTCTGCCAGGCATTCACCAGGTGGTAGCTCAGGTTTTCTCCCAGGTGTTGGCCCAGGGATTCTCCAAGGTGATTTCCAAGGTTATCACCCAGATGTTCTCCCAGGCATTCTGCCCTTTTTCTGGTTCTTTGGTCACACTCTTCTGGAGGTGGAGAGCACCAGGTGAAAAGCATTCTCAGTCTGAGGTTCCCTGTAGCCCGGAGGCATCCCCTAGACTGCATTTTCTGTTTTGTGTGGTCTGCACATGTTGACACCTCCTATTTACTGTCCAGGTGCACAGGGATTGTTATGGAGGTGGCTTCCCTGCTTGTGAGTCTCACTCTGGAGAAGGCCCAGGGCCTGCCCAGGGAGAGCTTGTGTCCTCATCTTTGTAGTTTCCAGAGGTCCTTACTCTTCCAGAAATTTCCATAATATCCTTACCTTAGCAATAAATGCCTGCATTGTTGATGCCCTGCATACTCTTTTATGGTCTTAATAGCCATTAGCTAGGAAATGCAGCATTAGATGGGGAAAGGATTTTATAAGCAGATACACAAAATTTTAGTTTCCAAGGAATCAAAAATACCCATACAATATGACATTTTAAAAATTAGAAGGAAACTAGTGGTTTCTTTTTTCCTTTTTTTGACTTAATTTCATAGCTTTTATTTCAGGATTGAGTTATTGTCCAAGAACACCATTTTCATTTCTTGTTTAATTGGAAAAGCACAAGAGAATAGAGATTCATTTTTACCCCCATGGGGAAATACCAGATTTTAATGAGAGAGAAAAATTAGCTAATGTTTTGCGTGTTTTTTAGGTGCTGAATAGATTTAATTCAATTTAAAACTGAAAATCTAAATAATTCTAGGAATGTGCCATTTTCTATAAACCAATCAGAAAATGGAGAAATAGATGATTTTCCACCTGGCATTCTTAGTTTCTTGGACTTTTGTTTTTTTTCTGGGAGCCTAAAATGCACTTTTCTTTAGAATTTTGAGGTCTCCTTTCCCCAACCCCAGTCCTGTCCTGGCAATCCTGATTATTTGGGGAAAGCAGAGAAACAGTGAAGGTGCTCCACCAAATTTTAATGACTGTACTGGCACATGGCTCTTCAAGGAAAGTTTGTACTCATGACATTAACGGGACAGCGCAGAGTGGAGCAGGGAGCACGGAAGAAGAGGGAGGAGGAGGAGATGCTCCAAGGGGTGCAAACTGTTTGGAAGACTGGGGTGTTTGGGTGGGGACCATAGTTCCAAAGTTGCATGCTGTGTAGGGGGCAGACGGTACTGGGGGACTGGGTGGGTGGGTGCCAGCCTTGCATTTTGTAATTGAAGAGGTGCCGCAGATCCTTGCCCCGAATGACCTCCTTACCCACTGGCAGCCTGCCACAGGGCTGTGCATCCAGCCAGAAATTCTCGTTCAAGGTGACCCCAGATGCTGCTTGGATTGTGGGAGAAGATAGGAACTTTCAGGGCTGATAGACCAGCACTCTGAAGAGCTAAGGCACAGGGTGGATGGAGTGAAGTGTGGCTGCGAGACGAAGTGTTAGGAGTGGAAATGCCAGTTGGAATTTGTCTTGGACGTGTGAAAGTCTAGTCTTGAATCAAGTGGAGCAGCAGAAAGTGGCTCCTCGTTGGTTGGCACCCACCTTCTCTGTTGAGAACTCTTTCACAGGGTTTGTAATTCATATTGTGCCCTCACCTCTCCTGAGGGACAGAAGAAGAAGGAGCCACATGAAGCATATTTCTGCATCTTTTGTAAAATGGTCACAGAAGACGTGCCCAGTCCATCATTTAATGTCTCCTGTGTAAGGCTTCCAGCAATGGAGTTGCTGTAGAATGGTGTTTCTTCCTGAAGAATTAGTATATTTCATTTAAAAATAAATTATGAGAATTTTGTGTTCCACCATATTTCCATCTGTACTTTAGCTGCTAGGAAAATCAGAGCTCGATTGATCACTGAATCACACATGTTAGAGTTGGGTAGATATAATTTTCTTTCCATATTTTAAGGTTTTAATTTCTATTTTAGCAGCCTTATTTTATACTTGTCTCATATACTGTAATGTGTTACCTATCCTTTTTGGAAATTGGAGGAAATCCCAAATGAATGTAAGTAACTTCCTGTGCTGTACTCCTCCCGGGAGCAGAGGTCCTCTGTGTTTGTGGTGATGGTGGGGTGGTGCCCTGTGGGCTTCCAGGAAGCTCAGCATGGAGTTTCCCAGATTACTAAGTCAGTATGCAGTAAAGGAAGCTGTTTATAACCTGATTTAGAAATTCAGTCTCATCTGGTTTTATAGAGTTTTGTGCTATTTAATATCAAGTGCTAAAATAGCAAAACAGCCAAAAATATATTCAAAGAAATAGAATATTTTAATCGTAAAACTGACCTTTATGGGGAAATAGATTTTTATGTTGTTACAATAAGCTGTATTGATCACCATGATTTGTAGACCCATTTGAGTGTTCTATATCATAATGACTAAAGGACTATGTAAAGATGGGGAACGTTAAGAGCAGTGATTCTTTCGCATTTTCTGCTTTTACACGTGGAGGCCTCTGGGCTGAGCTGGGGTGGGGGGGTGGGGCAGCACAGATTGCGCTTATGGGACTAATGCTCATGGACCTGTTTATGCATTATTTAGCGAGGTTGACCTGTAGTCAAATTGAAAACCACCGTACTTAACTAGGAAAGAACAAAGTCCCAAAGCTGTGCAGATTGGGTTGATTCAAGGGCATCTGGGAAGTACACCCCCAGGCATTACTGTTGGCTTCAGGTCTAGGCTCACAGCTGGAAGAACAGTGGTTTGTCAGTTACAGCCTTTGACCTGACCCTCACCCTTCCCTCCCAATGTCTCCTTCATTCTTTCCTCCATCCTTCTCTTCTGTGGGTTTGGTGAGGGCTAAGTGCTTGAGGGCAGCAAACAGGATCAGACTCCCTCTCAGAGGTGATGCGGATTTAGATTGTTGCCAGTCAATCCCAGGGTGCCCGGGATCTAAGATCCCTGATGTCCTCTCTATGGGCATATAGGGCATTGTTCCCGAGAGGGAAGTTGGCCTTTCAAGATGGATGAGTGGGGGGCTTGACTTCTTTATCAGGGCTGAACCTAGAAGTGGCACAGAATCCTCTATGTACCCTCCAACAAGGTCAAGCTGGAGACCCAGCTACCCAGGGGTTTGTGTTTTTCTGGTTGTGTTCACTGAGAATATGCACAGGAATTATTAGCAGTGGTGGCTCGAGAGATGATGGCTTTCAGAAAACAAAGGAAAACCTTTGTTTTCCTTACCCATTGCCTGATTCTTGTAATCAGGGGTTCCTGTTTCAGCTCTGTTTATGTTACTGTTTTTTAAGTGTTCAGAGATGGTATTAGCTACCAAATTTGCTGTCTTTATCACAGCTACCGATGAACGGTAATGGTTGGTGAATAGTGTGAATTTTAAAGATGTGGTTAATAGGAGAAGGAGTCATATGAAAATGATTACTTATTTGGTTCTTAGAATGAAACTAGAGTTGACTTTCTTTTACCTTGTAGTCATTTGTTCATCCATTCATTCAACAAATAATTAAGCACCTACTGTATACAAGGGCCAGCTTTACATTCTTATGTAAATGTCTCCCCTTATTAGGAAAAAAATTGCTTTTTCTCTAAGAGAGACAAAAAGGCACCGTAATATGTAGTTAGGAAGGGAAGCAACCTCTAGGCTTGGTATAAATAATTCGCATGGAAGAAACAAATCTGTTTTGAATATGATTGAGATGAAAGAACCCCTGAGAGCTGGGACATCAATCCCCGCTCTGCTGTGGAGCTCCAAGCAGGAACTTGGGAGTAACTCATTATTCTTGGTCTTTTTTTGGTCCAAGTAGGATCTCCAACTGTGAGGACCCTGAGCAGATGATGTGGTCCAGGATGAGATGCTAGCCACTGCTCCCAACTCTCATGATCTGACTGGTTTATTCATGTTGGCACAGGTTGACCAGCTGGCTGTCTGGTGTTGCCATTGTCATAGCAACCAGGATGTTTCTATAACAGTCCAGATTGGGGGCCTGTGGGGTGGGAAGAATATGGATCAGACTGCATTCATACCGGCACAAGATAACTCGACATTTTCACATTTTTAAGTATCTGTTTTCAGAGAACTCTCTTCTTTCTCTTTTATCCTGACAGTCCCCACCTTGAAGATGTGTCAGCTACTATTGCTTGTGTTCTGAGGCTCTGTAGAGAATAAACAGAAACAAAGTCCCGGTTGTGTGTTTTCTACCAATGACCATCCCCTTTAGACTTTCAATAAAGTATTTTCCCTCCTTTTAAGAAACACAGGAACTTGCAGCTAAATATCTCATTTGTTGCAAAAAAAAAAAATTTCAAAGGGAAATATGGTAAGTTCTAATTCACATCATAAGGGTGACAGCTGGAAAGTCAACAAAGTCAGGCTGGCTGGTTTTGAGGTTAAAGATTTGTGAATACTGCAGAAATGCTCAGTTCCAGAGACAGAACTGGGAGACTGAAAGCCCCCACTTCAGACTTGGTGAGTGTGCAGTGGCCATCGTTTCATGTCAGCTCAGTGATCAGGAAACCTGCACCTGCTCCTCTTTGCACCTCCCACCTTCCTTCCTCTCTGGAGAAGCCCACTGAGCCACACCCTACCCTTCCCTGCCTGTGGGTTCATCACTTACCCTGCATGCGTATACTGTGCACATATGACCTTTCACATCTGCCAGAAGACTTCAGAGAATCTGTCTTATGACATTTAACAACTGACTTGAAGCCTGGCTCAGATTCAGATGCCTCTTACCAGATTGGCCATGTTTTCATTTGCTCAATTCATGTAAACTGGCACATTCTAGGAACATCTTAATGTTAAGGTGTTTTAAGGATAGTCATGGCTGTGAGAAAACATTTATTTGTTATCTCTTTTCCTTCAGCTGATAGTCATTGATGATTCCTTGATGATCCCCAAAAGAAAAAAGTCTGGAATCTTTTGAATTAGAAGAGTCTTAGAGCTGACGGAGCCTTAGAAATTTCTTGCTTTTACAATTGGGGCAACTGAGGCTATGTGCAGGAAATGACTACATGCACAGATTATTACTGGTGCTGTTAGAAATCCTAAAAAACACTTTAAGGTATCAGAAATAAGATATATTGGCATAGAAAACATCCACCCAGTTATTGAATGACTTCTATTAACTTGCTGCCCTACTCTGTCTCAAGTAATAATAATGGAAAGTTAGAAAAGCTTCAAACAAATTTATCTCTGCCATTTGGAGGTTCCAGCATGCCAGTTTGTAAACAGACATCTTCTCAAATGAGCTAATTTTCCTATGTGAGTTATAATGTATGTTTTTGTTGGGGTTATGAAAAAGGTGTGACCACACTGGGTGGTTTTGACGCTAAGCAGTCGGCACTAAACTCTGAAGATGTAGTTCAGAGCAACTTCTACTGTGGTTTTGGTTTGGTTTCTGTTTTTTTTTTTTTTCTTTACCAGTTTTAACAAGAATGAGGTAGGTTGGCCCTGTGAGTGGTATTAACAGGTGTTATCAGTGTGTTTTTTTTTGCATGGTAGAAGGTGCTCAGCACTGTCTTCCTAACACTGGGTCTGGTGCCTGTGGTGACCAAGGGCCACACATCTTTAGAACCGATATGACTCAAAGACAAGGAAGGCTCTGGGAGATGAGAAACATGTTTGAGGCATTTCTTCCATGTAGTGGACTTCACCTGGGCATCAACTGTCTGGATTGAAAGCCAGCTCTCATTCATACCTGCTCACGCCCAGTTCACAAGTAAACAAGGCTGTTTGGACCTGCCCTTCATGTTTGCTCTGAGCTTCTAGCAGAGAATGCTAGCAACTGTGGTTTTGATAATGATCTCTAGACAGACCCTGGGTCAAATAGGGAGTTATGATGTTGTGGGCATTTTTTGCAGGGCTGGCCAAGCACACTGGCTTTCTTGAAGTTTCCTCCTTTTTCTCCAAATGTGCTTCGATGCTTCATCAGGCTTCTGTGTGGAGGAAGGGGCTTGTGTGTGTGTGTGTGTGTGTGTGTGTGTGTGTGTGTGTGGTGGGGGGAAGACACTCAACCTATAGCAGGTCTCTCTTTCTTGACTTTTCCCTAACTGGCTAATCAGTCTGTATTTTAAAGAACTGTAGTTAATAGTTTACTCTGGTTAATAAAGAATCCTCCTTAATTATTGCCCCAACTATGACCTACTACTGTCAAATTAAACTCAAAGTAAGAAGAGACTCAGGGGATGAAAGGATAAGCTAAATGTGGTACATATATACAATGGAATATTGCTTAGCCTTGAAAAGGAAGGAAATTCTGACACATGCTACATGGCGTGTATGAACCTTGAGGATATTGATCTGAGTGAAATAAGCCAGAGACAGAAGGACAAATAATATCTGATTCCACTTCTTTGAGGTTTCTAGAGGAGTCAAATTCATAGAAACAGAAAGTAGAAGGGCGGTTGCCAGGGCCTGGAGGGAGGAGGAAATGGGGAGTTGTTGTTTCATGGGGACAGTTTTGTTTTGCAAGATGAAAAACTACTGGAAATTGGTTGTGCAATGTACATATATTTAACACTATTGAGCTGTACACTTAAAGATGGTTGAGATAATAAATTTTAATTTATATGTGTCTTACCATAATTTAAATATTAAAAAATTAAAAAGACTGGTGTGAGTAAAACCAAACAAATAATCCTAGTTCTTAAGTCAATGGACTTCTACTTTTGTCAATTTGTTTTAGAGGTTAATGTGTATGCTATCTTGCATCTTAACAGTACAAATGGTATTCTCATCAATATTTTGACTTGTGGTAACAAGAAAACCAAGACAAAAGTGAAAGCAGGTGCATTGCTATGAAATAAACCCATTATTTGGAAATGTGTCTGTGATTAGCAGGGGAAGGAATAATTCCATGCTATGTTGATAATAAAGTCACACTTGCTTTTTAGGTGAAGCCAAAAATCTTCCCACTTACCCGGGGCCAAATAAGATGCGAGATTGCTATTGCACCGTAAACCTGGACCAAGAGGAGGTTTTCAGGACCAAAATCGTGGAGAAATCACTCTGGTAATGTCTACTTTTGCTTTATTTGATACTGATAAGTTTTCTTCTGTATGGAAAATAACCTGAACGCACGTCATCTTGCCCTTTTCTGTGTTTGCGTTAGGATTAGGAAATATTCATATGGGCTCTGGCTTACAGGGCAATTGTAGCCTGAGCTTCCATCCTTGGTGGTGAACTGATATTCCCTAAATGCTCATAATGCCCAGCATTGAACAGCAAAAGGGAACAGAGTGAACATACATAACTATTTATTTGCCTACAAGACATGTTTGAGTACTTTTCAATTAGAGATGAACTGGAAAATGTATACTGCAACAAGAGTACAAATCAAGGATTTTGAGAGGTTAAAATTTGGAATAAAATATTTAATAATAGGTTTTAAGGTTGAGAAGTTTGCTATATAACAAAAACATCAGTACTTCTCATCCTGAGCTTGCCAAAGAATCATTTGGAGGGCTTGATAAAACACAGATGTCTGCCCAGGACACATCGGGTGGGGCCGTGATTTGCATTTCTAACGAGCTTTCAGAAGATGCTGCTGCTGCAGACCCTGGACCACACCCTGAGAGATAGGAAGTGACAGCACCCTAAAAGTCACAGCAGTTTACATAGGGGATGGGAAGAAATAAACCAGAAACTCGCAGGGTGAGGCAGCAGAACATCTCATTACACACATGTTAGCAGATGGGGGTGGGGGTTATTCGTTTGTAACCTGGGAGAAGCACACCAAAGCTGGTAGTGGGGCCCTGAGCACGTTGTTTGTGTGCGGTGGTTAATGGAGCAAAGAAGAATCCCTGTGTAGCCAGAGAGTCCACTTTTAGGTTTAGAATTATGGGTTTTGTGGGTCTATTCAAATAGCTATTTTGAGTTTGAGAAAATTTTTAGCTGATGAATTAACATCCTTGCATGTTGCTACTTCTAAGCAGGAACAAACATGTTCCGATGACTTAATGAATTTAATTTTTAGAAAACTGTTAAGGATCTCCTGTCCCTAAAAGGTGGAGACAAATTTCTTCTCCATCTGCACCATTGCTGCCCATGCTGGCCAGCCTGCTCCTGAGGCTGAGCTATTACAGTTGTTGTGTTATATAATGCATACTCAAGATTCTCTGAAATAATTTGATGAAGAAAAATGAAAAGACTGAGGGTTTTGTCAGAAGGCAAGTCTGGCTTTGGGTTGATGATAAGATGACACCAGGGATGATGATGTTATTACAACCTTCAAGGGTTATTTCCGTTAGCCTTATGTGAGAAAAATTCTTTCTTGTTTAAATAGTCGATGTTCGAGGCGTGTGGATCATAAACTTGGAGAATTACTATCAGTCTGTGTAAAGCTGGGCTCTCATCAGAACTGCTGAAGGAGGATCTCTGGAAAGACAGTTGATTTGGGAACCTCTGTTTTATGTAAGGTTGAGGAATGGGGACCATTGTCTTCAAAATCTTTCAGACAAAGGTAGAAGTAGAAATTACGGTTTCTGGTTTTGGTGGTGCTAGAAAATGTGCAGGAAAGGGAAGATGAGAGTTACATAAAAACAATGATGTAGTAATACTGTCCTTTCCATGATATTGGCTATCTGTGATGTAGGCAGAATCGGGGGGTAGCCCCCAAAATGCTGTCATTACTACAGTGCACTGAGGTAATAATCCCAATTCCTCAGAGCTTCTGACTCCTTCACAGATTATTTATACTCTTCTTACAGTTTTAATAAGATTATTTGTAGTTTATTAATTTATTCAGTAGCTCAATGAAAAATTTGTTGAGCGTTTATCTAAGGAGAGGGGTGCTGTGAATAGAAAGTTACAACTTAACAGCAAAGAAAGAGACACACCTACACAACCTAATTCCAAGAGATTATTTAATATTTAGTATTGAGGCAAAAACCCTATTCTCACTGATGGGCTTTGCGAGTTGGTAGCCTCAAAGCTCTATAGTGTAAGGTCAAAGACAAATAAACCCGCTTCATAAAAGAATTTAGCAAGGAACATTGATGTTGCCATTTGATGCTAAATACTTAAAACCAAAAACTTACTGAATCCATACCACATCTGTGGTAGGAAAAAACTCAGTTCTTGCCTGTACATTAATGTAGTTCTGAATTAATAGTTCGTAGCATCCACCAAGGCAACGATATGCCAGTCAAAAGCAAATCCAACCATCTCTTTCGATCCAGGTCTCAAAGAATTCTCCTGTATAAAGTTCCAAGGAACAGGAACTCAGAGGAGAAAGTACACAGAGAATGCAAGTAATAAAGCATCATGTGCATTTGCCAAGAGAAACAACAGACAGCAGAATCAGACCTACAGAGTTTGCAGAATGTCAACTACCAAAGTTTAATGAATCTAAAGTAATAAGAGACAAGATTAAAAACATGAGCAGGATAAGAAACAGTGAAGACTAACTGAACCAATTTGGAAAAGAACCAAATAGAATTTCCGGAAATGAAGAACACAGGAATTTAAATGAAAAACTCAATAGATGAATTAAATAGCTGATTAGACATAGTTGAAGGGAAAATTGATAAACTAGAAGGTAAATTTGAAAACGACCCCAGACACACAGAAAGATGAAAGTATGAGAGAAGTTTAGAGACACAGAGGTAGAATGATATCTAAACATGCCTCATGAAAATTCCAAAGGTGAGAGGAGAGAGAATGGTGGAGAGGACATATGTGAAGACTGCAGAAAGAAGATGATATTTTAAGACTTAGCTTATATTCTTGAGTGGCATTGATTGGAGAGGCAGAACACAGAGGCAGAAGACCACTCTGGGACCTCTTCTAGAGTCGAGACGAGAGGATGAAGACCCAGACTCCGATGGTGACTGGAAGACTAGAAGAAAGTGGACAAACCTAAGAAACAAGGTCAGGCAACGCTGACTGGGCCAGGCCACATGTCAGCTCACCACACCCCAGAGTTCAGTCATTGCCTCCAAGGAAGCAGCTGCTCCCTCTTCCTTGTGTCATGGCACTGACTTATGGAGCGAAGTCTCACGCCTCTCCAGCAGGCCTCCTCCAGGCTCAGCATCACCTTTAAGAGTTGATCATTCATTTGACAAAGTCACTGTAGGAAACAAAGAGCCTATATCTGATTTCTGAACTCAAAAGAGCCAAAGGGGTTTGGTGGCCTGGCAGAGTGCTGCTCATAGCTAGTAGGGCCTTGCACCCTGTCCAAGGAATGTAGAGCGCTCCAGCAGGAACCCTCCAACACCCTCTGGGGAGGAGGATCAGCCTTGAGCCCAGCTGCTGCTGCCCAGTATTGTCTGTCTTTTGAAGTGCAGCTGGAACGTATGAGAAAGAAGAGGGAGAATACACGTTTCCTTCCCTCCTTTTCATCAGCAGGAGATTGTCTCTGGGGATCAGACCAGTCTCTGACCATGCTTCGCTGAGTGTCATCAGCATCAACTCGTGTCTTCAGCATCACTGCCAGTTATTGAACAGATATCTTGGGAAAAGTGTTTCTATTCATTCCTGTCTTTCCTTTTCCTTTATTTTTGATATGGGAGAGTGGAGGTTGATAGTAACCATTGCAGATTTATTTGTAAGAACTTTTTGGATCAGATACATTTGGAAGAACAAG
This sequence comes from Eidolon dupreanum, assembly GCA_028627145.1. Taxonomy (NCBI): domain Eukaryota; kingdom Metazoa; phylum Chordata; class Mammalia; order Chiroptera; family Pteropodidae; genus Eidolon; species Eidolon dupreanum. The sequence continues at coordinate 44,016,717 of CM053508.1, read as the reverse complement.
CCCTTTCTCCTTGGCCTTGTCCTTTATCCAGGAAAATGATTTTGGGCGAAGTGTTCCTCCTACCAGGAAAAATTTCTTCCTGATGTTGAGAGTGAGCTATAATTTTTTAGTCATTTAAATGGCAACTCATTATTTGTTTACTGTTTATTTAAACTAAAAGGCTGTATGAAATTGGGCTGTCAGGGTTGGGGCTCAGACACAGCTGCCTGTCCTGGACTGCACAGTGGATCTGTCAAGAGCAACCTAGGACCCCCTTGGAAGGAGCTGCCTTTTGCTTCTAAAATAGGGGAGAAGATTACATCAAGGAGGAAATCACCATTTTATTCAGTAAAAGGAGCATTTTAATGTTACATGAACAAAGAGTTAAAAATAAGAGCTCTTAAGTGCTGGGTTAGTCCAGTCATTTATAAGAATATTCCATAAAGCATCAGTGTTTTAATTTCTTTTTATCTATATAAGTGATTATTATGAGGATGATATCACCTGCCTTTTCCCAGAAAATCTCCACACAATATATATACAAAAAAACCAGCCTCTGGTTCAGTGAGGAGCTGTCCTAAGGTTCCTGATCTGACCCTTGCCTTCACCAGTGGCAGCTCTGATTGAGGCTGAGCCCACACCCTAAAGCCCATCCTGGGTCCCTGCCCCATGTCCAGCCCAGCAGCCCCCTCTCTCCTGCTTCCTCTCACCTGGTTTCATTTGTGTTGCCCTGTGGAAGGGAAGGGGCCATCCGCATGGTCCTGGCCTGAGCCACCAAGGCCCGGCCCTCTCTGCCCCTTCTTGTCTTCCCCAGAGGCAGAGCCCATACAGCTCTGCATGTTTCAGTCGGGATGTTGCTTATCTTTCTCAGCGTTGGGTCATGTCTGCTAAGTGATAAAGGCAAGTCACAAAGCTGTGTTCATAGTGAGATTCCTTTTTGTTTAAATAATTGAGATTGCTCTAAAAATGATTTGGAATATATGAACATAAATTTCAGTGTGGTTATTTTCTCAGAGTAGTGAGATTATGGGAAGTATTTTTGTTCTTTTGTTTGCATGTACTTTTTTTTTTTTTTACATAAAATTAGCAATTAGACAGTAAAATAACTGCTTTCTAGACCAAAGTGAGGAGGAGCTAACTCATCGCCTTGTTTATTGACATGGGCATAATTAGAGAATCTCAGATCCTGTCATACTTGCTGAGAACTTACCCGAAAAAAGACTGTTTCCGCGCAGGTGGGTGTGCACTTCTGACTTAGAAGGAGCATGCGGGTCAGTGACACGAGAATGTCTTTCTGCCCATACGGAAAGATGAAAATTGCTCAGAAAGTGGTTGTTGCATGGAGATGTGACTAAACCAAGAAAGATCTCAATAGCTTCACACTGCTTAGGAGAGGGAGAAGCCATCTGGGGCTAGAGTCTGAAAGGACAAGAGGAAGTCTGTGGTTTGGGAAGACAGATTTCATTTTCTGAGATGTTTTTAATAAAAACCAAATTGTTGACTAGAAAACACTGACTTTGAAGTTAAGAGATTATACAAGTAACATTTTATCCCCTAACATTTACTTTTCTCTCTAATTTCTCAAGTTAAAGCTTAAAAAAAAAAAAGTCTTTTTCACATAAATTCAGGCCTGTAGTCCAGACGTTCCACACTAGCTGGAGTAGATGGACCCATCCCCCATAATATTGGGGGGCTCCAGGTGGGGAGCCACCCCACCATGATCCTAGGGTACTTCAGTCAGGGAGACATACCCCTCCAAGTGTCTTTGCATGACTTGGAGAATCAGGATTCCAGTTCACTAACAAGAGACCCAGTCCACGATAGGTATTCATGGAAAGGCCTGCTTTTTAGTCATCATCATGCCGTTTCTATGAGTGTCTTGTGAAAAGGATTTTTTGGGTAACTTTGTGTAAATCAGATTTTTTGAAGACCTCATGTGTCTTCTGTAATAGCATTTATTTTTATATTTTACGTTAGTTTCTGACAGAGGACTGGTTAACATAGCTCTTATGTGGAGTTACAAGGTTTCACTCTGGACCACAGTGTCTCAGACTTAACACTTTGTCTTAGTGTAGGAGTGAGGGGCTGGGCTGGGTGAGGTTGGTAAGAATGTCTCTTTACCACCATGTCATCCTCTCCCCCATTTCTTTACTCCTAGTCTCCAGAGAAGGGGTATTTGCTTCTGGGGTGATTCTATATCGAAGGAGCCATCTGTGTTATTTCCATGTCTAGGAATGATTTAGCTTTGCATATTCTAAGTGAGGACTTTCTTCTCAACTTGGTAGGTAGGTGACGACCACGAACGTCAAGGTCCTGGTAGTCTCAGTTGCTGTGGCCTTGGGGACTCCTTACATTGACATTTGGTGGGGTGGGCCCTGGGAGTTCCAGGCTTGCCGTGGGGTGCGCAGTGGGTCCCCTGGGTTTATGACAGCCTCGAGGGGCTTCTCTGGGTCCAGAGTGGGCCTTTAGTTTTCCAAGCATCCTCATTCTGACATCCAGCTTCAATTTCTCCTTCAGTTTGTCCTAAATCACGAGAGCCCACCTTGCATCAGAATGTGATGAATCTCTCAGAACTTACAGGAGAGCTCCGCTGATGGCAAGTGCTGGTTTGCTTTTCCTGCACATGGAGGGTTGCCCCAGGCTCAGGCCCAGGCCCGGTTGGGGCTTATCAGCGGTGCCAAGTGTGGCAAGCACCTGCAGGGAGAGACTGTGGGTCTGCTCATGGCTGGCTGTGCCTGTGTGGGGAAGGGCTCAGATCTGCCCTCACACTTCTGCCCCATCTGTCCTCCCTGAGCTCAGGGTTAGGGTGATTTCTTCTCTTTCTCCTTTCGGGAGCTGTGGCCTGGGCAGTTTCTGGGCTGACAGGATACTGAAGTTCATGGGTTTCCCTTGGGCAAGTTAGAACCCTTTGTAGGAGACCCTAAAAACTTCCCCCACAGGCTGTCCACCCCTCTCATCACCCCTGGGCTCCTCTCTCACACTCTCCTTCTCTCCCTGGGCCTTTTTGAAGGTTTTGGAGTTTGAAACATTTCTGTTGTCAAAACTGGCATGTGTGACTCTAGTGTCTCTTAAGAATCATAGTCTCAGTCACTTCAAAAAGTGTGGCCAGGCCTTATTAAAGATAGGTCTGATGGTAATTTGTTAGTGAGAACATGTGATTTCTACTTGGGGGTCATGTGGGTTGAGAGGAAGGGGGCTGCTGTAGGTGACAGGATTTGATATTTGAGGAGTTACATACAGTGGTGTGAGCCATATACCATAACCCACCATAACCCTGTGAGTAGGTGTTTTGCATATGGAGAAACTGAGTCTTGGAGAGGTGCAGTTACTTGCTTGGGCCATGTGGCTATACACCTCAGAGCTGGGTCAGACCAGGGAAACAAGCTGCAGGTTGCCCACCGAGGAGGTGGCCAGTGGGCTCTGGTTCCAACACACAGATGTCCAGTTTGGGTCTGGGCGCTTCTGGAAGGGCATAAGCAGCTCCCTGAGTGTGTTTCCCAGGCCTGGTCCCGTGCTTACCCGATGCTGACTTCCTCCTCCTCTGGTCCTACCTGCAAGGCTGGGCTGCCGAGTATCCTCCGTGTTCCTGTGATCTAGTAGCGGCCACCATGACCCCTTCAGTGCTTCACTGCCAGCGTCCCTCAGTCCTCGTGCTTGTGCTGAGTTCCTAGAGTGCAGGTGGTGATTGGCCCAGGTGACAAAAATGCACAGGAGGGTCTAGGCAGAGCACTTCTGCCCCATGTTTGGACAAAAACTGATCTGACCTCAGATTCTCTCCTTCCCTGGGGAGGGTTAACTACTTCCCCTAGTCTCCATTTCAGATTTTAAAAATGCTGTGTGTCATGTATTTCTTCATCCTGCCCTTTGCGGCGACAGAGTGGCTTTCTCTCCTGGGAACTGCCCGTCCCTGTGGAAGCTGCTGTGAATAGTTCAGGCAGTGACATACAAGTGAGGGTTAGAGTTTGCATCAGACACTGAGCATCTTGCCTCTCAATAAGATGCACTAATCTTATAGGGAACCTCAGGAAAAAAACCAAAACTTTTATAATGAAAGCTCACAGATGCTAAGGGCCATGCTGCTCAGGGGTTTTAAAGGAGTTTTAAAATCACCATTTCAAGGAAGTGAGAGACGGACTTAGAAGAAATCAAAAAGATTTTCCTGCTGCCCGGTGTGCCTGTAGGATAACTTTGGCAGCGGGAGGCTCCTTTCTGGAACAGTCCATCCACGGGCCTTCCCAGTACCAGGCGCAGCACCGCCTGCTGCAGGTATGGGGGACTCGGACCCTTCAAGCACCAACAGTCTGAGTGAGAGTGCGAGCTACACAACTTCCTTTCCATTCCCAGTCCTTTTGCTGTGGCCCTTTGAATATAGCATTTGGTTTAATGAGATTTTAATCCAGCTGTTAGTTAATGATTTAGCCATATGCACATTTTATTAGCTGAGAACTGAGCTGTTCGGAGATAGACTGGTGCCCTTTTTTGGGAAACCGGCCCTGCCTGCTTGGCTTCCAGTTCACGCTGGGCCGGAAAGTGAGTCTTGGGTTTCCTCCTGGAGTCACGGATCCACTGTTTCTGGGTGCTCGGCCCTCAACTGTGGCCTTCTCTGTGGTGTATCATAGTTCAGACTTTGAGGCACAAAGACCAGTCTTAAGGATAGGCCTCTCACAAAGAGACTGAGTGTGGGGTCCCTATTCTTTAGCATGCAGCCTTCCCATCTACCCCAAATGCGGAGCAGCTCGGCAGCTCCCCACCCCTCCTTCCTGACCCCAGATGTTGGGAAATGGACACAGATGTTTACGAAATAGCATGAAACTGGGGAAAACCAGGCTCACGGTTATTTTCTCATGAGCAAACTTTGTTGTCGCAGGGGCAGGCAGCCTCGGTGTGGGATGGGGCGTGCCAGCCTCTAGCAGATGCTGGGAAATGACTCATGGAGAAGTCGGAGGTTTTTCTGTGGGGCCCAAATGGGGACCTGTCTGAACCTCTCGGCTGCACATCTGGGCTCTAGGAGGAGGATATTTGCAGACAGTTTTCCCTTGTCAGAATGCTCCTTGAAAGCAACTTGGTTTTCTGCAGGAGGTTTTTTTCTTTTTTCTTTTTTTTCTTAAAAGAGTTCGCTTGATTCCGTGAAACTTCATTTGAGCTTCTCCTGGTAATTACTGAGGGAAAGAGCTTGTCACTCTGGCCGGCCTTAGAGGCGGATGCTGCGGCATGCATTAATTTCCTTCTGTCAGATAGCAGTATTTAAGGCAAGCCAAGTCTTTTAGGCAGCATTTTTTTTTTTCTTTATTTGGAAAGAGGGTTCTGGAGCCCTGAGGCTGCAAGTGGGGGCTGACTGTGCAGGGACATTGACCATGCATCCTGCTGCTGCTGACCTTGGGCTGGGGACAAAGCTGCACCGGTGGGGAGGGATACCCCAGGTTAAGCCCCTAATGCGAAGGAGAAGCTTGGGGCTGTGTGGCCCCTTTGAGTCCACCGGAAAGAAGATATTATCTTGCCAGGCACATGGAGAAGAGTGGGTGTGAGAGAACTCATCCCGCTCCCAATCATCCAATAGTTTCCTTTTTCTTTTGGAAAATAACACTTCCAGCTCTGCTGCCAATGAACTGACAAGTGCAAACTTTCTTGTTCACCAATTGCGGGGGCGGGGCGGGTCATTCAGATGACCATGTTGGTGGTTGGGGTCGTCAATGCCTAGGAGGCCTTCATCCTCTGTCCTCTGTCTGCAGGGCCAGAAGGAGGGGAGACTGACTGTGTGGCCTATATCACTTACTTACACCCCGGTGTGGATCCTATTTGAAGCTGGGAGGGCTGAGATATCCTGAGAAATGCTATTGGAGCTGAAATGGCAGGATCATATGCCCGTTGATGACAGATATTGTTAGCAAACTTATGATATTTCTAGTTAAGAAAGATATTCCTTATATGTTGTGCATTAGTAGTTATTTGGTTGTCTTTTAATTGCAACATAAATTTATAACTGCCCAGTGAATTAACATCCTGAACATGAAAATAATATGAAATGATGGGCATTTACAAGAAAATGGGCCAGAGATATTTTAACAGAAAATGAAACAGAAAGTACTCATACACATCTGATAAATATTCAACCTCACTAATAATTTAAACTTTTCAAATGAAAGCAGTAGATTTTTTTTTTTGCCACCAGTTTAACAGAGTTTGTAAATATTGGTAAGACTCAGTGTTGGTGGGTGTGTGGGGTGAATTTGTACCCCCTTTCTGAAGGGTTGCATAGCATCATGCACCAAAGCATTAGTGTAGTGAACACCCTTCCATCAAGCGGAATTTATTCTAAGAGAACGACTGGACAGCTGTGCAGAGACCCCCTACTCTGAGGTCTCATGCCGGGCTGCTCCTAATAGTGAAGGTTGGTAAGGACTCGGCTGTTCATCAGGGTTGGAATGGGTGAATCCAGAAGTTATGGTCATGCAGACCCAAGGTGCTGTTTGGCTGCTAACCTGTTATATAATTATTTGGAAAGTGGTCCATGGCGCGATGTGAAAGGAAAAAAGCTGACCATATCTTAGGATATATAATGTAATCCCACTTTTATTTTAAAAAGATGTATCTCTGTATCTATTTCTAGTCTGTATCCATATAGAAAAAAACAACTCTCAGAGGATATACCCTAGAATGTTAATTCTGGTTTTTCACTTTCTGACATCTTTATGTATTTTTTAAATTTTGGTTTTTTAAAAATAGCCATATTGAGATATAAATCAGTTACCATATAATTACCTACTTACAATGTATAATTCTTTGGTTTTCAGTATATTTAGAGTTGTGTAGCCATCACCACAATCAATTTTAGAACATTTTCATCTCCCTAAAAAGAAACCTATTCCCTTTAACTGTCCCCATTTCCCGCCAACACCCTGCTACCCAGCGTCTGGCAACTACTAATCTACTTTCCGCCTCTACAGATTTGCCTGTTCTGAGCATTTCGTATAAATGGAATCATATACTACGTGGACTTTTGTGTCTGACTTTTTTCACTTAATATAATGTGTTCAAAGCTCATCCACATTGCAGCATGTGTCAGTGCTTTATTCATTCCTGTGGCTGATAATATTCCATTGTATGGATGGATCACACTTTGTTTATCCATTCATTTGTTGATGGACATTTGGGTTGTTCCACTTATTGGCTATTGTGAGTAGTGCTGTTAACTTGCATGTGCAATTTTTGTGTGGATGTGTGTGTTCATTTCTCTAGGGTAAATACCTAGGAGTGGGGTGTTGGGCCTTATGGTTATTCTGTGTTTACATTTTGAGGAACTGCCACTATTTTTCAAAGTGGCCGTACCATTTTCCATCCCTCTATGCAGTGTATGAAGGTTCAAATTTCTTCACATCCTCACCAACACTTGTTATTATGTTTTTTTGATTCTAGCCATCTTTGTGGGTCCAGTTTTGATTTTACAACATAAAATTCTCAATATATTGTTATCCTTAAAAAGAAAAAGCAAGTTCTTGTTTTTGGTTAAAATGAAAGGAAGCATTCTTTTCCATGAATATGTCCTTTTTAAAAGTTAAAAAAAAAAAAAACTTAGGTAATAAAGGAGTAAAAAAACACAGGGAAATTCTAAAAATTTCCCCATAAATCTAATTATGAATCAACTTACTGTAAAAAATAAAAATAATGTCTTCCTGAGATATATATTTGGGAGGAAAGATTAGGTACAGTTGATGATACGTGCAGATGGCGCCTCCGTGATAAATGGCCCCAAGACCTTTGTGGTCAGTGGCCATGCTCCATCTAGGTTGCCGCCACACCCTCTGTATGCTCGTCCTTGCCTTCCTGAGCCTGGACAATTGTGTTCTCTTCCATATCTAAGAGTGAAAACAGTTCCATGTAGACATAAAACAACCAGAGTCCCACAAGTCATGAGGGCCCCATCTGTGAGGATGGAGGGATTGGCAGGGAAAGAGCAGAGTCAAGACTAGAATGTGGCTGCCCATTTCTGTGGCATTTCCTAGAAATATTTGCCACTGGAAAAATAAAGTGCAAATGGATGACTTCTCTCTGACGTCTTGGGAAGTAGTTCTGATTTTTGAGTGACAGTGGCTTTGGGGCTCTGTCCTCTAGGACACAAGGCAGGAGAGGCTGCTGTTGCAGTCTTCTTTGCACTACTCTGAACCTCAGGACAACACAGTCCCCCCATCCTGCTTTAGACTTGAGCTGATTAGTAAAACAAGCAAAATCTCTTAGGTATTTCTAACACCAGCTCTAACGGTGAAAATTGCCCTTAAGCTCCTGTGTTGAGGCCACTGCTCTGCTGTAATGCAGCTCCTCAGTTACTAGAATGACTTACACTTTTTGTTGCTTTCTTGGCTGTTGTCTCATTTCACTGTGTTCTGGTCCTTCCGTATCTCGGTCACCCTGCCCTCCTTGAACCCCTCTGCTCCCTCTGAGTCCCCAACAGTCATGGCCCTTCCAGGCTTCTGCTCTGGTCCCCAAAGGACACTGTTGGCTCACCTCACTATCCCAGATAATTCACTCTGCACACCCCGGGCCTCACAGCGCAGTGTCTGGAGAGAAACCCACTCTCACCATGGCAGTCCCACCAGAACTTGCTGGTCCTCCTCTTTTGCTTTCTCCTCACGTTCACCAGTCTCTCCCCTCACCCCTTCACACCTGGTCTGTGCTTGCTCTTAGCTGCTGATGTGAAGAGACAGGTGATCAGATCACCTTTCTGCTGCCACCATTTGTCTGTTGGTCAGCCTGCACTGGGTCCACACACCTGCTGTGGGTGAATTCTCTGCTCTGTCTTCTTAATATTTCAAGGGCCTGACCATTTCTCCTTAGCCTACTGTTCAATTTAGGCTGCACCTGACCCCTGACCTCAGCTCCCAGCTCCCTGCTGTCCTCCCACCCTGCCGGCCATGCTGGCCTTCTTCTAGAAGGAATATTAATTTGAATCCCTGTTAGTAGCACTTTATACTTATTGCAGGCTATGTCTCAGCACCTGAGGTCTCATTGAAAGCAGTGAAACAGTTGATTCTCTGAGAATAGTCATGTGTCCTTCTACCCTCTCATTCTGATGACTCTCTGACAAAGGCTGTGCAGCTCTTGTGCTTGTCCCAGATGGTCCCCACTCCCCCTTCCAGTTGGAAAACCATCTTCTCCCATTTTCCTTTCTTAGGCATGTGGATGAATGGTGGTTTTTCCTGCGAGAAAGGAAATGATGCTGTGGAGCATCTAACTGTCTCCAGAGTGGCATGGTGTTAGGCTCTGCCTGGGAGGGATCGTGAGCCCAGATCAGGGTGAACAGGTGTTCTAAAGTTTAGTCCTGTTTTACACTTTCATTCATCTTCCAGCACAACTAGGATTTTAGACTTTGGGAGACGCAGGTGGGCATTGTGCCTCGTTAGCAAAAATAGTGTACTGTGAGAAGCATGTGCCTATTTGATTGTGTCTTTGGATATTTATGTACACACACACACTCATGCACACACAATGCATGTGCACATGCACACACATGCTCACACATAATGCACCCATATGCACCTGCAGATACACATACATACACACACACACACATATACACACTGACCTATTGACTTCCCAGAGTTTCTTTCTTCTAGAGTGTCAGAGGGTTTCCTGTAGATTATGTCAATGATCTTCATGATGTTTTAGTCTCTTAGTCACAGAATAATTGGGAACTGAGAGAGTTAGCATCTCACATGAGGAGTGGGTTGAGGTTAACCCAGCACATCACACTCCTGTGTGATCTGTTGACATCAGACACAGCCTCGAAATGCAGTTGAATCACAGGAAGGCAAAAAGTTCAATGGAGAGAATGTGCTTAAATAGGATTTTCTAATGAGTGTTTGTTAATCAAGGGAATGGTCACTTGATGGAAGTCTGTAGGCATTCTGCTTTCATCGAAAGATAAAAGGATAGTTCTTGTTTTTAGATGGATAATTCTCTGAAATGCTCAACATAATTTAAGCATTTTAAATCTCCTTCTGATATTCATTACAAAGAAATAGTTTTCCAAGTAAACTTCACCCAGTCTCTGGGCAAATTTAAAAAATTGCGAAATCACTTAAATCCAAACAAAAGTTGCTTCGTCATCAAGTGTAGGTCTAAGCAGGAAGAAGTAGGTGCTGCCTCGCCTCCCCCACCTGCCCCACAGCTCTGGGGGGTCATGGCTGTCACCTTTCACCCCCTCTTCCTTATGTCAACCTTGGCTAGCAGCCATCAGCCTGGGTCATCACCCTGGCTTGTCAGCCCAGGTCTGGAGGTCCCATCTGAGCACTGTGCATGCTCTGCTCTCTGGCGGGAAAGCACGTGTGCCCCAGAGTCCCTGCTCCTCTTTCCTAGCGAGCTACTGCATGGTGTCCCAGAAAAATAAAACACCTTCATTTGCACTATATCTTTGGAGCATTTCTGTGGAGCATTTCTGCATTTCATTTCATGTTATACTTTCTCTGGTGTTCCCCCCGCCCACCCATGCATTTCACCGACACCATGGAAAGGAGCTGGCCAGTTAGCATGAGAAACCAGGTATGGGTAGGTGTGTGAGTGTCCTGTGGCTGGTATAACAAAATGGCATAAGCTTAGTGGCTAAAACAACACAAATGTACTATCCTATAATTCTGGAGGGTAAGAAGTCCAAAATCATTGAAGCCGGTGTCTTCAGGGCTGGTTCCTTTGGGAGGCCCCAGGTGTGAATCCATTTCCTGGCCTTGTCTGGGTTTGTCTGGCCTTGTCTTGAGGCCCCACACGACTGTTTCTGTTGGTCTGTGTCCTTCTCTGATCCTCCTGCCACCCTCTTATGAGGATCCTGTGATCCACTGGGCCCACTCGAACAATCCAGGATTACTTCCAAACTCAAAATCCTTAACTTAATCCCATCTGCCAAGTCCCTTTGCCATGTGAGGTGACATATTCTCAGGCATTAGGACCTGGGCATTTTTGGAAGCCATTTTTCTACCAGCCACACTGGAATTCAAAATCCCCACTATTTTCTTTCTCGTAAACATGCGCAAGCTAAACTGTCTAGTGCCTCAGTTTCTCCGCCTTGTGAGGGTGTCATGAGGTCTGAATACAGTTGACTTCTGAATAGCTTGGGGGTTAGGGTTGCTGATCCCCTGGGCAGTCGAAAATCCTCATATAACTACTAGTTGGCCCTCCACAAAACACAGATTCCCGACTGCAGATTTTAAAATCCATGTATTCAAGGGTCAACTGTATTTGCTACATGTTGGGGCTCAGAACAGGGCCTGGGGTGTCATGTATGCCCAAGCAAGTCAGGCTCCTGGGTGGTGGCGTCCAGCACCCCGAACAGAATGCATGATTCTTTCTGCTCTCTTTCTGAGGGTGAGCTGTGAGGAGGGGAGGAGTTGGGAAAGGTGCTATAAAGAGCCCTCTTGATGATGTAGGAATTTTTTAAAGCATACAATTGAGTGATTTTTTTAGTAAATATACGAAGTTGCGTCACTATTGCCACAATCCATTTAGAACACCCAAGAAGAGTGCTCATCTGTTGCCCCCTCCCACCTCCAGCCTCCCCACATTCACTGACCCACTTTGCATCCATATTTGCTTTTCCTGGACATTTCACATAAATGGAATATTAAAAGGGGGTTTTTATGCACCTGGATTCTTTTACTTAGCATGCTTTTGAGGTTCATTGTTGTACTATGTATTTTGTTCCTTTTTATTGCCAATTAGGAATCTATTGTATGGATTTACCAGATTTTGTTTTTCCATTTGTCACTTAATGGATATTTGAGCTGTTTTCACCTTTTGGCTATTGTGACTAATGCTGCTATGAACATTGACATACATAAGTTTTTCTGTAGACACATGTTTTTGTTTCTCTTGGGTTTATACATAGGAGGGGAATTCCTAGGTCATGTTGTCACTCTTTGTTTAACTTTTTAGGAACCCACCAAACTGTTTTCTAAAGTGGCTGCACCATGTTACATTCCCACCAGCACTGCATGAGGGTTCCAATTTCTTCACATCTTTGCCAAAACTTGTTATACTGGTCATCCTTTTTATTATCGCCGTCCTAGTGGGTATGAAGTGGTATCTCATCAATTAATTTGCATTTTCCTGATGGCAAATTATGTTGAACATTTTTTTATATGCTTGCTGGCCATTTGTCTTCTTTGGGGATCTATCTGCCTTGTCTTCTTATTATTGAGCTTTAAGTGTTTTTTATGTATTCTCAATACAAGTTTTTTTTTTATCAGATATATGATTTGCAAATATTTCCCCCAGTCTTCTTTTATGTGTCTTAATAATGTCTTTTAAAGTACAACATTTTAAATATTTTTAATTTTGATGAAGTCTGGTATTTTGATATTTTTGATATTTTTGTATTATTGATGTTTTTCTTTTAGCAATTGTACTTTTGGTGTCATCTAAGAAATCTTTAGTTGACCCCAGGTTACAAAGATTTATTTCTATCTTTCCTTCTAAGAGTGTTGTAGTTTTAGCCCTTACATTCAGGTGTGTGGTTGAGTTACTTGCTCTGTATAGTGTGAGGTAGGGGGTCTTTCATTCTGTCCTTGGTCTAGGACCACACTGTCTCAGTTTCTGTTGCTTTGCGGTACCTGGAACTGTGAGCCCTTCACCTTTGATCTTCTTTCTGAAGCATGCCCTGGTCATCCTGGGTCCTTTCCCTTTCTAGCTGGAAGGACTGGCACATGGGCTGGTTTCTGAGTTTCTGACTTGAGATGTCAGACCTGCCGGCTTCACACCTCCCTCTACCCTTTCCTCCTCAATGACCCCCATTCCCAGACTCAGCTGTCGTTGGGTTCAGACATGGGCAGTGCCACTTCTGGCCCTAGTCTTGTCCAGCTCCCTCCTGCCTGCTGCTTTCCTGTCCTTCACACTGTGCTCCTTCCCTTCTGAGCAGGTCCTCACTTTCCCATCATGCCTGCTTTCTGCGATGGCTTCTGTGTTTCCTGCCCTTTTGGCTGGTGACCTTTGTCCCTGAGTCTAATGCTGTCTTGGTTGGTGGAGTGAGTGAGGGCCTGAACGAGCACCCCGGTTCCTGGAGCCTGTCCTCCTGGGCTGGTACATCCACCTTCTGCTTGGGGGGCCAGCATTGCTCCCACCACCCATCCTGGTCGGTTTCTCCACAGCCAGCTCACCTCACTGGGTGAGTTTCATTCTAGTTCCAGGGTTGGTCCATTTGCTCCTTCTTTCAGAGGTTAACTGGGTCATGCTGAGTAGATCTCAAGCTACAAAATGAGCTGGAAGTTGGTCCGTGTGCTTTAGGAGCTTCATAATTTTGACTGACGTATCATACACCTGTGTTTAAGGGGAAGTCAGTATTCTAGAAATTTCATTATTTCATCATGGGGGCAGTATGATGGAAAGCAGACACCGATGATACCAGAGCAAGTGATGGTACATCATGCCACCAAAAGTACTGTATTTTACAGAATCTGTAACATGTTAATTATGAGATATACCGTTATTTTGTGTGCCACTAAGAAAGAGCAGTGCTAATTAATCTATGAGACAATCCTTTCTGACATTGACTGCAGGATACATTCTTATTTCAGAGATGCTAAAGTTTGGGGTGGGGAGGGTCATCTCAGAATTGATAAAATATGGATCTGGAGCTCGGGTGGCAGCTGGTCCCTCTCTCCCTCCCTCCCTTTCTTTCCTATTGTCATGTCTGTGTTGCTCACAATAAATGAGTGTCACTTTCGCTGGGAGACACTCATGGTATCAGTTCTTTTCCCTCTCTCTTTTTATACTTGGTCAGGAATATACATCCCTCTTTCTCCTAACAAAATGTAACATACTGTTTTTGTTCTTACCTGACCTATTATGTGTTTCCTTAGCCGTGCACGTGCACGAAAATAGAATCATGCCAGATTTCAAGGTAGTCACAGGTGTGCGTGCTGAAGTAATTGCTCCATTTCCTAACCAGCAGATGCAGATCTGGTGGGTGTTGTATTCTCTGTACATTTACCGTGGTTTCCATGAACTAGCGTCTGGTAACCCAAGCCCATGCCCAGCCAGAACCGTCGGGGGATTCCTGCCCCTTGATCAGAGTTTGCAGTTTATTTTGAGTCTCCATTGTGGGTGAATGAGTCTCAGGGTCTGTGTGGAGGGTTGGCTGTGGTTGGTGAGGATCCTCTCCTTCCAACGAAAGGCATGGATTTCACCGTAACTTCTGGAGAAAGGGGAGCATTGTCTGGAACTGGAATGCTAAATGAGGCCTGCCACCTGCTACCCCAGACCTTCGAAATGGTTAGTGGTTCTGGAGTATTTGTGCTAAACCAAGACACCCACAACAGACATAATTTTGTTAATACCACAATCTGCTTTCTGATTTCTGATTTCCCTGAGCTGTTGCCAAACCAGCGTAGCAGTTCATTCATTTAATGTGGCATGCCTTTGGTGCTGGGGCCACATCTATGAAGATTTTTATAGCCTGTTTACTCTTGAGTTCATTTTTACCTCAGTTAAGAAACTGCAATTTTATATCTCACAAGCGGAACACAGAATAGCGTGTTTGTGGTGCATTTAAAAATAAGATGACATGTGTGTGCCCGAGGTCAGGGCTTAGTGTGCAGGCCCCACTCGATGTCCATGCGAGCGACGACTGATGATGAGGCATCACCTCACAGAGTCTAACGGTGCTCATTCTGTTTATTTGTCCAGCCCCTTCTACGGAGAAGACTTCTACTGTGAAATTCCTCGGAGCTTTCGTCACCTGTCATTTTACATTTTCGATAGAGACGTTTTCCGGAGGGATTCAATCATTGGTAGGTACTTAAATAGATGTTTTCTTTTTTTTCTTCACCTCTTCTGAATGGGGTCTCCTTCTGGCGTAAGTGTGGTCTCTTCCAGGCACGGCAGAGTTGATATAGCATTTTTAGCCTGGCCTTTCTGGCTGTGCTGAGCAGTGGCAGGAAGTGGCCTGGGATGCCCAGGTAGCCTGGCTGTGGCATCCCCTGTGGCTGGGACATGCTGCCTGAGTCCCGCCCTGGCAGCATGTGGAGGAGCTTCATAGCATGGGCTCACATGGGGAGACCAGAACATGCCAGCAAAGGCTTTGGAACTGTCCTTCAAGATGAGGGTACAGCACCCCCAAACCTGTCCTCAGATGACTCCTGAGGGCTCCTCTGTGGGGCCAGTGTGCATAGGACCCTCTGTCATCATTCTGTCATCCTCGGGCTGTGCCCGTTCCTGACACCCAACACCCAACACCCATTGTGGCTAAGACGGTATTGCAGTGCTCTCTGAGGCATTGGAGTATTCTCAGAGGTATTAGGGTGTTCTCAGAGGTAGTGGGGTGCTCTCAAAGGCACTGGCATTTCAGTGGTAAACTCCTGGAGAGAGTGAGGCCCAATCTGACTGTGGAGGAGAGGTGTAGAACATCAAAGAACCTTCTGGAGTTAAGGAGTGCACCTCTGTCCCATTCATGTTCACATGGCATTAAAAACAGAATTGAGAAGCCAAACTTGGGCACAATTGTAGTTATAGGAATCCAAGCACCATATAGCATCTACGTTGTGGTCTTGGCCTTTCCCGGGAGGGGAGGCATTGTGGGTGTTTAGCTGTTGGGTAGAGCGCTTTGAATCTGAGGACACTTGAGTCACGCAGACTGTTCATTGCCTTTCCTCTGGCTCAGCCTTCAGGCATTCTGACCATTCCCTACTCACTGCCCACACCACTGTGGAAGGTCTGTAGTGGTCTTGGAATGTAGGCTGCATGGCCTCAGAGCTTGCTCCGCGCTCCTCTCTTCACTCTAGGACTACCAGAGCTGCCTTTTCTAAGTGTGGGTCATGAGCATCTCCGCCCAGTTTAAAGCTGACCACTGGCAACCCGCTGCACTTACAAAAGATGTCCAAAACATGGTCAGGGCCCCGAAATGACTCCATCATGTCCATCTGCAACATCTGGCTTTGGTGTAGGAGGCGATCACTAAACGTTTGTTGAAAGAATGGACCATTTTCGAGAATAACTCCACACATTGCATTTATTCAGTTTTACAGATTCAGTGTGTTTTATGGATAGTCTCCTATCTGAAGAAATTCTTTTTTGGAGTTACATGCTTTCGTTTTAGAGTCTGATTTGTTATTTTTTTTTAAATGTGCCAAGTTTGAGGCCACCCTGTCTGATTTGGCCTGGAGAAGGAAGTCTGTACTCCAGAGAACAAATCTGACCAAATTGTTCTCTGGGCTTAACTTCTCAGTGTCCACAATTGCCTTTCTGTCTGTCTCGACATAAAAACTTGTGTGTATTCACCCACACACACGGGTGGAACCCTACCTGTGTACTGTGCGGGACTCCACCTGCACAATCTACCTGTCACCCTTGAACCACTAGAAGCCTTTTTAATGCACCTCAGTTTTCTGAAATCTGACTAGTCCTGCAGTGACGAGATCCCATGCTGTCTATCCCTGAGCAGCATACTTTTCCCTTGTTAATGGGGAATATGTTAAAATTTATCCATACTGGTGGACTCAGATTTTCCTAGGACTGAACCTGGAATTCCATAGTTTATTAAGTACCTCAGGTGATTCTTACAGTTAGAAAAAAACTAATGTGTACTTAATGCTTATATGTTCCAGGCACTGTGCTGGGTGTTTTCTTGGGCATAAAGCCAAGCCATTTATCTTTTGTATTAACCCCAGGGAGTATATAACACCTCCACTTGCTATATCAAGAAAAAACTGAGGCTCAGAGAGGATGTACAGCTAGCAGGTGGGGAGCCAACAAATCAAACATCTCTGGTTCTATTTGTAGAGAAGTGAGTACCAGTACTAGCTAAGACATGGGAGGGGAAAGGTGTGTCGACACTTACTTTGGTCACCCCATGAAGTCATCTACCTCCCTAAAACCCTTCAGTAGGTTTTTCTACTCAACACCCCAGAACTCACTCTTACTCTGAATCTTATTTTCATCCTGCCCAATGTGTGATAGGTGGCTTCACAGAATTTCAGTCTGAACATTTTATATTCTAATCAGGCATTTAGATTTATGCTTTCCCCGGGACTTTGGGCACCAGTCACCTGATGTGTGAGTGTGAACGCATTCCTAAACTTAAGTGATTTGGAATGACTAGAGGAAGGGAGAGTAGTAGTCACCTTTTCCACCAGACTCACCAGATTGCTGTGTCTATGGCAGGAATGGGGGCTGGACAAAGTGACAAAACACATCCTGCTACTCTGTGCTTGAGTTGTTCCATGGTGGGCAGTGCTTAGAAGCTCCTCCCCTGCTCTCCCTTCTCCCACTCCTTCCCAGTCTCCCCTCTCCTTCCTCCCATTCTGATCTCATGCTCTGTCATTTCCTTCTCTCCTTCACCCTACTTTCCTTTTTAGGATCTTTGTCCACATGTGAATTCCTCCTTTAGTTCATGCGTGCGGCTTACTTCCTACCCCTGAGTCATCTCTGTGAGCCATCACAATGCCTCTTATTTGCTCTATCGAAGTTGGGTGAATAGGCGTCCAAGTCAGTACTATCTAGGGCTTATGAAAAAAACAGGTGGGGCAGTGAGGAGCCTTTATACAGGGGTAGGACATGTTGATTCTTGTTTTATTCTGGCTAGGGTGGCTTAGCTGAAAAATAATAAAACTTTATCAAAGTTTTATGAGGCATTCATGTGCTGAGCCTTAAGTGAACTCTGTTGCTCTCTAAAAATGTTTTGGATGGGTATATATAGGGATTAGTGTTTGATTCTAAAACGTTAAACCCACCACCCAATTTTAATGAGCCATCCAGTGCATCAGGGAGCTGCACTTTTGTTCTGTCATTTCTTCTATCTTCCATACTCTCCCTTTGGAAGAATGGTAAGTGCTTCCTGTTTACTCTGGAACCATCCAGCAGGAATTTGTGTTATAGGAAATGAGAAGAGATGTAAATTGAAGTATCTGGTGCATATCTCTTATTTAACAAATACATAGCATTTACTATATGCAAGGTATTGTTCTAAGCACTTTACAAATATGGACTTATTTAATCATCATGACTTTGTGGGGTAGGTGCATTTTCAGATGAGGAAGCTGGTTTCAGAGAAGTCACATGGCTTTTAGGTTGTAGAGCTGGCATTTAGACCTCGGCAGCCAGGTCCTCGGTCTGTGCTATTGAGTTCATTTTAGATTATGCTTCATTGCCTGTATTTAGAGGGAGTAATTGATTGGGGAGGAAGAAGTACGAGATGGCTCCTGCTTATAGGTTTGTACCACCAGGTGGTTTATGGGTGGTGGTACATAGATGGGCCTGGAAAGTAATGGATGGTAGAAGTGGTAGAAGGTAGGTGAGAGATGAGGATGGTGATGGCAGAAGGGTGTATTTATATCAGAAAAAGAAATCATCTTCCATGACTCGCCACCACCATCCCCTCCCATGAGCTGCAATCTACTATCACCATCCACCACTCTCCTCCCATTATGTACCATCTACCACCCACCATTCATCATCCATTGTCTGTCCTCCACCCCCGCAACTCATCCCCTACCATCCATCATCCTCTAACACCCATCATCCACCATCACTATTCACCTTCCTTCACTCATCATGTGCTATCCACCACCACCATGAATCATTCATCATCTGTCCTCCACCACCCTTACCCATCACCTACCAACCACCATCTACCACCACTCACTATCCACCATTCACCACCACCACCACCACCACTACTCACCATCTGCCACCCATCATCATCATTCACCATTCACCATTCACCATCACCGTACACCACCCTCTGCCCATCATCACCTACCATCAACCAACCATCATCTGTCCTTCTCCTCCACTCATCATGTACCATCCACCATCCTCAAGCCTTCATCCTGTCCCTTGACCCACCATTACTCTTCCACCACGCACAGTCTTCCACCACCACTGTCCACCATTTTTCAGCCCCATTTGTGTCCCACCACCCAAAATTCACTTGGTGCAAACCCATAACCCAGGAGTCATCCTGGACTCCCCGGCCCCATTTATATTTGTCCTAGCCCCTGACATGCATTTCCCCTTTATTATAATGGAACCATGGGATTGTAGAACACTTTCTTATTGGGTCTCTACATCTAAACACCAGAGCCTTGCAGTGGATTAACTTCCACCTGAAGAGGTAGCTTTGTGTGGGTGTAAGACAACAGGGTGACAGATGTGGGCCTAAGGCTGGGGAGCCCCACTTCTGCAAAGCTTGTTGGTTGAAAGAGAATATTCATCCTCTTCTACCAAGAGCTCCTTTTAGCTGTTCCTCCTCTGGTGGGAGTCACTTTGAGTGCACCAGCCTAACTGCTTTCCTAGTCCAGTGAAGATGCCTGAGCGGTGGGCTTCCACTTGGCAGATGATGAGATATTCAAACTCAAAAAGTCTAAAGGAAGGTTTTTTGGTGAGGCAGCGTAAAGTGGCGCTTATGAAGAAATGATCCATGCCTCTGGTGGTGTTTCTGGTAGTGTAGATCAGAGCTTCACACACTTGTTAAAATGCAGATGCTGAGTCATGGGTCTGGAGCAGGGCCCGAGAATCTTCATTTCCAAAAGATAACATTCTTGGAAACTGCTGTGATTTAAGTAGAAATAACTAGAGTTTGTTCAGGAAATACATAATTGCTTCCCAGCTGAATTCTTAACTCTGAAGGAAACTGATGAAGGGTTTGTAAGTTTACAGTGCACACTCTCCATCCAGGTCTTGCGGGCAGCTGTCCCTCATTATCATAATGGATCTGAAATTCAGATCTGACCATGGGACTCAGCTGCTCAGGTCCTGCAAGGCTCTCTTTGCCTTCAGGATGATGCCCAAAACTTTAGCTTGGCATTCAAGCCCTTCATGGATACTTTGCAGAGGGATTCCCCTTTCCTGCCCCCCTCAACCCCAGAGGTGGGCTCAGGCCCTCCTAAACCTTCCCAATCCATCTCCTGGTGCCCCCTGCCTCCTGACTTTGGCTCACACTGCCTCCTCGACCTGGCACCCCACCTCTGGTCCTTTTACCCATCCCAATGCCTGCGTAGCTGATGCCGCCCACCCAAGACCCTGGTTAGCCTGAGGTGGCACCTGAGCAAGCTATCTGTCCCCTTGGTGTTCTCCTATGGCTTCACCTGCTGGACCATTTCTTTTGCTTCTTGTCACGTGTCCACTGAACTGACTTCCCATGCCCTGGAGCTCCTTAAGGGAGAGCTCAGGTTTATATCCATACAACACCTACTGGGTGCTCAAGGTTTGTTTAAGGAAGGAGGAAAGGAAGGAAGCAAGAAAAGGAATGCGCAAGTTAGAATCTTAAGCTATTCAGTTAGAAGTTGACATTTTATACAGTGGCACTATGCCTGCAATGGACACACCAGTATGACAGGTCAAAGTGAATATAGAGATACAATTTTGGTCTTAGTAATTGGCTCAGATTATACTAGAATGAAGGAATTTGATTAATTCTTGGAGGTATATAAGAATTTTTTTGAGTGGTAATCTCAAGGAAAAAGAAATTTAAAAGTATTTTTGCATATTTTTAATCAGAGAACCTGCTCAAGTTGGTTCTGAGGTTATTTCCCCTAAAAATAATCAAGTAAGATGGTTATTAATCATTCTGTTGAAGGTATCTGCTATTTTTAAAGATAACCAGCAAAATCATGGTTTAACCATTCTTGGTGGCTTTAAAATTATGGTGTGTCAGTGTGTAATTGGGCTTAGATGTTTCGCCATCCTTTTTACAGCTGTAAAAATAAGTGGCTGTCTGGATCTCCAGGAATAATTTAAAGTTATGACTAGTAATTATGTTGTTACCAGGATGAGAAGCCAAGATTTAGAGTATAAATTTGTGTCATGGAAATGAGCACAGTGTCACCGGCTTCTCACGGTCTCCCGTGTCTGATCTGCTGGCATCGAGCCAGGAGGATCCCACACTCACCTTCCGTTTTTCCTAGTGCGGCCACCACACATGTGCCCCACTGTGGATTCGAGTCCAGGAGTTAGGGGCGTTTCCAGTGAGGGTGCCTCCAACTTTGTTTTTTTTCTAAACTTGCTTTGGTATTTTAGGCCCTTTGAATTGTCACTTACATTTTTTAATCAGCTTCTTAATTTCCAAAATGCCCGAGATTGCACTGACCTGTAGATTAATTTGGGGAAAATTAACATCTTACCAAATTTGAGTTGTCAGACCTTCCAATATAGCATATCTCTCGATGTACTTGGGTATTCTTTAATTTCTCTCATCAGTATTTTGGGATGTGTTTTCAACACATACATATCTTGTGTGCTTGTGCATGTGCACACACACATTTATTTATCCTTACATATTTTGTTTTTGATGGAGTATATGAAGACTTTTTAAGATAGTACACCAAAAGCACAAGCCATAAAAGCATCATTTTCTGAAAGATAACTATTAGTTTTTTTAAAATTTCAGTTTTCATTGTCATTGCTTATATGTACAAATACACTTGATTTTTATGTATTATCTTTGTATTCTGTGGTCTTGCTAAACATACCTATTCTATTAGCTTTTCTTGCAGATTTTCTTATAGATTCTGTGAATAAAGACTTTTACTCCTTCCTTTCTAGTCTATGTGCCCTTATTTCTTTCTCTTGCCTTTATGGACCAGTTAGGACACCAGGTTGAAAAGGAGTGATAAGAACAAACATCTCTGTCACCGGCTTGACCTTGGGGAAACGTTTGGCTGCCCCTCCTAAAGTCTGATCTTAATCGGCCTCCCTGCAGGTTTTACCCTGGTTGTCCACATGTCCCCATGTCCTCTGACACCTTGTACTTGGTTCCCCAAATCACATGCCCTCTATTGAACTACGTGACTTCCCTCTCTCTTCTGAACAGACCCTGACAGGTACAGCACCCATTAGAGGAAATAATATATGTTTTTAGTGGTGAAAATAAGGCAGCCCCACCTCTGTCCAAATGAGAAAGTGAGGCCAAATGATTTAGTGACTTTTGATGTCACTCAGATAGATTGGAACAACTCTGTGGATTATGCCACATCGAAGACATTTAAGTAGACATTATGATTGTGGATAAGGTATTCTCTCAGAACAGTATTTAGAAACACTAGTATACATGTTTTAAAAGCATAGATTTGTATATTCTTGAACGTGATTGATCTTTAGAAGGACAAAGAGAAAGCTGGTGACAGGTGACCCTTGAGTCAGGAACCTGTGTATCAGGGGAGAGAGAAAATTATTCTTGGCTGTATTTTATATTCTTTGACAGTTTCGAGTTTTGTGATATTTTCCTGTATTACATACTTAATATTAGATTAAGTACTTCCAAAAATAAAGAGTAATGATGTGTAAGTTGCAGGATTCATATAAGCATGAAATATATGACTCCTCCCTATTCCAGTTAAAGCTCATAAAAGCATTGTAATTACTTAACATTTCAAACTTCACATGTAATCCTCTTATCCAGCTGAACTAATCACAGAGTCTGAAGATTTCTTTTTTCTTTTTCAATGAAATATATTGCTCAATTCAATTCCAAGAATTTTTTTGTTTCATGTGGCTTTATTCTTGCAAGACTCAAAACCATATTCCCATTGGGAGAAAAGGATAGAGTTTTGCAGGACCCAAACAGAAAGGAAGGCATATTCCCTCGGTGGCTGTTCTTCCTGGCATAGGGGTGGGCTGAGGAATGGCCAGAGATAGTGGGATCCACTGTCAGGACCTCAGCGAGATGCCACTAAGGCAATGAGTGGTGGGAAGGGAGGACCAGGGAGTGGGGAGGAGCCTCAGATGAGTCCTGAGAGGGCCATCCTGCCCTTGTAACTTGATGCTGGTTGGAGGAAATCTCATGTGGCCTGTAATTTGGGTCTCTCTGAATTTCTGTGGAGTATACTCTTTTCGCGGCCTGTGTCCACTGCATGTTCCCTGCATCTGTCTCTCTGGCCGAGCTTTCACCACGTGCCAGCTTTGACTGTGTGCAATGGCTGAAATGGTTATGCAGTGTGTGGCTGGGCAGGATTTAGCTACAGATGGCTCTGTGTGGTGAGAGCTGAGCCAGCGAGGTTGATGTGGCAATGATATTGACCCTTGGAGTGCTTGTGTGCTGCATCCACTTCACAGGCAGACAAAAGAACTGGCTGTGTGAAATTAACTGACCTTGAATTGAGGAGCCCAGGTCAAATGATTTCAGGGTCTTTCCCAAGTCTCCTTTGCAGTGTGCGGAGTGTGAAATACTTTACCTTCCCTTTGAGACAATGAGATGATGTACATGTGCTGATATAATGAACGGCACAATGACGGATAGGTGAAGATTGAAGGCAGGTGTCATCGGAAGCAAATTGTCAATTGTCCTGACTCCCTGGACGCCTTTCTTCTGGCACTTGGAACAGCTTTTTCATGTTTGTTTCGCCTTTCGAACGTTCACATTTGTGCTGGTGGGTGGGTCTCTCAGGGTCTGGACTCCAGAGCAGAGCTCCATTGACCAAGTTCTCAGAACAAAGTGTGGGGACCATAGGGGAGGAGTTCTGTTCTCTGCCTACGGAGGTTCCCTGGCTGGGGCCCTGTAAAATGGACTGACAAAAGGCAGATTAACAAGAGAGAAACAGTTTATTAACGCCCACAGCACGCTTCACGCAGGGGAAACTTCAATGATGAGTAACTCAAAGGGTTGGACTTTGGGCTGGTATGTTGTCTTAGCAAAGGAACAATACATTTCAGAGAAGGGATAAGACAGAGGAGAAAGGTTTTAGGCCTTGAAGGGTGGCGGACTGTGGGACAGTAATTATATGGGGAACGAATGGAGTAGGTTTTTTGTTTAGGACCATCCTAGTGCCGACTTTCCATCTTCTTCATGGCCATAAAACTTCCTGGGAGAGGGATGTGGGGCAACCCTTATTTCTCAGCAGTTTCTGCTCGTGGTCAGGTAAGGGGAGCTCTGGCCGGGCTTCTTTCTGCATCTGTTGATTCTCATTTACTTTCAGCTTAAATCATCTTTGTGCCAAAGTGACATATTTTGAGGTGGCATGCCCTGAACTCCCACAGCACCGAATAGCAGAGCATCCTCTTCTTTTCTTTAAATCTCTCGTCTTGGAACAGATTGGGCAGAGAACCCAGCAAAGTCTTGTGTGAGCATTTGGAAACAGAATAGGTCCCAAGGGAGCACCTAAGAGCAGGCAACATTGCAGGGGGACCTCAAGGGGCAAGGATATTTGGGGAAGAGGAAATAATGGAAGAAAGGCAGGGAAACAAAAGCTGCATATAAAAATACATATATGCATGTATATAAAATAATGCGTAATGTGTATTTTTACTGAAATTCTAGCTCCAAAGTACCAAGCCTATGTACGGATTGTAAAACTATCTAGAGTGGACATCTTCAAACTTTGGGGCCCACAAATGTTCCCTGGGGACTTGGAAATGAAGATTCCAGGACCCCATAACGGAGATTTTGTTCCCTCCAACTGGGATAGGGCCCAGGAACTTGCATTTTAGGAAACTCTCCAGATGTTTTGATGTAGGTGACTCGTGATTGCACTTTGAGAGACATTGATTCATAGACCCAGGTGGGTAATAAGGTGATGGTTCCTTCTAGCTGCATCCTGTGTTTCTTTTGTTGCCATGAAGTAACCTGAATACATAGATGTGCCTGAGTACATAGGTGTGACTACAGATCTGATGTGAGCACACATGCACACATGCTATATAAGCTAAATATACACATATACATATGTACACTAGATAAACTGTGCACACAACATGCACACACTGTGTAAGCGGAATATGCATATGCACACATGTGCATACACATTATTTAAGCTGAGTATGCTCACATGTATGTGTTTACACACACACCGTATAACCTAAATATGCACACTTGTGTATTCTAAGCTATAGGTCATACAAGTACACACACACACACACACACACACACACACACACACACATTTCCATGAAATCCTCATCAAAGCCCTACCAAGCAAGCACTGCCCTATCCCCACTTTGCAATGCAGATGTCGAGGCAGGAGGTGATGGCGATGTGGCATGTCCAGGTCTCCCTGCCTGAATGGCCTAGCAATTGCCTTCAGTGCTCACTCCCTCACCCCCATCCTGCATTCCTCCCAGGTCTGAGCAGTTCACTGTGCAGATGCTTGGCAGAGCCGTTTCCCTGTCAGTAGAAAATACCCCACTACTGTCCCCACCTCACTACAACCACCTTGTGTAATGTACAGAGAGTGAAGTTGCTCATAAAAGGTGGGCCCTGTCTAAACTCAGGCTGTGCGTCCATCCTGAGAGCAGGCAGATCAGTAACCACCGAGACAGTCATGTGTGAAATGTCTTCTGCTGGTGGGTGGGACGGGGGCTCCTTCAAGATGAAATGTGGCATGTATTGACTGTACTAGAAGGAAGATAGTGTGGTGTTATCAGTTTACTCGATTATCCATTTTGGATTATATTGTTTGAAGTAATTGGTAGTGGTAATGGGAGATTTCTGCTTATGAACCTTGTTGGGTCTGGAGGATTTGTTCTCTCTCATGCCTGCATTTCCTCTGCGTTGTATGTTTTAGGGAAGGTGGCCATTCAGAAGGAGGACTTACAGAAGTACCATAACAGGGACACGTGGTTCCAGCTGCAGCATGTCGACGCTGACTCAGAAGTACAGGTGAGACCCCACTGGAGCCCATGGAACACTGGAGGCCTTTGGAAATGGAAGAGGGCATATGGTTAAAAAGGATAAACAGGGTTTTGGTTTTAACAGGGACTGATGGTTATCACATTGTGTCTTATTTATAGTAAGGATAGGCTTGTTAATTTGGTTTATTCAATTGATATTGTCACACTTTGTCATACAGATTGAATCAGCTTTAAAAATACAAACTATGAAAGGGCAATAATATAATTGAAGGTGAAGAAAAAATACGGGTAAGAAAAAATAAGATATGAGGTGAGAACAGCACACAGAACTTCATACTGCAGGTCCCTGTGTTTGCTGGAGGTTATTGAATGTGTTATCAAGCTCTCCACACTCAGCAAAGAAGGATTTAGAGTTAAAAGAAGTGACCACTCTGATGAGGTTCCCATCGTGTGAAGTGTCCTAGGCTGACCCCGGCTCGCATGGGCAATGTGTTAGCTGGGACTGACTCCCCTGTCCTGTGGAAGGAGCCACCCACCAGGACTGGGGGTTTCTCCCCCTAGCAGGCGAGACTGCAGGGCTCCAGGTTCCCAACCCTTCCCTATAAGACTGCTTTCGGACTTGCCAGTAACTTGGGGTCACTCCTCCTGCTGAGTGTCCTGGAGAACACCTGAACACCCATTGGAGGGGCAGCTGCATCTTTTCTTCTCTTGTGACCCTGGATTGTGTGGTTTCCAGTCAAGCCTGTTCTTAAACTCATGCCAGTGTCTGGATTTCCAAGACTGGGAGCCAAGACCAGATAGCACCATGGCCCTGACACTGAGATGCACGAGCTTTTTCATTGGCGGGTCCTGTGGGACACCAAGGCTTGGCAGGGGTATGTGGCTGGGCACAGGGTCTCTGGCATAGGCAGTCCTGGCTCAGAGCTTAGTGTCCCCATCTACTCATGAAATATGCCAAGGATGGTTCTCTCCAAGCTTCAGTCTCCTCTGTAAAGCAGGGTTTTGTGACTGGCTGGCCAGTGCCTGACACTTTGCAGTAAGACTTCCCCGGCACCGCCTGGCACATCCTACTCCAGAGGTTCTTGTCTGGCATCTGGAGACTTCATGTCTCATGCTTCCCCCTGGACCGTTGGCCTCAGCTGGGCTCTGAGGGTAAAGGCAGGGTTTCAGGGATTCTGCCTGTTGAGTCCTGGCTTGCACAGGCCCTGCTGAGTCCTGGCCACAGGATTGGATCTACAAACTGACAACGAGGCAGCCAGAGGGAAGTGTTGAGTTGAGCCAGAGAGGCATCATAATGGTGCTTCACATTTAATTAATTCCAACCAAGAGCCCACACTGTAGAGATTAGAAGATAGTATAATTACTACAGAATTACTAACCCTGTCCGAAGTTGAAAAACTGTTCTAACGGTAAAGATGAATGTTAACACCAGGAATACAACAACCGGCTACACGTGTACTGCTTGGGTGACTTGGAAATCTCATCTTTAGACAGAAGTTTCCAGAAGCGATGTGCTCTGAAATGGTGCTCTGCAACTGAAACCATTCCTGCTTTTCATTCTGACAATTTTCTCCATCACTCTTATTCTGAAATAACATAGCCTATGGCAGCATAATCAGATGGCTTCTGAGAGCATCCTGCAGCGGTGTCTTCGCCATGTTCTTCCTACTGCGTTACCCCCAGATTCAAGTGGGATTTTATTGACAAGTGTAACTTTTCTTTTCTCTTGCCTTTTTTAATTTTAATTTTGAAATGGTTACACATTCATAGGAAGTCACAAAAGTAGGCAGGGAATAATGATCAGCAAATTGTATGTTCTCCTATTTATACTTAAAGACTAAAAATATTGAATAAAGGCCTGTGTTTCTTGCACTCTGTTCCCCCATGGTAGCATCCTGTGTAACTGGTGCAAGACAAAAGCACAGCCAGATGCTGACAGTCTCACAATACACAGGTCTCATTCAGATCTCACCAGTTTTACGTGTACACATGTGTATCGGTGTGTCCGTGCATGTGTGTATGTGGGTATATGTGCACAAGTGCATGTGTGTATTCTATGCAGCTGATTGCATGTGCATACACATGTGTGTACATTCGTATCCTGTGCCGTTTATCATGTGTAAATTTGTGTAATCGCCACCACAATCAAGATTCAGAACTGCTTTGTTACCACAAATCTTACAAACATGGATGCATGGCTTCACTGTATGGTTATGTGTAATATTTGCACTATTTCATTTCTGATGCACTTTTTAGGCCTGTGGATAAGTCTCTTGTCCTTCTGAGCCTGATTCATATCATCTGTGAGATGGGATCCTGACTCTAGCTGGGCCAGTTTCCTAGGAATTTGTGAATTTTGAACAGGAACTGTATTGTCATTATTACCATGAAGAGAAGAGGAAGGATGGTGTTCGTTGATTGCCCACCAAGCCCGGCGCTGTGCTGGGTAGTTAGTTCTTAGGGTGCCCACTCAAAAAGTGGTCATACCCCCAAGGGAGCAGCGCTCCCCCAGATTCAAAACTGGCTTTTAAAAGTGCAATTATGATCTTTGCCCTACAGCTAACTTTTCATTTTGAAATGTCACATTTACGATTTTTAAAAGGGCAGAGGACAGCGTATGGTTTCTTAAATACATCTGCTCTGTAATTCATAGTAAAAGGCATGTGTCCAAAAGAAAGTGTCACAAAACTGGGGTCAACGAGAGATTAATGAGTCACAGAAATGGGGGAAAAGACGATTTAAAAAATATCTTGCTTCCTTCTGGAGCTGATGTTGTTTAAGTCTCTGGTAAATCGCTTGATTAAAAATGATTAGTTGCTTCAGCTCCTTCCCTGACCCTAGGTAGCTCACAGAACAAGATGATTTGCAGGAACGAGCGTGAAATGTTCTCTGCGCTGTACAGCCAGTCATGGCTGCCAGAACATTTGCTTGAGTTTGGAAGGGTTCCCTTCTTCCCATGCCTTGGGTCCTTCTTGGTATGGAATGGGGAGGGAGACAGTCTCCTAGCCATCATCCCAGCAGGACCCCCTCACTGAGCCGCCAGGGGATCCTTCCCTGACTCCTCCAATGATGCCTGGCAGCCACTAAGCAGCCACTAAGCTCTGCTTTGTGCTTTCTTTTGTTTTAGTAAACTTGTTAAGAAAATATATATTCAGAAAAGAATGCCAGTGAGCCATCACAGCAAACCTGGCAGCCACATCCAGATCATCTCTAGGAATTTGACGCCTGTGTCAGACAATCCTATTTGGAGAATTTCCCAAATAATCAGTATCAGCAGCTGAGTTTTTCGAAGGGTTTAAGGAGTTGCAGGAAGGAGAGGGCAAGGTCAGGCCTCCTTCCTTCCCCCCACTTACCTCGCTGTGTGAAACTGAGACCTACTCAGCCTGGTAGGTCTCTGTCTGGGGCTCTGTGAGCCCAGATGCCGGCTGTGTAGAGGCTGAGCCTAGAACCCGAATTTCCTGCCTGCCCTGAGTTGGAGGGTGTGGCCCTCAGTGTCTCTGGGCGTCGGCATTTGTGGCTGGGTTGTTTGTGCTGGGTTGGAGGTGGTGTGATGCTCACACTGTGTGAGGCGTCACCTGAACTGTCAGTGACACTGCATAACAACAGATGTGAACTTCTGAACTGCAGATCAGTTGAGTTAACTTCTGGGGAGAAAGTCCTTTCGGTTACGTATAGTGTATGTATGGTTTTGTTTTAACTCATATTATCCTCTCCCAAATCATCAGAAAATGGTACCAACACAAATTAGCTGACAACATTTGCCACCTTGGTATAAGGAAGTGTTTGCCTTAAGAGAGGAAACGTGAGCCGTCACAGGGTCTGCTGATGTGGACATGTCGTCCTCTTCTGGGAAAAACAGGAAACAGGACGGCGAGCCCGGGCATCAGCAGTGGGGCTCTATGAAACCCCAGCTACATTCTTTTGCTTCTCAGAAGCCCTTTAAAATGAATTAGTGAAACATCAGTCTGAATGGCCATTGCCAATGTTAAAAATTAAGCCATGAAAGAATTGACGCCCAGTGCATCTGACAAAGCAGGGGAAGAACCAAACTTTATAGGAGATTGTTCTCTTCTTAATGCTGTTTATCATGAACTTTTGTCCTGAGTTTGATTTCAGAGGGCAGGTGGTTAGTTGCTGTAAGCCTCAGTGTTCTCATCTTAGCAGAGGATGACAGTGCAACTTCATGGATGTGCTGAGAATTACGGGATAATTCAGAAA
Source organism: Eidolon dupreanum (assembly GCA_028627145.1). Classification (NCBI taxonomy): domain Eukaryota; kingdom Metazoa; phylum Chordata; class Mammalia; order Chiroptera; family Pteropodidae; genus Eidolon; species Eidolon dupreanum. The sequence goes on along the minus strand of CM053508.1, from coordinate 43,986,984 downwards.
GCACTAAATGCTGGCTGGTGCTCAGTTAAAGGGAGCCGTAGGAAATCAGCCCTGTCAGCATCATTGCTGTCACTTTGGGCATATCTCTCACCCCCACGACTCCCCACAAAGCCGGCATGACTCTGAGGCACCTTCCTCAGTTACAGGCCCTGAGCATTTGCTTAGAGCTCAGCGAGGTCAGCCAGGAGGACCAGGCCCAGACACGTGTGAGGGTAAGTGCCACATCCTGGAGTCTGCCGTTGGCGCACTTGTCAGATGAGAGAGGCACTTCCAGGGCGGAAGAAGGTCTCAAGGGCTCTGTTTGGACTGAGCCATTGGTTCCCTTGGGAAGCCAACTGCCCCAGGCAGAGTATCTCTTGGCAAGTGCTCCTGGAGTTCTCACGTGTGACAGGCACCAGTAAAAACCCTTTGCAGATACTGATTCTGTGCTCAGGACACTAGGTGTTGCACAGGGTCACACAGATGTGGTGCTGGTGTTCTGGTCCTGCTTCTAGGACCACTGGGCATCTGCCTATCCATTGTTTCCACCCTTCCTGTGACCACTTTGTCCTGCACGTGAGGAAAAGGCCCCAAAGCACAGTGACCGGCCTTGTCCCCAGCTGGTGAGTGGTGTGGGCTAGTCTGCTGCCATGTGTGCCCAGGCCGAGGTTTGAGCTTCTTAGGGCCTGTCTCCCCCAGGGGAGGCCTGTGGGTCTCGAGTTTGTATTGTCAGGGAGCCCAGGGGCACCCCATCCACATCAGATCTCCTTTGTGAGCATTGTGGGCGTGGCAGCTGCTTCTGCCACATCTTGTGGAGAATCCCTGAAGCCAGCCTCCCCACCAAACTGCAAAGCAGGACTCAGTACTGTGGCATCTGGGGACAGCTACTTGTTTCAGGATTTGGCAGTCCTGGAGCCCATCAAAGGGAGGAGCTGGTTTGCTTAGAGTCAGAAAGGCTTTCTTGGGGGAATTTGTGGACTGGTGTTTATAGTACCACGTACTTTTTAAAACCGTACCTGCCTAGTAAGGGCTCTCAGGGGCACATGGGTGCATGGAGGACAGAGGGGACTAGAGGGGAGTCAAGATGGACTAGGGTGAAGGAAATGAACTCAGACTCAAACCAGAGAGGTGTCTCCCCTGGCCTATCTCATCACCAGATCCTAGGTTCTTGTTTATTTTCTGAGTAAGAGGGTTGTGCTGCCTCTTGTCAAAAGATACCGGCGGTGCTTCCACGCGGGGTCAGGTGTTAACTGGGAGTTAAAGTCTGAGTGCGGGGAACCCTCAGATGACCATGCTCTTCCTCATCCTTTGGCGAGATGGCGCCCATCCTTTTCTCATAATTGGTGCTACCAGCATTTTGATGAAATGCTCCGGCGGTTCAGGGTTCAAGCTTAGAACCCCGCAGGTGCAAGGACAGCAGTGCTCTTTCTATCTGCGCATCTCTTGGGAACTGCCTTTCCTTAGGCAGAAGAGCTGGGTGGTTTCAGAATAGTGACTTGGGGAGATGGGTCTAAAAACCTCTTGTTGTTGGCCAGATGGTTTCTCATAGGCCAAGTGCAGAACTAGGGGTTTCTATGGGTGAAAGTCCAGCACGTTTTCCACACGGATGCCCGGGGTCCTGGTTGGGGGTGACAGGGATCCACCTTATTCAAGGTTCTCTCGTAGTTTGGGCATCGGAGAGGCGCAGACACGGGCCATGCGGACAGTGTGCTGGAATGCCAGCAGTATGGAGAGCAGGGCGGCTGCTCTGGTGTTAGGGACAGGGCTAGTGCACAGCGGGGCAGACAACAGGTATCTCTGGAGCTGCCCAGAAGAACTAGCAGTACAGAAGTGATGGGAGCGCTCAAGCCACTGCGGGAGCCAGCTGAGCCGTCCTGTTCTCACCCTCCCCACTTGTCCTACCTGCTCCATCTGACATCCTGTCCCATCCCAGGGTCCTGAATATTCAGAGACAAGGCAGCCTTCAAAAGGCGTTCTAGACGTTTTAGTCAGAAAGGACCCTGGAGATTATTTAGTTCAGCCTCTCTTTTCTAATGAAAAATAATTCTGATTTTAACCTTATAATATATACTCTCACATAAGTGTGCCACACATTGTTGTTTTTGTTTGTTTGTTTGTTTGTTTCTAGGAGCAGGTTTTTCTTCTCTTTTTCCTCATGGCCCCTTTCTCCTCTTCCCCCTCATAAACCCCTGTGATAACTGATGATGACCTGCTTGTGTCCTCTCTACCCATTTGCTCTGTCCTCCAGCTGGTATGACCCTTTGCATAGACACCGGTAGGAATACTGCACCGGTTCTGCTCTTGCTGCTCCAGCTACCTCTGCTCCCCTTCCTTCTACAAATATCTGCGCATTAACTTCCTGCCTGAAGAGCAGGACTCAGACTCCCTGGCCTCTGATCCAGTCCTCACCAAGGATGCAGAAGCACCAAGATGTCTGGGCAGAGAACTGCCCAAATCTACCCCTGAGGCTTTAGGGTTTCAGATTTCCGACCCAAGTCATGTAAAAGAACACAACCTAAAGCAAACAAACTGGGATGTGCTTTCTCGACTACCTTTTTCTTGCTCATTTTGAGTTCTCTTTTTCTGAAACAGTAGCTTGCTATCAGCAGAGTGGGGATCCTACTGTGCCGGCTGGGCTGGAAACTTTAACGCTCTCGGGGAGCCACGCCCCGTCCTGGTCACTGGAATCTAAGCGGGGTGCGTGGAAGTGTGGTGGACGCCATGCAGGGTCAGGCATAACCACGTGTTTGTGAATGGAGACTGCAGCTCTCCGCTGTGCTTGGCCGTTCCCCCATGACCCTTTGTCCTTGTGCCTTTCAGGGCAAGGTCCACCTGGAGCTGAGGCTGAGTGAAGTCATCACTGACACAGGTGTTGTCTGCCATAAGCTGGCCACACGGTAAGGCATGAGTCCACCCAGAAATTGTGACTCTGACCGCCCCCAGGTGTGGGGCGGGTTATTGATTTTCAAACAGATTAATTGGAAATCCCAGACTTGGTTATTCCCCAAGCTGATATCGTTTTCAGAGGTTTTAGCTTATTCTTAATGTACTCAATAAAGCAAATGCTCATCCTAGAGGTTACTTAGTTGAGTTTTATAAATAGCCAGTTATTCTGTGGGTATTTAGGAAAAGCGGTTAGTGTTGAGCTCTGGTGTTACAAGTGAGGAAATGGTGAGGTGGCCTGCCTGAGGTCAGATGGCAGAGCTAGGGCCTGAACTCAGACCTCTGACCCCAAAGCTAGCTAGTACCCCTTCTACCCCGAAATGCTTGGTGAGTGTGCCCTTTCCTTGGGCTTAGGAAATGCTGGCAAGGACTCCAAGTTCAGCTTTAGGATTCCACTCCCTCTGACCTACCAGAAGGTAGTGAGGAGCGTCCACCATTGGTCACTGTCTTAGAGGGTCCACAATTTGCATTCATCGTCCCATGGCTGGAAGATAGCCTCTGGTCAGTTCAGCCTGCAGGGCCGTCACTATAGAACATGCAGGAGGACACGGTGTAGGACGTGTGTAAGATGTGTAAGAGGTGAGAACTCTCATTATCTGAAACTTGGGGACTGGGGAACACTTGGGAGTTGAGTTCAGCGAGCTTTGTCCTTAACTCCTTCATTATTCCTGTTCTTAAAATAGTTGTTGTGCTCTCAGATCCTGGAACCATGAGGAGAGAGCTGCCTGTTTTTTTTGTTTGTTTGCTTATAGATTTATTCCTTGTTCAAGAAGGACTTAAGGCTGTTTAACACAAGCCTCACATAGAACAAGAAGGTGTGGGTTAGTAGTGGGGAGACAGAATGGACCTGGCTGGGTAGGGGACTGAACCAGGAGGGCAAACACGGGAAACGTGAGGAGCCCTGTCCTGAGAGTGGCCTGTCCAGCCCACGTCTGTGTGATGGAGGGTAGAAGTGTCCGTCCATCACTGAGTCCACGTGTGACCTAACAAGGACACCGCAGTCGTCGCGTCTGCGTCTTATTAGGGTGCATGTTTCATCGTGGTGTCCAGGAACACAAGTGTCTAAAGTGAGGACTGTCTGGTGGCGGCGGCAGCCACCGAGTGTGAGCGTGCACTATGTCCAGACTCCCACTGCTGGCACATGAAACTCCAGGGGCAGTTGACTTGGACCTCGGGCCAAGGACTTGGGGTTCTGTTATGAAACACAGGGTCGTGCTTTATACACGGCCTGTTTTTTTAGTTTTCCTTTTTTTAAGGAGTTTTGGATTAAAGAAGATATAAGGGTGGGAACTGGGAAGCTTTTGTACATCCTTGTGTTTCCTGGGAGGAATGGCCAGCTGCCCCAACAGATCCTGGAACCGTGACGGCCTTAGGCTACATAGGCTATCTTCAGTCCTTGCAGACAGCTGCTAACTGGACGATGCCTTGTTAGGACTGGGCCTCACCAACACTGTTTTTCTAACTGGGTTCAGATTTATGCAAGGAAATGAGCTGCATTTGTTCTGAGAGTGCTTTCTCAAATCTGTGTGCCAATGTGGCTCTTGTCGATACTTTTTCTGTTCAGATGTCTGTTTAAATGTCATGAGGATGTTCACCACCTGCCTCATCAAGTTCTAGGTTCTGTTCCCCAGTGATCGGCTGCAAACTGTTTTTGTTAGTGCTGCAGGTAGATATTTGATCCCTTTCACATGTGCACAGAAGGGGCACAGAGTCCCTTTGCCCACACTACCCCAGACACGCCTTCCTGTGGGTTCTCACACACATCCAGCTGACCCTGCCTCGCCTTTGCTTCTGTGTCCCTCTGCCTGGAATGCCCTGCCTCCAGATATCCCTTAATAGATGTCCCCAAAGAAGCATCCCTGTCTGTAGAGGGCACAGTCAGCCCTCTGCGTCCTTACCCCATGCCCCTCAGCACTGCAGCATGCATATGGTTGATGACAGCTGTTATTTCACGCAGTCCCCCTAGGATGTAAATTCCAGAGGACAAGATCTAGGTCTGTTTTATTCATCACTGCATCCGCAGTACTTGGGACTGGGCCCAGCGCATCGTAGGTGCTCAGCCAACACCCTGGTATTGGACGTGTTCCAGCTTATTTTACAAGGCCCGTCCTGTCTAGGAGCGGGAAGGAGCCCTGGAAAGGAAACAAAAGCTTCCTCTCCTTGCTGACTTTTCTGTGAATGCTGGTAGGACTCAGGCCTCTTTCACATATGGGAATTGGGCCCATCATCCTGGTCTTGCTTCATTCCATGGGGGGCCAGGAGGCTATTGTGAGGTGAGCAGGTGGCACCTAACTGGTGAGGAGGGCTGCTTTGTCCAGGCCTGGCTGCCCCAAGGGAGGCCCAGCTGTTTACTATTCCATACACCTGTCCTTTGTGCAGCGTGTACCTCTGAGAGACTGCCTGATGCCAAGGACCAGTGTGGGTGCTGAGCAGCAATGCACCAGCTCTTATGTCACAGGACTGGCTTTGAACAGCTCACACACAATGTAACAAGTGTTGTGCAGGAGACAAGCCACATATCAAAATGGCGTCATTCTGAAGGGCTGGAGATCTTCTCGGAAAGAGGCATCAGCTGGGACCTGTGGGAGGGACAGGACTGATAGGTCAGTGGGAGGAAGAGGAGGCCTGGGGAGAAGCAGAGGCCAGGGAGGCCCCATGGGGCATCAGCTTGCTAGGATCAACTGAGAAAGGGGGAAGCAGAGCAGTGCGGCCGGAGAAGCAGCTGATGAGATTTCCATTTGGAGAGATTGCTCCTATCCTACTGCCATGTCCCCTGCCTCCCTGTCCATATCTCCCATTGTCCCCATTCAGCCACACTGCCTCTTGGCTCTCCTGGACTTGGGGCTGGGGGTCAGAGTTGGTCCCCCAGACTGATGCTCCTCACCTCCTCATTGTTTGTTCACACTGAGTTCTTCTCTAGATTGCATCCTTGTGGGGCCTGGGACATGTCCATTCTGCTCACAGGTGGATCTCGAGCACCTAGGCTCTCAGTAAATGGTGTGGCTTGCAGGAAGACATCTCAGGGGAGCTGTGGGCCCCTGCTCACCCCTGGTCATCATCTCAGCCTCCTGCCTCCACAGAGCAACCTCAGTTCTGGGCTCTGCAGCTGTTACTGAGCAATGATTGCCCCCAGGTCCCCACTGAACCCCAGGCATGACTTTTTGGGAAGTGGCAGCATATGTAAATGTGGCCACATGCACCCCATACCCACAGGGACAGGGCGTTTCATTGAGATTGTGGCCATGAGGACTGGGGACTCAGTTCTCCCGCTGTGGAGGAAATGGGCAGGGGACCCTTGTCTCTGCCCGCGCTGCGAGTGGGAGCTTTCGGAGGAATTTTCTTTATTTTTATTTTTATTTATTTATTAATTTTTTTTCAGAGGAATTTTTAAGTAGTGGTACTAGCCCCAGCCAGGCGTGCAGAGCCAGCCTTCCTGGGCACTTCCGTGCAGATGTCTCTTTAGTTAAAAAACCACAGGTTTGCCTGGTTCCTGCATCTGTGTGATGGAATCCTGCTCTCTTCTTCCCAGTGGACACTCGCACAAATGCTAGTACACCTAGTAAAATGCTAGCACACACTAGTGTATACTAGTACAAACACTAACACACAATAACACACACTAGCACCCATGCTAATACCCATGCTAGAACACACTGGCTCACCTAGTATACAATAACACACTAGTACACATGTTAGTATACATGCGAGTGCATACTAACACCTACAAGCACACCCGATTGAATGTACACTAGTAGCTCACACTAACACATATGCTAGCACACATGATAGTATACACACTAGCATACACACTAGTATATACTAGTACACATGAATACACTCACACACTAGCACATACACTAGTATACACTCTAGTACACACTAGCACACACATGTAGACATGCTAGTACCCGCTAGCACACCTAGTACATATCTAGTATGCACTAGCACATACACTAGTAAACACCAGCAAACACTAGTACCCATGTTAATACACATACATGCTAGTTCATACCACCACATACATGCTAGTACACAGTAATAAACACGTATACACACTCTAGTGTACTTTGTTCAGAGTCCCAGGGCAGAAGGGTCCCCCACAAGGATGTAGTGAGGGAGAAAGAGTGGGGGTCCCACAGGGCTCACATTCTCCAACCATGAAAGTCAGAGGTGTTTAATGACTGAGGCTTTTCTTTCCTCACTTCACCTCCTCCTCCATTTTTTTCACTTAAAAAGAAAAAATCCTTTATGTACCAAAATATTCCACATTTTAAAGTGCATACTTGTAGTATATTCACAAGATTGTTCAATCATCACCACTAGTTCCAGAACATTTTCATCTCCCCGAAAGGAAGCCCCAGCCCCATGTATCACACTCCAGCTCCCTTCCCCAGCCCCTGGCACCACTAATGTACTTTCTGTCTATGGATTTGCCTATACTGGAGGTTTTATATAAATGGACCACAGAATATGTGGTCCTTTGTGACTGGCTTCTTTCACTTAGCATAATGTTTTCAAAATTCATCCATGTTTTAACATGTATAAGAACTTCATTCCTTTAAAGGCTGAATAATATTGCATGTACAGGTGTACCACATTTTGTCTAACCATCATCCATTCATAGACATTTGTATTGTTTTCACTTTTTGACTATCGTGAATAATGCAGCTGTGAATATTCTTGTACTAGTTTTTTACAAACATGTTTTTATTTCTCTTGAGTAAATACCTAGGAGTAGAATTGCTGGATCATATTGTAACTATGTTTAACTTTTTGAGAACCTGCCAGACTGGGTGTCACAGTGGCTGCCCCATTTTACACCCACCAACTATGTGTGAGGGCTCTAGTTTCTGCACATCCTTGCTGACACTTGTTATTATTGGCTGTCCTTTTTATTGTAACCATCCGAGTGGGTGTGAAGTGGTTTTGATTTACATTTCTCTAAATGTAATAACCGATGAGGTTGACCGTCCTTGTCATTGTTGGCCATTTCTACATCTTCTCTGAAGAAATGTCTATTCAAGTTCAGTTCTTTACTGATTTTTTAAATTGAGTTATTAGCATTTTTATTATTAAGTTGTAAGTTTTTCATATATTCTGGATACGAGACTCTTGTCAAGTATGTAATTTGCAAATATTTTCTATTATTCTGTTGGTTGTCTTCACTTTCTTGATAGTGTTCTGTATAATATGAAAGTTTTAAATTTTGATGAAATCCAATTTATTTACTTTTTCTTTTGTTGCTTGTGTTTTAGGTACCTACCCAGTAAATAATTTTCTAATCTAAGATCATAGATATTTACACTTATATTTTCCTTCTAAGATTTTTATATTTTTGCTCTTAATTTTAGGTCTTCTATACATTTGGAGTTAATTTTCATTTATATACGGCATGAGGTGGGGTTAGTATTATTATTTTTTGCATTTCAATGTCCAGTTGTCTCAGCATCATTTGTTGAAAAGACTATTCTTTCCTATCAGAGTGTCTGAGCATTTTGTTGAAAATCACTGGACTATAAATTTGGAAGTTTATGTGTGGAATCTATTCTATTCTGTTGAACTATATGCCTATACCTATGCCAGTACCACACAGCTTACTATAGATTTGTAGTAATTTTTGAAATCAGAAAGTGTGAGTCTTCCAATTTGGTCCTTCTTTTTCATGATTGTTTAGCCATTCTCAGCTTCTTTTATTTCCATGTGAATTTTAAGATCGGCAGTTTAATTTCTGTAAAAATAGAAGCTAGCATTTGATGAGAATTTTATTGAATCTGTAGATCAGTTTGGGTAATTAACAATACTAAGTCTTCCAACACCTGAACAGTGTCTTTTCATTTAGTTAGATATTCTGTAATTTCTTTTAAAACTTATTTGTTGGTGTAAGGTAATTAGTAATATCCTCTCTTTTATTACGGATTTTAATAACTCGAGTCTTCTCTTCTTCTTGGTCAGTCTAGCGAAAGATTTGTCAAATTTGTTGATCTTTTCAAAGACCTCGCTTTGGGTTCCACCGATTGTTTTTCTATTCTCTATGTCATAATCTCTGCTCCGTTCTTCATTATTTCCTTTCTTTTGCCTGTGTTGGGTTTAGTTTGACATGTGTGACCTGGAGGTGTGTTGGGGCCATGGGTGTCTATGCTGGTGTGAGCAGAAATCATGTTATGGATTGATAGTGAATTGATTGTTCGTGACTGTTTCTTTGGGCCCTGGGTCTCTTCTTTTAGAACACTAGTGTAGCCGCTATTTGTGTCAGAACACCAAGGGGGAAGGAAAACACATGTGTGCCTGTTCTTGGCTCTGCTGGAGCTGAGATCAAGCTTTGCTTGCCCCCTTTCACAGCCCTTCCTTTCTTGTCCCTATAAATGGTCTTCCTCTTGGGTGTCCTATGCCTGTCCACTTTGTCTAAGAGTGAGGTTTCTTGTGCTTTCCCACTTGCAAGCTCTGTTACTTCACAAGAGTGAGAGCTGGCAAGAGTCCTTCTGACAGCCTTGCCAATGCTCGCCGAGCCACTCCTCCTGACCAGAGCAGTGGGCCCTGCTCACCCACCAGACTCCGTGATGCCAATCGCCAGAGAAGGCAGCACAGTCTGCTAGCAGCTTTATCTCGAGGGGCACCCAACCGAGAAATTACCTATTTTCAGGCTTCCAACATCTCAAAAGCAATCAAGATCTTGTTTTCTATTATTAAGGAATTACAGAAAGAATAAACAGCTGACGGGCTTTTGATATCTGGCTCTTTCTAAGATCAGGAAGGCTTTCAAAGCAAAGCATAAGGGTGGAGGGCTGGGCAGCCAGAAAGGTGGGCCCTCTGCTGGTGACCACAGATGATGCTTTGTCATGCACACCAGGATGTCTCTGCAGCCGTCTCATGCCTGCACACTAGCGCAGCTCAGCAGGAATGTTGTGTTTCTTCCTAGTGGAGCAGGAAGTGGAGGTGCCAGCACGTGCCCATGTCCAGGGAAGGAAAAAAATGGAAACAAGGTTTCACAGCTGCAAGCTCTTACTCTGTGAGATGTAACTATTTTTTAAGGGTCAGGTTGAATATCAAAATCTATAAATGTTAAAATAAATACAAATATTATATTTCTGGTACTTTAGATTCTAGATTAGTTGTTTGTTTTGATCACTTGGTATGTTTAGAAATGTCCTTTCCAGGACATAAGAATGGGCAGTACAGCAAATATTATATTTTCTCCCGTTATTTACCTTTAACATTCCTAAATGTTTGTGAAACTTGTTTGGCATAGAGTAGGCCTGGGCAGATGCACCAAGTGTGAATATACCTTTTCAAGTAAAATGAGTTTTGGCTTCATGTGCTGTAAGCAGCCGGTGAGAGCGCCACACCCCCATCCCCAGGCTGTGCAGCTGAGCTGTAATCTTGCTAAAGCTGTTAGGGTGCTAATGAAGTGATGCCTGCAGCGGGGAGGAGGGTGTGATGGAGGCTAACACTGTTTTTATCCTGGCTTGTGCATTTTGCATGCCAGATGGTAGGGTATTGATTTTTCTTTTTCTCCTGAGATATCTTCATGTAACTGCTATCAGGAGCCAAGCTTTGTTTTGAGTTAGAGAGAAGAGCGTTTCTCAAATTGGTTTTTAAGGAGAGTGAAAGTGACATCCACACGGTTCTATCTGGGTGGCTGCTGCCCTGCATCTGGCAGCTCTTCTTTAAGACATATGACTGAGAAGAAGTGCCTCCTGTTAGATGTTTAGCAATGCCATCCAGGTTGCTGGTCATCAAAACCTATTATGTCTGAGGCTACAAAAGGGGAGTGTACATACCTACCATCTAAACCTTCTTCCTGATCAACAACTGAATGTGATAAAAGTGCATTTGCATTAATGTGTACCATTCACACAGAGAGGGAGCATGGGCCTCCCCTCATCCCTCCTGAGCAAGCTGTTGCCCCCACCTCTGGCTGCCTGTCTCAGAGCTGCTGCCCTTTGGGAGCCCTCTCTCTCCCCACCTATAATGGGTGAGTCTTTGTCCTTAAGACTTCAGCCCTGAGGGGCTACTTTCTCCCAGAGGTCCCAACTACCCGAGGGATCGACTGCCACCCTGCATTTCTTTGTTGTTATATCTAGTTTATTTCCTCCCTTGCATTACCATACACAGTAATCACCTGTTACCTATTTACTGTCATACTGTTTGTTGCTGTGCCAGCCAAGCAGACCTGAGCTTCACGAGCATGAGCTTCAGACTTGAGCTTCTGTCCCCTCACGGCTCCACCTCGGTTCCTGGAAATGTGCCATGAGTGTGAGAGTTCAACAAGTACTTGTTTAGCGATGAGTTAATGGATGAATAAATATTTGTTTAATGGTGAGTTAATAAAGGGAGGAAGATAATGAAAGACCAAGTCAGTAATTTGGGAGAGAAACACAAGCATATTCCAGAAAATAGAATAAAAAGAAAAAAAGTTGAAAAATATTAGAGAAAGCTAATAGAAATAATGGATCAATCCACGAGGCCCAACCTTGTAGAACAGGTGTTCCAGAAGAAAATGGGAGAGAAATGGAGAGAGAAGAAATTTATAGAGAACTCCCCAGCACAGCACAGGGGTGGCGTCAGCTCTAAGAGCCGTAAGCGCCATGAAGGTGGAACAAAAGGAAACAAAACCCTTGACCCAGAAGGAAATATTCTGGTAAAACGTTGGAATCTGAAGTCTTCTCAGGAGGGCAAAGCCTCTCAGCCACTTGACTTAATGAAGGAATGAGAGGACGTGGTTATCCTCAACTTCCCAACAGCAAAGAAAAAAAGAAGCACTCGACATCTAAGGGCAAACGATTATACATTCATATGTAGCCAAACTGACGTCCAAATAAGAGGGTTAGGACTTCCACTTCTGACCGCACTGAAATAGTGGGAACTGGATCCCTTCTCCTGCTACAAACAACTAAAGAGGCAGACGCTGCACGAGTGAACCATTTTGGACATGGGGCAGCTGGCAGCTTAGCTCTGTGACCCCCAAGTAAGGGAAACAGATGAGGTGAACCATAGCATCCAGCTTTTTTCCTGGAAGTGTGTTGGTGACACAGGGCGGTGTCTTATGCAGAGTCCAGAGGTGGGTGAGGAGAGACAGAGTTTGGAGTTAGGGGTCTGAGGCCACTGTGGGAATATTTTGGAGAGGAGGGGACTTCACAGCCCTCCACAAGCCAGTGTGTATACAGGGTGGCACACCAGAGTCAGGCAGAACATGGGGGCTGTAAGACAAAGGGGCTCCCATTGCCAGACTGGGAGTCATTTGAACCCCCATCAGTGCAGCAGAACCCTGTTATCACTCAAAACACTCATCGTGGACTCCAGGAGGGCCATGCCTGTGTCGTGGCAAAGGCTGTCCCTAGACAAAGGCTGCTGGTGCCCCCCTGGACAAAGCTTCAAACCAGAATTGCCACAATCAGCCCAAAGCCAGAGCCCCTTAACCTCCAACCAGCACAAAGTCCAGCAATTCTGTTCTCTACAGATGACAGCAGAATCTGGACACCAACAACATGAAATTCACAATGTCCAGCATGCCCTCAAAATCGATATGCCAGAAGCCAGAGAAGGTGACCTGCAACCCGGAGAAGAAACAGTCGATAGAAACAAACCCAGGAATGACAGAGCTGATAGAATTAGTAACAAGGACAAAGAGCTAGTATAACTATGTTCCAGAATTTAAACAAAACCATGAGTCCAGACAGTTGGCCCTGGACCTGCAGTGGAATCAGGCATGAGTGAAGCTTGAGACAGGCTGGGCGGTGAGGGGTGAGAAATGGTCTTTTGCTCCTGAGAGGCACATGCAGCATGGAGATTATGCACAGGCTGTAGCTGTAAGCCCCATCAAGTTGCCAGGGCCTCAGTTTCCCCACTTATAACATGCACTTAACAAAAGTATGACTTTGTAAAATTGTTGGAGATCAACGTGTGAGTCGCGTAAAGCTCTCAAGCAATGCCTGGCTCCTAGAGAGTGAAGGCAGTGACGTTGCTCGTGGAAATCACCAGAAACATGTGTTTCTCAGCTGAGGCTCCCATACCCAGAATGCAATGCACACTTCCTCCTACCCCACAAATGTTTTCTGACGGCTAATCGATGCATGCATTACTCTTTATTAGATGGGAGCTTATGGGCAGTTGATGACCAACACCACGCCACAACTCATGGCTCTTGGCCCTGAGCTGTTAAAACAGCTGCCTTCTCGGACCCCAGAGTGGTCTTGAGAGACAGCCCCTTCATCTCCTGCTCCTGACCATCCCTCCCACTTCTCTCCTCAGTATCGTCGAGTGCCAAGGCCTCCCTATCGTGAATGGGCAGTGTGACCCTTACGCCACTGTGACACTAGCAGGACCATACAGGCAAGTAGCCATCGCCTGCACCTGCCCACAGCCTCCAGGCCTGGAGGGAGGGTGGTAAGCCCCTGGACTGATGGTGAGGGTTTCTCAGTCAGAGGAAGACAGGATGTTCTGTGTGAGGTAGAACGTATAACTTTGACTTCCTTTTGTTTCCTTTATTGCTCTAAAATTGTTTCATAAAAAAAGAAAGCCTTTATGTTCTTCATGTTGGGTATTTTTGGCTCAGTAAAGGTTCCTGATTTGCATACCATCTGGGGTTGGAGACAAACAGAAATATTTATAAGATAAATAAAGGCAGTAAATTACTTGTGCATTTGATAGCTCAGTCTCAAGGCTGAGAGATTTGGCATCAAAAGTGTTATTTTTAATTTTGATTCTTCCTCCCTCGATTACAGATCGGAAGCAAAGAAGACGAAAGTGAAAAAGAAGACCAACAACCCTCAGTTTGACGAAGTGTTTTATTTTGAGGTTGGTATTTCAGTGGCATGAATGTTAAGCTGAAACCCTACACCCAAGATTCTTTGGCAAAAAGTCTAAATCTGAAGGATCTTAGTCATTTGCTTCCTTCTGAAAGCTCTTGAGCGATTCCCCACACCCAAGAGTCCCCTCCTGCCTTGCAGCTCTGAGTAGAAGAACTTTCCTCTCCTCCCTAGAAAGAAAGATCGTCTGTTGCTTCCAGAATGACTCAGTTTTGAGTTGAATACTGACAAATTCATACTTTCCAAATTATCAGGACTTGGTTTGTGGTTTGTTTGTTTGTTTGTTTGGTTTGGGGTTTTTTTGTGTTTTTTTTTTGCCTGTTCTAACCAATCTTCTCAGAGCAGTGGAGGGAGGCTTGTTTCACTGGAAATAGTGAGGGTTTTGAAGCAAAAGAGGAAGTGCATTTGGACACAGAGTTCCCCCTGGCTGCCTCTCAGAATGCGAACCAAAATAAGTAAGATGGAAGGCATGAGGGGTTGAAGACCAGAACTGGACAACAAGCCAACACGGCTGGTTTAGTTTTAAGACAGCCCATATGGACTATATTTAGGAAGGTGTTCTTTCTGTCTGCAAAGGTTTCTTGAATGCTTAACACGTACCACGTCGTGGCTAGGTAAGGATGACTAAGGCCTCTGCTCCTGTCTTCATGAGCCAGTTACTTAGCAGAAGAGAGCACATTTGAATGTATTATCCCACTTAGTCTAGCGACTGTTAGTTAAGTCAGTGGGTTCGGGGAACAGAAAGCAAAGGCAGCCACCAGTCCTGCCTGGGAAGTGGGGCAAGGCTTCCCAGCATGGTGACGTCTGAGCAGAGTCTGAGAAGGGGGCATGTATGTCTGTGGAGCATTGGGAGGCCGCAGGAAACTGTACCTAGAATGTAGAGTGAGGTTGGAGTGAAAATGGAGACTCTTGGAAAATGAAGTTGGAGAGTTGAGTTAGAAGCAAGAAGCTCACGGGCAGAGAACCTGGACCTTTTCCTGCTGGTGTCCAGAAGCTCACACGTTTCCTAGGTGGAGGAGGCTACCAGCCAACCTGGTTGGTGCAGCTGTGAGGAGAGGTGTCCAGGCGGGATCCTGAGCCCTTCTCTGTCCCAGATGGGCATTCTTACTTTATAGTCAGGCAGAGAAAATGGTTTTTAAGGGACTCAAGATAAGGCAGGAAGCTGATACGGTTCCCCTAACCTCAGGGGGACTCATGCTGGGTCTCCAAAGGTAAGGAGGAAGTCTAGAAAAGCAAACATAGGGAAGTTTTTAATATGAACTGTGCATCAAAGGTGGCAACAACCTTCCATGTCTAGGCTACCTAGAATGGAGATCAGCGCTTTCCAAACTTGTGTTTTTAGTACAACACACATTTAAGGCATAAGCTTTAGTTTGTGACAGGCTTCACTTGAACAGCTACATCCGCTTCCGCCCAGTTCTCACTCTCATGAGGAGTGGTGCCTGTTTTCTATTCTGTGTGCTTCTATTCCACTCTATAAAAATATGGGACTCACCTCACTAGGTTAATTCGGTGACTGCTCCAGGTATGATCGTAGTCAGGACAGACACCTGTGGAAACCTAGGGAAGGCCTCGACCTGGACCTCGGCGCTGCTGGTTAAGGCCCACTAGATGCCTGCCTTCCTCCGGGCAGTGGAATATGCTTCTATTTGGAGTTTATGTCATTTGACTCAAACGGCTCAGCCCTGCTCAGCAGCGGATCCCTTCCTGTCGCATACTCCTCATCTCCTTTCAGCCTCAGCTGGCGAGCAGCCTGGGGCTGAGCCCCTGGCAGGGGGCACATGCAGCTTGGCTGAGCTTGTGGAGCTGGCACCGGCCTCCTACAGGCGTTTCAGCAGGAGGCAGATCTTTTTCTTCCAAGATAACAGCTAGACTTATCTAAAAACCCTTAAATATCTAAATGAGATTATTTAAATTCTGTAAGAGCCTCCCTTGTTTACTCGATAAATGTATTAAGTGACAGGCAGGAATAAGAGGGAGAAGAAAACAGACCAGATCCTGTGGCCATCCTGCCGGAAGCCAGACACCTTATCACAGCGCTGTGAGCTACACCAGGCAGGAGGCGCCAGGGGGCTTCCTGGAGGAGGTGGCATTTCAGAGGCTCTTGTGGCTTCCCAGCATGGGCCTGAGTGAGGAAGGGACCCATTAGTGAGCTGGGCAGGAGATGGAGGTTGTAGAAAGATCCCTGTGTGCTAGGTGAGAACAAGTGGAGGTCCCAGGAAGCCTTCAGAAGCTTTTGCCAAAGTGGATAAGGCCAGACCAACTGGGTGATGGCTGATGGGAACCCTGCTTGGGTGACAGATGGACAGGATGCCAACAGGACACAGCAGGTGGAGGCAGTGAGATGTGAAGGCTGGGAGGAGCGGAATCAAGGCACAAGGGAGTAGAGGTCAAGAGGGGAAGGTGACCAGAGCTCTGGGACTGAGTGGCCCAGGGCACTTGTGGGTACTGGGAAGACTACCTGGAGGTTAGCGAAAAGTGCTTGGTGCAGCCTCACACCCCTGGCTCCTAGGAGGTTGGGCTGGAATCCGACCTTTGCTCGTCCACAGGGCACATGGCCTCCTCTCCAGAGCCTAGGGGACATCCCCACAGGGCAGGCACTCAGTCTAACTCACTCTCCTTCTGTCTGCACTACCAGGTGACCAGACCCTGCAGCTACAGCCGAAAGTCCCACTTTGACTTTGAGGAGGAGGACGTGGACAAACTTGAAATCCGGTGAGCGAAAATCTGTGTTTCGGGTTTTCTTCTTGGCAGCTGCAGTCTGAGCTCACCTCTCTTGTTCATTTGTTTGTTTGTTTGTTTTGTTTCTAAAAATAGAGGAATGGCTAGGAAGGAATTTCAGTGTTCTTGGTAATTTTAACACGAGGATGTCAGAAGTTGAAGTGAGTCATAATCATCCCAGATATTTGGCTGGTTGTGGCTGAAAGGACGTTTACTTACCCAAGGGGCAAACTCAGTTTTATAGTTCATTTTGCAATATCTTCTAAGAATCGAAGGTCAAAGACTTTATGCTACTCAGTGTGTGTGAGGCTCTGTCCACCAAGTGCCATCGCCCAGCCTAGCACACTTGTCTTAGCTGCTTGGGGATCCTTGTGATACGGCCTTCAGTGTGCAGAGTCTGTACTTGTCATCTTCAAATATCGTAGCATCAAGTTCACCAGCATTGGTCTTAGGATCCACTCAGGGCCTTCTTCCGGTCAGCTACGTTGGTAGGAAGTCCCGCCAGCCTATAGCACCTCCCCTGGGTGTGAGATACTCTGGGAGAGGCAAATCATAAGCCAGGGCATACTTTCCCGTCATCCTGGGCTAGGGTGATCACATTTAGGTCTGACTAGCCCTGTTCAGGAGAACCGTAGGAATGCCCCTGATTTGACATGGTTTTTTTTTTTTTTTTAACTAATTTTTTATGGTGACATTGGTTAATGAAATCCAATAAGTTTCAACTGTGCACTTTAACAGTAAGGCATATATATATATTTATACTGTACGTTCACCTCCCATAGTTAGATTTCTTTCTGTCACCACATATTTGACCCCTTTAACCCCACCTACCTTCCCCCCCCTCCTTCCTCCTCCTCCCCTCTGGTAACCACTAGTCTATTATCCACGTCCATGAGTCTCTGTTTTCAACATGGTTTAAAATCAACTTTCCTTAGGGCCAGGGTTTCCTGAGGCACATGAGGTTCTACTGGAAATACCTCAGACGCTCATTTGGGGGGCACTCTGGTGTCCCTCCCATGAACGTGCAGCGGCTTTCCAGGCCTCCAAACATTAACCAAGCCACGGTGGGGGGGAGTTCCAGGTGGGATGGGGGCTGACTATCGGGGTACAGGCCAGGACTCTTCCCTCCCCCAAGTGTGGACCCTGCAACTCTTTCCTCATCTGTCTCCCGGGTTCAAGTCCTGTGGGACCGTTTACCTCCACACACAGATCTTGGTTTGAGCCCAGTTTTAAAGGTTTCCAGTTAGTTTACATTTTCCATTTTAAAATACTGAACCGGAAGCCAAGTGATCCCAAGTTGAGTGTTTGAGAAGGTCCCCACTGGAAGTTCAAAGGTCTTGTTTGAGGTTTAGCTGTATGCCAACTTCCTTCAGACATACAGCTCCCCTTTCTTGTTCAGAGAAAGAAGTGTTTATGAAAAAGTAGACTTTGAATTTAAGAGAGAAGTACTATGTTTTGTTATGTTTTATTTTTTTCCTGAGCATACAAACCAAAAATGTTTTCAAATGCTTCTCTTACTAAAAAGAAGAGAAGACTGCCTGGCGACTTGTTTTATATTGTTAAAGTGTTGCTTGGCAGATTAAAGATTCTTCTGCTTGTTCTTCTGTAAATGACATGCTGTGGGACAGTGCTTATCTTCGCATACCGACGCGCATGTGCTCCCATGTTACACCCTTTACTTTCTGTACTGTCCGCTGCTCCCTCTTGGACTTGCAAGGGTGACAGAAGGGCTCATGCAATCTCTAGAATTTTCCCTTTGACTGCCAAGTGTGGTGAGAACTGATCTTAGATTTCCAGCTCCTAAACCTTTGGTTAAGTTGTTTACTGTGGGTGTTCGTGATGTTTGCTTGTTAGCACTGGGAAATGTCCACCTCCATCAGTCATGCATGTACAGTCACCATGTCCTCAACTTGGAGAAAACAGTGAGAATTTCACCTAAGGAAAAAGGGTTAGTAGGTGACCAGACTCTTCAGCAAGGCGGGCGTGAACTTTTTCACAAAAATAGTGGAACATCGTGCTGTGGTTGCAGCTGTCAGCTAGCCGGTCTCCCTTTCTGTGTTGAGAGTGTCAGGCCCTGTCGGTCATGAGTCACACTGGTAAGTCCCAGGGATCATGGGTACAGGGTTCTGAGTGCAGATGGAGAAGGAGGGGTTAGAGACAAGTTTTCTTTCCAGGTGTACTTTCCTGTGATGGAAGGTAGGGGGCATCCTGCTTGTTAAATTGGGCAGCCTAGTCAGTCTCCTGCGGGTACCTCTCTGCGGCAGCCTCAGCAGAATTGGACTTCATTTATTCACGCCACTGAGTTGAGCCTCGCAGACCGAGGTCACCCTGATGGGCTTTCCTTCTATGTCTGAGCCTCCGCAGCCTTGAGGGACAATAGGTTCTGCTACACTTGGGCCTCTCCTGGGTAAAAGGAATGGACGCCGCTGGCTTCAGGTCATAGCTATTCTCCCCTGTTACAAAGATAGGAGCCCCCCTCCCACCGACACCAGCACAAGGGCTTTGCCTCCACTTCCTTCCTTTCTCCGCAGCCGGGGGAAATGCATGTCTTCTTCTGAAAGTCAGGTCCTGCTTTGACCTCACGTTTTAAATGTCCTCAGCAGTGTAGATCTTCATGGAGACCAACTTGGTGGGACTGTAGGCTCCATCCTGCTCAAAGGGGAGAAAGAAAGAACCCTGGTGACAGTCCCTGCCCTTCCCTAGGTCGTTCTTTAAAGAGATCCTTATGGCAAGTGTTGTTTTTCAGAGTTGACCTCTGGAATGCCAGTAACTTGAAATTTGGAGACGAGTTTCTGGGAGAACTCAGGATTCCCCTGAAAGTGCTGCGGCAGTCCAGCTCGTACGAAGCTTGGTAAGGAGGCTGTGCGCCTGGCCTAGCGCCAGTGGGCTGGTGCGTGGGAGTTGAAAGGACACAAAACTGCCTCTTAGTAGCCACAACGAAATGGCACAAGTTAGCACCCCACCTAGCCACCTACCCATGGTCCTAACCAGCTCTGGCGTGGTGATGGGGTTTCAGGTGAGACGTAGCAGGAGGATAGGTACTGGTGCAGGTGGTCACGCTGCAGCATGAGAAGTGGTGGCTGAGAGTCTAAAACAGAGAAGGGCAGGGGCATGAACTGTGTTTTGGGCCAGATTGCTGAGGGTAGGCATCTGGCACACCTTGGAGCATGACTGTACCAGGCTCTGCCCCATGGCAGGCGTTCATGACCTTTGCCTGTTGTCAGAAGTGTCACCTGATGACAGAGGTGTGCAGGGTGCTGCGGGTTTTAAGGAAATCTCCATTTAAATCTGTACACCTAAGTCAAGGGGGTTCCAGCTCTGAGTGAGTCACCCCTCACTCACGTATCCCAGAAGACTAAGCCTTCACTACTTTCCATGTCTTTATTTCTTGTTTTCTCTAGGGTGCCTTGTATTTTGGCATAAGGAATGTGCCTTTGTTTTCTTTCACGATCAGTCTGTAAATCACATTGTATCACAATGCACATCATCACAGTGAAGCTGGAGACACACTTTACACATCTCCTTTAGCAGACACATGAGATAGGGAGAAGGTGCATTTCGCACACCACACATTACATGTCGCATGCCCAGATCTCATACGACATGCCACACACTGCATATAGAGCCTTGCATGTATGCAGACTTGCTGTGTGGGTGGATTTTTCTGTTATGCCTAGTGGCAGTTTCCCATCTCCAGGAAACTGGAATTTGTGTCTAATTCCACAAGGACAGCACCAGCCCTGTCCCCAGCTGGGTTCTGCTTCCTTCCAGGAGGCATTGTGTAGCTGAGCAGTCCCTGCCCTTGTAACCAAGGATGCGATATTCACCCGGTAACTTAGTGGGAGTCCCCCGAGGACCCATGTGTTCAGTGCCTCTACCAGACACAAGCTCTACCCACATAGCCTCTCTGCGTGCCTGGCTAATAAATTCAGAGTAAGCAGGGTTCCCCAGGGCCACACTGGGTAGGACCAAAGAGAAAAGAGTGGCTTGTTAGAAAACACTACCAAAGGGACCGGGTGCCCAGTGGTCTGCCCAGCTTACCAGCGCAGGCTCGCCATCCCCTCTCATGCCGAAAGCTCTGCCACACACTTCTTAGAATAATTTCAGTTTTGCTCTGCTTATTGCTAGCCAGTTCTAGTGTTAATCTTCACAGGTGAATTATGTTACTGCAGTTTCCTGAAACTTCTGCACTTGTTTCCCTTCCTTCTTGTCCTCTCCTTTCCTTCCACCCTTCCCGCTTTCCCACCACAACTTCTAAGTCTACGGGTCTATATAATCAGCCCCGACAATAAACGTCTGTCGAGAACCTCACAGGTGTGTGGACGCTGCAGAGGGGTGTCCTGCAGAATCGCGCTGGAGCCCCCTCCTGCCTCCTCACCTGACACAGAATCCATGATGGGAGGACCAGCCCCTGGGAGGTGCTGCTTTCACGCTACCTTGTCCTTGTGTCCTGTACCCAGGTACTTCCTGCAGCCCCGAGACAACGGCAGTAAGAGCCTGAAGCCAGGGGATCTGGGGTCCCTGCGGTTGAATGTGGTTTACACAGAAGACCATGTCTTCTCTTCTGACTACTATAGCCCCCTGCGGGACCTTCTGCTGAAGTCTGCAGACGTGGAGGTACTCTTGTGCCAGGTGCACCCACCTGCGGCCCAGTCCACCTGCAAACCGCTGACCCACCCGTCCCTGCCCAGCTCCTCTTCCTTACCTCCCCAGACCAACCCCCATCTTCTATGTCCCCTGACTGCCCCCCACACCTGCCAGCCCCTCCCCTCCCTGTCCACCTGGGGCCCAGCACCTGGGCTGCCTTCTCCTGGTTGGTGATGTTCCCCTGCAGCCTGGCCCCTCCAGGCCTGCTTTGTGCTCAGAAACATCTGCATCTCCCTTTGCTGTGGGGGTGTCATGGGGGGATCAAAGGGCTGCCCTCTGATCAGGCTGTGCTCCTCCGCAGCCTGTCTCGGCATCCGCAGCGCACATCCTGGGCGAGGTCTGCAGAGAAAAGCAGGAGGCGGCCATCCCACTGGTCCGGCTCTTCCTGCACTACGGCCGGGTGGTGCCCTTCATCAGTGCCATCGCCAACGCTGAGGTCCGGAGGACGCAGTGAGTGCTGCCGCTGCTACCCCTGCCCGGAACCCCCTCACATTCCCCCGAGGGGGACTGGCCTGGTGACGGGGTGGGGCTGGAGCTGGGGGAGGTCTGGGCGACCCAGACAACAGAAGTCTTCCTAGGAACACGTCAGAGCTCAGGGATGGGCAACTAAAAGAAAATGTGTGGGTTAAGGTTTTCTTTCAGAGAGACACTTTTTCTTGGAAATCCCGAGGTGTTGTGCATGATGGGGGTGAACGTGGCACCGATTGCCCCAGGAATGGGCTCGGTTCAGTATACAGCCCACGTAAGAGGACTGGGTCACTGCCGCCCCAGGACCTGTGCTTGTGTACTGGGATGGGTTTTGACGATAGTCGCTCCCTGGCACCTTTGGTTCAGAAACACCCAGAAGGCACCCCTATTGAGAAAGGTCGTTCAGCACAGCCTACTCTGTTCGCTTCCCTGCCAGATCTCCTGTGCTGACCCCCAGGTTTTGTTCTTAGAGGTATTAATTTATTGCAAAAATAAGCCTCGCAGAGGGGCAAGGCACGAAGTGGCACCAAAGGAGCAGTACTGTCAGCTCGCTTTCCACTTGATGGGTTGATGGCTGTGAGTGTGTCGCCGTTTTGCGGAATTTCACTGACCTTATGTACAGTGGGTTCTTTACGCAAGCAGGGCCTAGGGGCTCAGGACCCCCAGCTGCGAAATGTCTGGCCTGGTCTCATGTTTCTCCTAAGACACCTAATAGGCTCAGGGCGAGCGTGTTTCTGCGTCCCATGGACGGGCACCCAGGAACAAGGTCTGCTTCCTTTTTCACCTTGCTGTACTGAGGAGACAAAAATCACCCAATGCTGTTTTCCAGGGACCCCAACACCATTTTCCGAGGAAACTCGTTGACATCCAAGTGCATTGACGAGACAATGAAGCTGGCGGGGATGCACTACCTGCATGTCACCCTGAAGCCCACCATCGAGGAGGTGGGTCAGGGTCCCCGAGGCTCCAGCGTTGCTGGGCGGCGGGTGAGGGGTTTCCCCAGAAGCCCCCGTGTCTGTGTGAAGAACAGGCGACGCACAGAGACTTACCTGAACTCAGAACCATCACTTTAATGTCAGCCTCTCTCCCAACTTCACCACAGTGACCCTCTGTGTGTATGTATTCCAGAACCTTCCTCATTTTTCAAATTAAAAAAAAAAAAAAAAAAAAAACTAAGAAAATCCATCATTCTAAAGACAGAAGAACATGCAAGAGAAAAACTGGTTTTTCAGAGGACACCTCTTCCCCCATGGGTGTTGGGTCTCCCTGAATTCATGAGGCCCAGAGCTATCTCCAGAGCCCCCCATAGCCGTGGAGGCTTTCTGTTGTCAGACACATTGGAAGGAATCACACACTTCCTTTCCAGATGACTCAGCATTTCTTACCCGACCCCTTAATGTGATGCCTGGGCAGGCAGTGTTTCCCCCAGAACACTGTCATAAAAAACAGGCCCTTTGCAATGTCAGAAAATTTAAAATAGCATCCTGTTTTGGCCTGTGTGCAAAATCCTGGCAGCACTTTGAAGGAAAACCGTTGTTAAGCTTTATGACGCCTGATCCCATGTAAGCTAATGCAGAACTGTCTCCAGAAAGCCCTGTTTTCACAGTACTTCATCCTCCCACACTGCCTGGTGTCTTGCACTATTCCCCGCGTTCCTCCCAGCAGCTGAGCAGGGGCTCGCTGTGGGCAGCCGTTTTCTGAACAGGGCTCATGATGTCCGTCTCTGAGGCTGATGCCGCTAACCTCCACCCCACCTGTGCTCCTGGAGTTCATCTCACTCACTCCTTGTCATAAATGCTCTTTCCAGATATGCCAGAGCCACAAATCCTGTGAAATTGACCCTGTGAAGTTAAAAGATGGTGAAAACCTTGAAAACAACATGGTAAGGGGTTCTGGTTTGTCCACCAGTGCTTTCCAGAGCCAGTCGCCCCTCTTGAGCATTTTTGGCACATGGCCACTTTGGATGCTCTGTGTCACTGAGATTCAGGTTGGGGTGGGGACCCAGCTGAGGCATGCTTTGCGAGGGTGCCCACTAGAGGCTGAGGTAGAGAGGTTGACTATTTCTGCTGTGTCAAGTGAACAGTCCGGTTGATTATTTGCCACCACCTTTTGTTGCTCTTGACTTCTGTCCTGCTGACTAGCGTCACTCTGTGGCCTGCTACACTCAGCTCCTGCTCCTCCCCTCTCCCTGACATACCAGGAGCCCCCCATGGAGGTGGCCTCACCATCCTGACCGATCTTCCCTGCCCATCTTTCCCTTCCTCTCAGCAAACAGGTCCTAAACCTGGCCCACCCCAGGCTGTTTTAAAACAGCAGAACTCCTTAATTTTGATACTTCACCTTAATGTTTTAGTCCTTTTTATAATTTTTTTAATCCAGATCATGCCAAGTCTTTGTCATGTCTTTAAAGAAAAGAGATGGGATTCTCACCTTCGGGGACTTATAGTCTAGTGACGTGACCTCTACGTTCAATTAATGAGGTTAAGGGTGGAGGAGGGGGACACAATGTGGCTTTTCCCTACACCCTGGAACTCCAGTTATTTATGCCATGTGAATTATTATAACTACTCAGTACGTATTTTGAGAGTTTGTTTTTAAATTGTAGTGGGAAATATATCCTCTGCTGCCATGGCTCCCCACAGCTGCTCTGAGCTGGCCCCTTGCCTCTGGACTCTCTCCCTCCCCAGTGTGGTCGCGATGCTCCATGCAGTCTTGGTAGGGAATCTGGTCCAAATGAGCACACTGGTGTGTCCCACATCTCATTGCAGGAGAACCTGCGGCAATATGTTGACCGTATCTTCAATGTCATCACCAAGTCGGGGGTGAGCTGCCCAACTGTCATGTGTGACATTTTTTTCTCTCTCCGAGAGGCAGCTGCCAAGCGCTTCCAAGGTGAGTCTTCTGTGGATACGCTTATGTGGTGGAAAATAACTCCAGGCCCTCACTGGGTGGTTCTCCTTCTCTGTGCCGGATACCTTAAAGCAAAAAAGGGACATTTTAGAGTCCCCATAAAGACAGTTCTAACATAGCGGCTGGGCCAGCACTCAGATGTCAGCGTAGGGGGCCCGCGTGGCATCCCTCTCCACCTGTGTCCTGCTGGGCAGTGCTCCCTAGGTCCTGTCTGCATGTCCTGGGTGAACCAGTGCCCAGGACATCTAGTGCTGCCTTGCTGCATTTTCAAGAAAGACAGGATGAGCCCTTTGGGGAATTGGGACTAGAGGGGTCCCGGGAACGATTCCCCTCTTTTTAGCTATGCTGATTCCTCAGGGAGGTACCTGGAGCCACCCGGGTGGACTTCCTCTTGGGAGAGGAAGTGTCCTGCCCTGGAGGGCCTGGTCAGGTTAACAGGACCTGAGTGTAGGGGCACACTGTTCCCAACTTGCTTCTTCTGTCCCTGGGAACCTGTGAATCAGCCCAGGTGTGACCTGCTGTCTTGGGGAACAGGTAAAACCTTGGCCTCCAAGTCCCTAGAGCAGTCCCTGTGGCCTGGACAGAAAGCCCAGAGGTGAGCCCTGGCCCTGTCCCGCCACTCACTGGGGCACCTCAGTCCCCACCAGCCGCAGAGCCTAGGCCATGCGCTTCCGGCTGGGACCTCCTCCTTTCAGGGCGCTTGGGCTCCTTCCAGACTGAAGAGCATCAAGTGTCTGGGAGGGGCAGTTACCAATCTCAGGAAGCCTCTGACCTCCTTTGGAATAAGATGGAAGTAAATAAATAATAAACAAACCACACCCTCTCACCCCCAGATCTGAACAAACCAGCCAGTAATGAGCCATCCCCCTGTAATGCCACTAGGGCCTGGTGAGTTAGTTGTGTCTGTTATAGCCCAACTGTCAGACAGTGCTGAGCTTTTAACAACAGTGACGGAGAGAGAGAGAGAGAGAGAGAGCGAAAGGGGATTGGGAGAGCGAGAGACAGAGAGAGATGGAGAGAAGGAGGGAGGGAGAGAGGGAGAGAGAGAGAGAGAGAGAAAGAGAGTAGGGCCAAAGAGAGAGCTTTAAGCCAGCATCTCCGCCTCCAGGAGGCCCTCGGGAAGAACAAGGCTCTGGGTTAGAGACTCCCTCCCCAAGTCCACTGCTGTTATCTACAGAGAGCCCCACTGAGTTGGCTCTCTCTTTGTCCTGTCCACAGATGACCTGGATGTGAGGTACACAGCTGTGAGTAGCTTCATTTTCCTGAGGTTCTTTGCTCCCGCCATCCTGTCTCCCAACCTCTTCCAGCTCACGCCTCACCACACGGTAAGTGAGCATTGGCCTTTGTAAGCTGGTAAACTCTAGTCCTGTACCAGCCAGTCTTCCTGCACCAGCAAGTGACATTGAACTTGAGCCAGGGTCTCTTTGCGAGGTATGTGGAGGTGGGAGAAGCTGTTGCATGATAATCAGGTTGTGAACATGCCACGTGCCTGTAACTTTGTCTGCAAGAAGGTTTAGCGACTTTTCTATAGAAGTTGTGTCGTTAAAACATGGATGGTGAGACCAGGGTTTTAACTACAAGCTGCTGTTATGTTCCCTTCTCACCACGGAAAAAATGAGAATATTTATGATCTGTCATATATTCAGTCATTTAACTAAACAACAAATATTTATTGAACATTCACTACATACCAGGCTCCGAGCTTTCATGAAGCTAATATTAATGACACATAAGCAGAAAAAAGACACGCTGGGCACTGCGCTTTGTGGAAAGCCCAGGGTGAGGGGATTCGAGGGTGATGGGCCTGTTCCTGTTTTTGTTGGTTTACATTAGCGCTCCAAACCATGTGAAGATAGGACAGGTCACCTGGGAGATATAAAACTGGAGACAGTAACGAAGCAGGGATGCTAAGTTGAAAATGCTCCTTTTGTGTGTTGGGCCCAGAGCACTGATTTCCAGCAGCTTCTCACACATTTTTACTCAAGGAGCCACTGGCACTTTGCGAAGATGCTGGGGGCTGGGGGCTGGGGGCTGGGGTCTGGAATGACCTGAGAGGCTACGTTTTTAGCAACTCCCAGACCACATGGAATAGAAGAATCTAAGTGAACTTTTCCAGATCCAGTGTTTGCATGTTTACTGTTTACTAGCAAACAGTATGCTTGTGCTGTGAAGCTTTTAGGTGATGCCATTCATTTCATTGGCTGTGTAGTTCTCAGCTCAGTCATAACATTGTAAAAAATTTAAACAAAACATGTTTCTCTTTCCCATCTGACAGGACCCACAGACTTCTAGGACTCTGACGCTTATCTCAAAGACTATTCAAACTCTTGGCAGCTTATCCAAGTCAAAGTCTGTAAGTTGTTTATTTTAATTGTCTTCTCTTTTTGACATAAAAGAGTATATTTTTAATGCAGTTTTAACGATAAAGAACAATAAAGAATAAGGTTCATCGCCATCAAACCAGTATTACAAGAAATGTTAAAGGGAGTTCTTTAAGAAGAAGAAAATAAAAGATAAAAAATATGAATAATAGAATGACAATAACTACATACCTATCAATAATTACTTTAAATGTAAGTGGATTAAATACTCCAATCAAAAGACCTAGGGTGGCTGAATGGAGAAGAAAACAAGACCCTAACATGTATCGCATACAAGAGACTCACTTCAGATTGAAAGACACACAGACTGAAAGTAAAGGGATGAGAAAAGATATTTCATGTAAATAGAAATGAAAAAAAAGCTGGGATAGCAATACTTACATCAGACAAAATAGACTTTAAAACAAAGGCTATAACAAGAGACAAGGACATTTCATATACAATACCCAAGATATGGAAGCAACCTAAGTGTCTATTGATAGATAATTGTATAAAGAAGATGTGAAATATATAGAGAGAATATTACTTAGCCATAAAAAAGAATGTAATCTTACCATTTGCAACAACATGGATGGACCTAGAGAGTATTATGCTAAGTGAAGTAAGTCAGACAAAGAAAAAGAAATACCATATGATTTCCTTTATATATGAAATCTAAAAAACAAATGAATAATCAAAACAGAAACAAACTTAGGTACAGAGAACAAACTGATGGTTGCCAGATGGGGGGGTGGTTTGAGGGTTGGGTGAAAAAGGTGAAAGGATTAAGAAGTACAAATTAGTAGTTACAAAATAATCACAGGGATGTAAAGTACAGCCTAGGGAATATAGTCAATACCAATGTAATAACTGTATGCTGCCAGGTGGGTACTAGACTTGTTAGAGGGATCACTTTGTAAGTTATATAAGTGTCTAACCACTATGCTATACATATAATATATATATGTCAACTGTAATTGAAGAAAATTTTTAAATGAGTCAAAAAAAGAACAGTAAAACCAGCTAGTCATCCCCGCCAACAAGCTTGGGAGATAGAACATTCCAGCACTTTGCAAGTGCCCCTTTGCCCCTCTGAGCTGTGAAACTTTGCTTTTTTAGAGGAAAATTAGGATGGCACATGGTACGTTGCCATCACCTGTAGCATAGCTAACACATCCACTCCCGTGTGCAGATTCAGAGACTGAGCCTCCTTGGCTCCGCTGCCACAGGTGGCCCAGTCCAATTGCTGTGAGCTGGCAGCAGCCTCGACCTTGAGCATCTGAGGGCATCCGAATCTTAGGAAGGTTGTGTTGCTGCTAGACGGGCAGAGGGCTCATCCACATGCAGACAGCAGCACGCCCCTTTCCTCCTGGGGCTCTGTATTCATTTCATTCCTTTCAGTGATAAATCTGTGTGTCCCCTTCATTGTCGCTCACTTCATACTGGATGTTGGTGCTGAGTGCACCCTGAGGGTCTGCCCCAGGGCCTGAGGCCTCAAGAAAGTGTCTCATCACCAGCAGTTCTGAGGATATTAGGAGGCAACATGTACAGATAGTGATGTGCAGACTGAGCTGGTGTGCTTCTTGGTGGTGGAGTTCAAGGTTGGCTATGACAGTAGACAGGCCGTCTTGGGTATGGCCTCTCCTTCTATCCGGAAAGGGTTGAGCAGCAACTCATGGAAGCCCCCGCTCCAGCCCTCATTCTGTTTTTTGTGGAGCTGTTAGTTTGCTTGGCTTTCTTTGGATCAGAGTAAAATGAAGGATGTGTGGTCGCTAATGGGCAGGCTAAAGTGCACTAAGTACTTTTCTCCACTAGTCAACCCCAGTTTTTGTTGGCTGGAAGTTCAGAAAGATAGGCACTTGCCAGGTGTGAGGTCTGCACAAAACCCACTTCATTTTCACATCCAGAAATAGTGAAGTGACCTAAATATGAACACAGGCTAAATGGGGTGGGACATTAGGGATGGTTGCTTTGAAACCCCTCCCCGAATTCCTGTGCTTGGCCCCCACTCCTGTTCCCTCCAGTCACTACCACCCAGCTCACCGATGAGGCTCCATCCCAGCAACCACATCTGGGTGCAGTAAAACTTTGTGGACACAGAACCCAGATGTTAGTGACCACACAGGGAAGGGTGTTGAGTCACTTGCAAAAAGTAACTCACCGAAGACTCCCCCGACACACCCCATATAGTTAGCTTTTAAAAACACAGCTCAAGTGGAATTTATCTCTGATTGTTTTAGCATGCTTTTGTGATTTAAGGTCCACTATACCTGGGCTAAAGTTCTGGAGCATCACTTATAACCTGTACAGTTACCCAGGGATACTTGTCATCTTACCATAAAAGAGGATTGACATAATCCGTGCCTCTAGATTTTTCAGATTTAGGCCGAGATCTGTAGACCTTCGTTAAGTGACCTTTTTTTGTTTTAGGCCAGTTTTAAGGAATCCTACATGGCTGCATTTTATGAATTTTTCAATGAGCAGAAATATGCTGATGCAGTAAAAAATGTGAGTATTGACATCAATTAACATAGACTTACTGCCCCATGTTATATTTTGTTCCTAAGAAACAGAGTTGCTTTTTTTAAAAAAAAAATGAGTTAAGCTTTATGAAACATAAAATTGACCATTAGCCACTTAAACAGTTCGGAGCATTTGGTTCATTCCCAGTATCGTTCGACCAACACTCACCTCTCCTCCCACTCCCCCCTCCCCCACAACCACATGCCAGGACCCCCTTCACCCCAGAGCTGCTGTAAACTCCTCCTGCACCATACTCCTCTTTGAGATCTGACAGTTGGAGGTGCTCATTCTTCACTTTTTATATATTAATTCTTTCTAAGTGACTTCATAGAATATCACCCCATTTGTTCCACAAATTCTCATATCCTGCCCCGTCCTGGCTGTCTATTCCTGGAGCCCACCTCCTCCCACGCCCCCCACCACTGAATGCCTCACTGTCGTGGAACCCTACAACTCCAGACCCAGAGTTAGGGGCATAGTGCTTGGGGAAAAACTCTTCTGGATCCTAAAACTCTACTTTTTTATTCTGTTTAGAATCAATCATACATGTTTATTGCTCAGAAATCATAAAAACCCTGACTAGAAGTGAAGTAAGGGAGAGGAGCTGGGGGTAGCCATTGATTGAAAGAAGGAATCCAGGCAGGCCATGAGGCAGTTGAATTGAGCAGGAAGGCCCCCCACCCTGCCCCTGGCAAAACCACAGGGGGAGGGCTCTTGGGAGATAAGGACAGCAGGGAGGAGAGCTGGTACTGCTTCCAGTTCCTTGAGAGATGCATTCTCTGGGTCACCTGTTAAAATGCAGTGGACCTCCAGGTGTTACCTGAAGCCTGGCAAGCTTTCAGGCCAAGTAACAGCTGGAGTACAGTGAGACTTTCCCGGGAGGGGCCAGCGGGAGGTCAGAGTGGGGCCTGGAAGCTTCTCAGCCGCAGTGGACACCAGCGCAGGATCCCTGCAGTTCTCAAATAAGAACCCACTGCCTTGGCACCTGCTTCCCAGATTCTTCTCTCTTCTCTTGTGTCAGAAAGGGACACAGGGTATCCTGTAGCATCATTTATACGTAAGAACGAATGTATTCAGGTGTGCCATTTACCCTTTTAATAGCCTGGTTTCTTTCTCACCTCAGTTCTTAGATTTGATCTCGTCCTCTGGGAGAAGAGACCCCAAGAGCGTGGAGCAGCCCATCCTGCTTAAGGAAGGGTAAGGCCAGAGAGTGCCGCTGAGCAGGTGGGAGAGAAATGCAGTGGGTAGGCACTCCCAGTCTGCCTCAGCCATGAAGTGGAACATCTCTGCCTGAGGCGCCAGTGGTCTCCTAGGTCAGAGGAAGCCCAGACCCTTTAGGGGCTGGAGAGACCTGGGAGAAGCATGGCCTTTGTCCATCACTTTTAAATTCCTCAAGACTGACCCAGATCATGACTAAACATGGCGTTCCTTACTTTTGTTTCTCTGTGCCTATCTTCTGTTGAATTTGTGGAGTGGAGAAATGCCTGCAGGGGGAGGACAGGGGATGAGGAAATTGAACGACCCCTTACTAGCAAGCATTTCTGCACAGCTGGCTTATTCACACCTAAGTTCAAGGCCTCACCTTCCCCTCCATTAACCCCTCACTCCTGAATTGTCAGGAAACACTGAAGCACAGTACCTACCAGAGAATAGGTGTTTCTTTCACATTGCTGGTCTCTGCTTTCCAGAACACACCAACATGGCTCTATGAGCATTTCTTATTGATATTTTCAATGTGGGAGATGGGGCTGCTCTGTTGGAGGTCTGATAAACGCATTGTCATCACCAACTTGTAACTTAAAGTTAATACCAGCCCAGGGGCTAAACTTCTAAAGTAGAGACACTGGCTTTTGGTTTTTTAATCCTTTTGCTTGGAAAAAAAATGATAAGATTGAAAATCTACAGTCTGGATCAGGTATCACAAATATAAAAATGGTGAGTTATTTTGATTTGCAGATGTGACTTTAGGCGTAGGACGGGTAGGGTGGTGTGGGATAATCCCCTGAGCCATGGGACATTAACCCACCAAATATCCTATTCACAATAGGTTCATGATTAAGAGGGCACAAGGACGAAAGCGCTTTGGAATGAAGAATTTTAAGAAAAGATGGTTCCGCCTGACAAACCATGAATTTACCTACCAGAAAAGCAAAGGTAACAAGACAAGTTCAATTTTTCCTTGTTTTCACACTTCTGTATGCTCAGGGACCAGATCCTTGTTTAAGCCCCATTGAGGTTACAGTCTGCTTTTCTAGGGTGAAACAAGGCAGAGAAGGTGTGTCCCTCAGAGTGAGCAGTTTCTTCAAACAGGAGAGCGGGGGTGACATCCACAAGGGTGGCCTGGGTGGCAGGTGCAGGGTGGCAGGCAGGTCCCGTACCATCTAGTTCAGGAATCAGGGTCTCACTAGACGTAATAGTCTTCTCCTATTTTGACTATGTTCTCCTGGACCTGAAATGGCTCAGTTCTATATCATGGAATGGTGAGAATGTAACTTCTCCCCATATAAATGAGAGAACATGGTTCCTAGAGGCAGTGTGTGAGAGGCTTTGGTGTCGTGATGGAGGCAGGTATTGGGTGTCATTGGGAATGAGTGCATGACATTCAGGTGTTCTGTGGACACAAAGAACTCTTCCCCAGGCTTTCTCTGACCATTGCTGCTTGGCCCCTCATGCCCATGGTCTCTGTTTCTTAACCATCTCACCTAAGGAGAGGAGACCAGAACACCTCCTCCCGACCTGGCATTGACCTCTGGGCCCATCTGCTCACTAACCCCCCTCTGCCGCAGGAGACCAGCCTCTCTACAGCATTCCCATCGAGAACATTCTGGCAGTGGAGAAACTGGAGGAGGAGTCCTTCAAGATGAAGAACGTGAGTGTGCCATCTCCAGGGGGCTAGCTCCCTCCGCTCCTGCTACCTTCCTACCTCCCCTGCTTCTCCTCTCAGGGCCCGCGTTGCCTGCTGTTCACAAGGCACTGCGTGATTTCTCATCCAGCCACAGAGCAGAGCAGCCTGGCTGTCCCACCTGGGTCGGCTGGGGCAGGCAGAGCCTGATGGAAGGTGGCTTCTCTGGCTGCTCCAGAGGTCCAGGGACCTCTGTTAAAGGACACCAAGAACAGACAAGCTCTGGGACCATGCAGAATTTCTTTGAAACTTTTACTTTGATATAATTTTGAACTTACAGAAAAGTTACAAGAACAAAACAAGGACCTTCCATGTTCCCTAATCCAGAATCCCTGGTTTTGTCCCATATACTGAGCATGGTCCTTCATTCTCCCTCCTCATCTCTCTCCATGTATAATGTACATATATTTTTTGAACCATATGAATACTTCAGTGTGTTGCCTATAAACAAGGGCATTCTTTTATATAACCCTGTGTAGTTACCAAAAGTAGGACACCCAGCATAATGTGATAATAGTATTACTAATCCACGGTTCATGTTTAAATTTTGCCAGTTGTCCCAATAACCCTTCTTTATAACGTTTTTTCCCCAGGCCAGCATGGAATGCAGGGTCACATGACCCATTTAGTTCTCTGTTGTCTTCTTAATCTGGAACGTTCCTCAGCCTTTTCCCCTGTTCTGTGGCCTTGGCATTTTTGAAGCATATAGGCCAGTTTTTGTGGGCATACCTCAATTTGGGTGTGTCAGGTGGTCAGCCAGGTAGGTTTTGGGTGATGCCTTTTTGTCAGGAACCCCAGAGGTGCCTTGTGTCCTCTGGGTGCATCGTGTCAGGAGCCCTGGCTCATAGTTAATCAGTGACTCGTGAAGAGATGCACTGAATTGTGTCAGTATCCTGTTCCTCCTCAAATTCTCCCCGGTCCATGATGCCTTTCTGGCTCCGTTATTCCCTTGCTGCTTTTCTTGGCTTCCTACCATACACAGCTTTCTCTTCTCCCCCATGGAAGCTTATTCGTCTGTTCGTTGGGACTGTAAGGACTCCCAGGGCTCTGTTTTATTCAGGAGCTGGAGTCCCACTGCTCTGGGAGGACGGCCCGGTTCCGCATAGCAGGACGGCCCATTGTACACTGCCTCTCTGCGTCAGGCGTTGCTTCGTCACTCAGCAGGCTCAGCAACATGTCAAGTTTACGGTTTATAGAATGGGATCCCGAGTCAGGCTCTGCCTCCTAGGAGCTGGCAGGGGCTCCAGTCTGTCCCCTTCCCCCTCCTTTGTCTGTCCTCTCCTTGCTCATTGACACAGCTTGATGGTCTGGTATTCATTAGGTGTCTAAGGCCACACCAAGTCTGTGGGGGACGCTGTGATTGTGTTTTGTCTGGGCCAGGGTTGAAGAGTCATGAAGAGTTCCCATTTCCACATGGTCTGACATCCGCCTGGAGGCCCGAAGTGGGTAGTGTTTGCTGGACCCAGGAGGTGGCTCCATCCTGTGCTTGGTCAGCAGGCAGCAGCTCCCGCTCATCCTGCCCTGTCTTAACTCAGTCCCTCGTCCTTCCCCCAGGGCTATTTGAGGCCACTTCTTTGGTAGGCAGATGGCCTCGTGGAAGATGCAGGATTTTTCCTGGACCTGAGGGACGTTAACACCATCGTGCCTGCTCCAGGAGGCCACCTCCTTTGCCGGCGGTATTCTGTAGCATGACTGTACCTCATTCTCTCCAGGATCGGGGCTGGAAACGTTGTGCCTCAGCCGGCAGCATTCCCAGACGTCCACGGAAGGGCGCAAGTGTGGAATATGTCCTGGAAGCAGCTGTGATCTGTTTTGTTCTGTCAGCCCCTTAATTTAGGTTTAGAATAATTCCCTAATTTTAGCATTGTTTATTCATCGGCCTCTTTTCTTCCTGCTGCCTTTCTCAGAGCCAGCTTCCTGGACGCTGACTACTAGGTTAATGGCTGTTCCATTTGGGAGACATTTATGAAGGCTTGCTGTGTGCCGAGCCCTGGTGGAGGGGTCAGCCTGTGAGGACAGTCAGGACAAAATACCACCTTCTAGGGGTTCTCCCTCCATTGGAGACTGAAGCCATACACGGATTTGTGCACTTTGAGGCCTGTGCAGTAGTGCCTGGTGTGTGCCAGGTGGGACAGGGGGACTTCGATCTCTGGAAATGAACCCTGGCTGTCCACCAGGAAATCAGACTCACAACTCCTTTTCCCAGAATCCATCGACTCCTGTTCCTTCCTCCTTTCGGTGCCTTTGGAAAAGGCCACCATCATATTTCTTTGACATCCAACTGCTGGCCTCCCCTCATGCCTCTGACACGTCCAGCCCGAGAGCCTCCCAGGACTCTGCCTGCCCACCTTCTCGCTCACTCCCTCTTTTGTGCAACTGGCCTGCTTCTTCAGGGAGCACCTGACCCTCCCTGATGCTGTAGAGATTTTGCATAGACTGTCCCCATGGCCCCAGGACCTCTGTGTCTACTGTCCCTGCTGTTTGGGCACTTCCTATCCCTGCTTTCTTCGCTCAGCTTAATTAACTCTTAGTCACTCTGTGATCTCAGCCAGAGAATTGTTTATTTAGAGGGTTCTATACTGATTCCCCCTCATTAGGCTTCATCCTCAATCAGCCCCCTGCACTTTGTTTTCACTTTATCTTTCTTGCTGGCTGGAAGCTCATGAAGGCAGAAACTCTTTTTGGGCCACGTTGTGTCCCCAGGATCTAGAATAGTACCTGGTACTCAGGAATGTTTGTTGAATGAATAATAAATAGGAAAGGCAGTGCTGTCTCAAAGCCTCATGAAAGAAGTAAACCTGCCTAGAATGAGGAGGACGAGTCCCCAGGTTGATCACTGGGGGAGGAAGGGACCTGTCAGATGGAGACAACAGCACATGCAAAGGCCATGAGGCCGGTCTAGAGATGAGGTGGGCAGGACGAGCTCTGATGTACCTTGCGTAGAAGCCTACCCCAGCTTAAAAACTACGGGGACCCAAAGAAACCAACCCATTTGTGTAACGGCCACAGTTAGCTCCAGGAGGGCCTGTGGGGAGATAAGCAATGCTACTCCTTTGCTTTTTCAATGGAGACTCCTGACACCCCTGAGCTTGTCCAAGCCTCTGGATAACTCCAGACCCTCCCACTGCAGCTCTGCGCTTATACTATCAAAGATAATGGCCCTGTGGCTCAGGCAGGAGCTCTTGTTTGCTGGGCGGCCCCCCTGAGCTCATTCTCTGTCTCCTCAGATGTTCCAGGTCATCCAGCCTGAGCGAGCGCTGTACATCCAGGCCAACAACTGTGTGGAGGCCAAGGCCTGGATCGACATCCTCACCAAAGTGAGCCAGTGCAACAAGAAGCGCCTCACCGTCTACCACCCCTCCGCCTACCTCAACGGCCACTGGCTGTGCTGCAGGGCCTCCTCGGACACGGCCCCCGGCTGCACTCCCTGCACTGGGTAGGTCTGCGCCTTTCCAGCCTCCCGGACCTCCCAGCCTCCCAGCACAGCCAAGCAGTGATCCAGTTTGTGCACTCTACCAGGAAGTTTGGTCAAGGGGCCAAATTGGAGTTAAAACACAGCCCCGCCCACTTGCCAAACTGCATACAGCAGGCTAAGTGTCCAAGGTTATTCTCTCAGTCATCCAGGAGCCTCCACCTGAGGGAGCCCCTGGATTCATTCTTGACGAAGGCTCTGTGTAGACTGGCAGGAACTCCAAGCCTTCAAGAGTCCTGCCCCTGCTGGAAGTCGGAGCCCTCCTTGGGCATGGTTGGGCTTGGAGGAGGGGGCTCCAGGCAGAGAGAAGATTCACCCCCCACACTGCCAGGGGCAGGTTTTGCCATCTTGTTTCTTATAAGAAGAGTCTGGAAGTGTTCCACCTCCTGACCACACTTCTTTGATATCTACAACTGACACACCCTCCCCTCTTTGCAAACTGAGGCAGGCTTTCTCTTGCCAGCCCCACCATTAGCTGGGCTCTCTGTGGGTCATTAGAGGCTCATCTCTGCCAGTTCTAGAAGGAGATCTGGGTGCCCCAAGTCTGACTGGGTGCTCGGCCAGTCCTTGTGCCTCCTGTGACTTGTGAGAACAGGGACAACTGCTATTTGTTGTGGTTGTGGCTATAACAAATCCCCGCCCCTCCCCCCGCCCCAGAGCTTGCAGAGGGGAGAACAGGAGATGCAGCTTCACAGATGAAGGAGCTGATGTAGGATAAATTGCTGCTGGGTCCTGTCCAGGAGTCTGTGTGACTGAGCCCCATCCTGTCCCCCCAGAGAGGCTGATCCCTGTGTCAGGGGGAGAGCCCATAGCCGCACCCTTGGGCAGGAGCAGGAGCCCACTGCAGCCTCAGGAAGGAGAGGGGACCCACCGATTCCCCACCTGGAGCAGCCAACCAGCTCTTCAGGACTAATGGCCCACTTGCATCTGTTGGGGCTGTTCTTATTCCAGGTTATTTCTTTCCACAACCTTGTTTGCTTGCTGTCTTGGCAGGTGTGTGGGTACTAAGAGACTTCCAGTCCTCCAAGACTGTGGATAGTCACTTTTAAACACTTGCGAACCACACACAAATGCCCCAGTTCCAGTCAGGGATAAGTTCAATGTTAGATCACTCTCTTGTCTTTAGTTATCTTTTAAAAAATCAATGTCATGAATAACAGCGTTATGCTTTCCATTCTTCTCACTGTGTTTGAGCAGCGGCCTCCCAGCAAACATCCAGCTGGACATTGACGGGGACCGAGAGACGGAGCGCATCTACTCCCTGTTCAACTTGTACATGAGCAAACTTGAGAAGATGCAAGGTAAGGAAGGACAGGATGTAGTCCAGCCTCTGTCACACAAGATCATAGGCAGCTTTAGGGACACCTGGCCGGGGTCCTGGTGACACGTGAAGCCTTCTGCAGAGATGACTCAGGGAAGTACAGGCATACCTCATTTTATTGTGCTTCCCTTTATTGCAATTCCTAGATGTTACATTTTCAATAACATCAAGGCGAGACCCTCCACCAGCAACAAGATTAGGACTCGCTGAAGGCTCAGATGAGGATTAGCATTTTTTAGCAATAAAATAATTTTAATTAAGGCGTATACATTGTTATTTTAGACATAATGCTAACATACACCTAATAAGCAATAGTGTAGTGAAACGTAACTTATGTGCACTGGGAAACCAAAAATTTGTATGACTTGCTTTATTGCAATATTTGCTTTATTGTGGTGTCTGGAACTAAACCCCCAGTGTCTCCGAGATATGCCTGTAAACCCCTCTGAGTCCCTATGGCCTATGTTCAATGTTATTGTTTTTCACTGTTGGGGAAAAGCTTTCTGCAGCTTAGGCATCTTTTGGGGTGAAAATTCAGTACTTGACACCGTGGAGGGTCAGCGTAGACTACCTGATTAACTAACTGTCCAGTTGTCAAGTCTGTAGTGCTTCATCCTGTTTCCTGGGCTGTTTTATAAGAGTGTACCAGTCGCCTTGCTGAAATCAATACATACATGCTCTGGAGTTTCCCTAGGTCTTGGTTTTACAAACCTTGTTAAAGAAGAAATGCAGTGAACTTATTGTGATCTGTTCTAGTTGATGCCAATTTTATTTTCTCCTTTCTGAGCTTAGCTCATAATCTGTTTAATAATTCATTCAAAATTTTTGCATCTGATATGTGGCACATGGACTCCTTCATGTTCTCAGCACTAAAAGCCACTCACGCACCGTGAGCCCTCGGACCTCCTCCAGCATCTGGGCCTCTCTCAGGTCACTCCCCTCACTCACCCGCCCAGACCACACTTTTTGGTGCCCTGAGATGGGATACTTTGGGGAATCACAGAGCCAGCTTTGGCATCCACTGTGAGATGAACTGGGCAAGTGATGCACCAGGCAAGCCCTGATTTCCTCGTCTGTGAAGTGGGGCAGCAGTGGCACCAACTCTATGGGGTTAATCCAAGGATTGAGTAAGACAAACCCCCACAAAGCAATGACCACAGCGCCTGGAGCTGGGAAGAGCTGGGTCCTCGCTGCCTGTATCTTTATCCTTATCACTATCACCATCGTTCGTCCCTCCTCTCAGGGCCTTCGGTGATGCCTGCTCTGCACCTAAGCTGCAGATCCCCTCGGCAGTGATGACGTCAGCCTGTTCTCTGCTAACCCTGCACTGTCCCGGCAGTGAGAGTTATCTTTTTATTTCAGTTCCCTTTAACATGTTTCACAAACATTTGCTTATTCAGATCTTAGCCCTCTTGACCTGTCTTTAGTGTTCCCTCCCTCCATCTTTATGACAGTAGCACCCACAGCTCACATTTGTGCTGGGCTCCAGGCCAGGAGCCTCACAGGGATGCTGATGCCCCCATTTCCTAGAAGGGTTCACTGAGGCTCTGGAGCTTAAGTAACTTGCCCAAAGCCAAGCAGTTGCAACAAGCGGTGGCTTTGGGGAGGAAATGCAGGCAGCCTGGCTCCCGAGACCATAACCCTGTGCTTCACTTGAAAGAGGAAAAGGCCGAGCTCATACTCATGTTCTGGGGTCCCCTGGCCTCGTCTCCCTTCTCCTCCTCCTCTTCTTTGCTCTGTTATCCCTCATGCTTAGAATCCCTTTCTTTCTCGTGTCACATTCTCTTTTTCTTTGAATTTTAAATCTTCCCACTTTTCATTTGCACAAACTTGTGACTTTTCAATAAGAATTGAGGGTTTTCCCCTAAGTAAAGACAGCAAAGTGGACAGGACACCAGTGTGTTCTGTGATAATGAATTAGCAATATAGATGAGGGCAAGGAGTCCCCTTGATGCTGGCTCACCTGCAAAGTGCACATCTTCCTACTCGGTCTCTCTGTGGCCGTGGAGTTTAGAGTCCAGCTCAGGTGTTTGGGAACGGTGGCGGGGGGTGGCCAGCTCAAGTGTTTGGGGGCTTCCTGTGGATAACTAAAGGCTATAGCATGGCTTCAGCAAGAGTGAAATGGCCCAAGAGTAACTTGCTGAGCAGGTAGAGGTAAGAGAGATCCCAGGAAACTGCTAGCACAGACTAGCCAAGAGGTGATGTCCTCAAGCTCATCTTCCCAGACTGACCACGTGTGACCCCACAGGTCTTAAGCTAGCCTGGCCTAGTGTATAGGAGCAGATATCTGCTGTTTGTGGCTTCGTGAACCCCTGGGGTGTGGACAGGCACAGGTTGCCTGGGAGAAGGGCTGGTCAGAGATGGGCTGGGGCCCAGACACTCGGGGCCCAGACACTCGGGGCCCAGACACTCAGGGCTGGACCCTCAGAAGCCTCAGTTCCTGAGCCCTGGCTTTCTAGCCCCACAAACTTCTCCGGCACTCAGTGTTGGCTGGACTCGTGGGAGTGGCTTCCATTTCTGGGTGCATCTGCTTCTGAGTGGTCAGCCCTTTCTTGAGGAGGCTGCTTCAGAGAAGGTCCAAGGGGAAGCTTGTCTGTGCACTCCCACTCACACTGACCTCCAGCCCTGTCCCTGACACTGCAGAGGCCTGTGGGAGCAGATCTGTGTATGACGGCCCCGAGCAGGAAGAGTACTCGACGTTCATCATCGATGACCCCCAGGAGACCTACAAGACACTGAAGCAGGTCATCGCTGGGGTTGGGGCCTTGGAGCAGGAGCATGCCCAGTACAAAAGGGACAAATTCAAGAAGACCAAGTATGGGAGCCAGTGAGTATGGCCTCCAGTTGCAAGGGTGTGGGGAGCCAGGAAGAAGCTGCAGGGAGCTCCAAGGGGGCATAGGGTGCTGGGCTTGCCCCAGAGCCACCTGTATGCAGCCTCAGGGCTAGGCAGGCTTCCTGGCCCCTTCCACACAGGACCTCACTTTACTCTCCAGGGTCCTCTGGGCAGTGTCCTAGGGGCAGCACCTCTCCCCTCTCCTCCCCTCCGGCCTCTTTATTCTCCTATTCTTCTGCCCTTCTGCCTCCCCAACCCATTCACTTCCCAATTAGGCTTTCCCTGGCCAGCGGCCCTTTCCCCAGGAAGTTCCTCTCCTTTTCCTTGTTCACTCACTCTCTCTCTCTCAGCCAACTCTGGACTGGCCCCCATCTGCCTCTTGTGAAGGAAGGGTGGGAGTGCAGAGATTTTAGACTCAGCCAAGCCACCTGTCTCCCTTTCACTTCCTGATGGCCTTACGCCCATAGTCAGGTCAATCAAGCTGCATCCTTCCTGCTGCTCTAAGAATGGAAGGTAATGAGCATCTCAAGAGCTATTGGAACATCGAGTTAAATTACATAAAGGGCTAGAATGGTCCTGAGAGGCTGCCCTCATTAGCATCACTGCCAGACTTTCCCTGTCCAGCCTGTGGACCACCGTGGTAGAGCCCATTCACCCGCACAACCTTGGATGGGGCAGCCCCACTGGTGGCAAGTCCTCCTCCCCGTTCTCTCCCTTCTTTCCAGGGAAGATGTGGGTTTGATCTAAGAAGGGAAGTAAAGGGGCTCTGGGAGAGATGCCAACTTTGACCAGGTGACATTGACCCACCTTTGCTCCTAGACAAGATTGTCCTGGCTCCACAAACATTCACAGCCCATTTCAGATCCCTTTTAACAGCCTCTATCAAGAGAGCCCCCACTGACCTCCTAAAAATGCTGTCTTTCATTAAACATGGTAAAGCCATGGGTTAAAAACAGCCTATGAAGCTGGATCCTGTTTCCTGTGGCAGCAACTGTATGAGGGCTCAGGAGCTAACAGGGCTGGTGACACATCAGGCACAGCCCTGAGGACCAGGCATGCAACAGACAGCACTGGGCCCTCCGGGAACTCACGGTTTTCACACGTGTGTGGGTGCGCAGCGCCATGTTCTACATACACACTCACTGTGCACACACGACCGACACACTGACCAGGGTCACAGTGGGCTTCCACAGGCAACTTTGGGCTTATTCCTTCTTCCTTTGCTTGTCTGTATTTTTCATATATTACAAAGAATACGCATTGCATACATACATAGAAAAAAATCTCTCAAAAAAAAGTGCAGGTGAGCACTGGTGACGGAGGGGGCTGTACCTCATTTTCTCCTCTCCCCCATTTCCCCTTTTCAGAGAACACCCAATTGGAGATAAGAGTTTTCAAAGCTACATCAGGCAGCAGTCGGAGGTCTCCACCCATTCCATTTAAAGCCTGCAGTACGTCCCATCCTAGGATGGCTCCCTGATCTGCACCAAGAAAGCCACAGTCTTTGGGAAAGAGAAGGGAGAGAAAGAAGGCAGAGTGAGCAAGCAAAGGGATTCACACTTTATCCGCTCGCATAGATGACAAGCGTCAAGCTCATGGAACTTCTGAGACTCTCCAGGAGCCGTTTTCGTGGTTGCCATGCACTTTAGTCACGCTGATGGGCAGGTGCTCTGAGCTGGCCTTTCTGGACCGAGGTGCTGGCGGGGCCTTGTCCTTTGCAGAGTGTGCGCTTCTGTCTCGTGTGCACTACTGCCTCTGCTGGTCTCTTTGATGCCTGCACCGTGGAGCCGTCTGGCACTCTTAACATTCTGCTTCAGCACAGCTGGGACATTATGAGCATTACGCTTTTCCTACCAGAGCCTGCTGTCCCAGTGGCCATGGGCAGGCGACCTCTTGGTTTCAGCTTTTGATGTTGGTGGTGTTCATGGCTGGAGGGTCAGTTTTGTGGCCAGGATATGCAGAACTGCACGGAGATCCCAATTTGAGGATGCTCTTGATACTTTGGGAATATGAAGTCTTGCAGAGAATTCCTGCTGGGGGGCGGTGTCCAGATTCCTCTCCCAGAGGTTAGAGTCCCACCCTTGCTGACCACTGAGACACGCCCACAGCCTGCAGAAGCCCCTGGAGCTGGTGACAGGCTGAGCTGGGTGTCCGCCCAGCCCCCACTTTTTGCTGCCAGTGGGGTATAAAAGTAGAATCCACATTTGCCACCCCTTGTGGAAGTTTGGAGAAGATTTTAAAAATAGAAATGTGTATTATTTTCAAGCTGTTTTTCTTAACGTTTTTAATTAGCTCTTTGATATAAAGTAACTCAGAACATTCAAACTTGGACTTATTAAAGGGGAGGGTGCCACAGTAGGACAAAAAAGGGAATGGGTTGCATTGCATGGAAGCCAGTTAC
This sequence comes from Eidolon dupreanum, assembly GCA_028627145.1. Lineage (NCBI taxonomy): Eukaryota > Metazoa > Chordata > Mammalia > Chiroptera > Pteropodidae > Eidolon > Eidolon dupreanum. The sequence continues at coordinate 43,944,699 of CM053508.1, read as the reverse complement.
AGGTCCTCCAAAGACAATGAAGGAAGGGAAGAAGTCCTGAGCTCGAAATGGGAGGTGCTCAGCTGTGCAGACGCCCCCTGGGCCCCAGGAGCAGTATTGCATGTGCTGTGTTTCTGTGAAGCCCTTAGAAGCTATCAGGGCAGTGGCTGGGCTACTTTCTGTTTGGGTGGGGGAGCCTAACTCAGGAGGAGCTGTTTGCTGAGTTTTCCCACAGTCCTCACAGCTGCGGGCACTGGCTTTGGAAAGCACTGTTGAAACACGCCAGGACCATGTGCCCTTGTGCCCATCTCTGTTCTTGTTTGCAAGTGTTGTCCTTCAGACTCTTATTAATCTAGATGGCAGATAGTAGCATTACTTGTCACCAAAAGGGTGGAGAAAAATGTTGCAAAAAATAAATTTTGGGACACACAGCTATTAGGCTGCACTGGACTGCAATTTTTAACATGGATTTGTAACTTAATGTTTCTGTTTATAAGATACTAATGATTTGTGTTGTATTTTACTGGCCAATTAAAACAGACGTTTTATTCTTTCTGTTGGATGGCTTAGTTTCCCAGGAGTGCCCACTGATAATTGCACACATGGGTGATGGGTGTGTGTTGTGGAGCTGGGAAGGTGGGGAGCTGGATGATGTACCCGCAATGACAGGTGAGGGCCTTCCAATGACAGGTGAGGACCTCCGAATGACAGGTGAGGTCCCTCTGACAAGTGAGGTCCAGTTGTGGGCCTTTGGGTTAGGTGGAAATCATGATGCTCTTGGATGGAAGTATGCAGGGCCAGGCACCATGAGGGCTGCTGGAAGGTGTCCCGCTGGGAACTGCCAGTATAGGAGGAGATGGGGGTCCAGCTCGAGGAGGGTGGGAAAGGTAGCCTGCATCAGATGCTGCTGTCTCTGAGAATGAAGCAGTGGGCCACAAGCTTGAGGACCAGACAAGCTCGCCTCCCAAAAGAGGAGGAACAAGAGGGTGATGAACCTCGAGTATCATTGAGCAGAGCCTTGTCTCTCCCAGAGAGGTGGAGAGGGAGGAGCTAGATGCACAATGGGGGCGGGGAGGGGGCTCTGGGGAGAGACCCCACCTCCAGGGGCAAGAATACATCTCATTTCCTTATTTCTTGTCTCCATTTGGCTTTCACTTGGTTGTTTTTTAAATTTCGATCTGAATCAGTTGTTCTGAGAAGAATTAGATGTTTCTTGGGGGTGTTGCAGCCACAGAACTTCGGGCAGTGGTTGTCAGCCTCCTTCTCTGGGGAGGCTGCTTCTCTCTGGTCCCTACTGTCTTCTCTAGGAGGGAGACAACCATGGGCTAGTTGGGGGCTGCAGGGATACCAAGGGGAGAGTGCCTGCCCATGAGTTGAGAGGCCATGGACACTAGTCAGCCCGTGAGCATCCACAGAAGGACCACAGGTTGGCTACAAGGAGCTTGGACGACTCAGATTCACAAACAGGACCAGGCCCAGCAGAGAGAATCAGGAGGGCAGAGAAGGTCTGCCTCCATGGGAGAATATGGAAGGACTAAAAAGATAAAACCCTGGGGAACATGGGGACCAGAATCCCCTCTCCAGGACTCCATTAGGGTCCCAATGCTGGGACGTGGGGACTAGAAGCCCCTCTCCCAGGAACCCCAGTAATAGATCACAGTTGGCTTTCAGAGACCCCAGTTAGTGTCCACTTGCTCGCTCTTCAGACATCCTGTTACCTGAAGAAAAAAAGCTGTCCCTAAGTGTCCCACTGTCATGACATTCATCAGTTAGACTCTCCAAGATCAGAGCCTTCTGGATTGCAGTGGGCACCTCTGAGCAATGTCTCAGACACGTGGGCACCACCACATCTGTCTGCATCAGCCACTTGGCTCGGTGACCTGAGGCCTCCTGTGAGCTAAGATGCTATAAGCTTGTTTGAGGGGATAGAAGTGCAGGGGGAATTAGGGAGCCACTTTTGCTTCATCCTGAATATTTCTGACACACCAAGTGTAATATGCTGGTTGCTCAGGGGAAGTACCTACTGTGATTTGTTCCCCATGATCTTTGATGATTGGAAGAAAAAAAAAGTGTGCTGGAATAGGATGTCAGAAATTTTTTGTTAGGCTCTGTTATGGATTGAATTGGGTCCCACCAAAAACTCATGTGGCGAAGCCCTGACCCCCAGTACCTCAGACTGTATTTGGAGATAGGGTCTTTAAAGAGGCAATTCAGGTTATGTGACGTCATTAGGGTAAACCCTAATTCCACGTAACTGGTGTCCTTATAAGAAGAGATTAGTACACAAACACACAGGGTCAACCAGGTGAGGATACAGGGAGAAGACAGCCATCTATATACCAAGAAGAGAGGCCTCAGGAGGAGCCAACCCTGCCAACATTCTTATCTCAGACTTCCTGCCTCCAGATCTAGAAAGTAAATATCTGTTGTTTAAGCCACCCAGGCTGTGATACTTTGTTATGGCAGCACCCACAACCTAATACAGACTGAAAATGCAGAAAAGGTATTTTTGTCAGTGCAGTGCAAACCTGCCTGTCCCCAGACAGCCCTGCCTTACGAAAGTGAAGGTTGCATGGAGAATCTCTTATGCAGGGTACGGAGAAAAGATACCTCATCACCATCAGTGAAATGTCTGCAGCACCCACCACAGCCATTTCTGCATCTTTGGTCCATATTCCCGACTTTGGTCTGTGCCAATTTTGTCTTTGGGGGAAAAAAAAAAAAAGATTCTCAAGTATGGAAAATTATCCAAAGGCGTGAAGCAGACACAGCCCCAGAAGTGCCCATGGTGTCCACAGAGGGCCCCTTGATTTGCCTGGCCCCTCTTCTGCCTTCTCTGGTGGAGAGTACGGTGACGGACCAAAAGAAGGGAACCCAGCAAAGCCCACTCTCCAAACCCGAAGCCTGCGTGAAGGGCTGTGCTGGGCTGACCTCTGACCTCTGACTTTGCAGTGATGTCACAGGGGACACTTAGCAACGGGAGGCCCCTCGGGTACACTCTTGGGCTGCTCGTTGCAAGAGAGGTTGGAAACCATGCCCTCTGTCTGAGGGTGTGCCTGACAGCCGGGTCCCTCTTCTTTCCTGCAACCTGAAGGGAGGGGAAGGATGGAGAAGGATGCCACCACCGTACAGAGGAGGCACCGGTTGGGCCCCGGGGCCCCTCCTTTGGGGGTGGTCTCTGGACACGTCAAGTCAGCCAGCGAGACGGCTGAACTCCAGAGGAGCAGGAGTGTGGGCGGCTTACACCAGAAGGGGGACCCTCCGAGCCGCATCCAGAAGCTGTGCAAGGAGCTAGGTAGGGGCCACAGCGGGGTGACAAGCAGCCTCCCTCTTAGGGTCCCTGCTTAAAAACCCAAAGGCCAAGGTGGTGAGTGTTGCACACTGAGGTTTTCAGGTGACAGAATCAGCCCAGGGCTCCGACGGGGCCAGCTTGAGGGCCTGGCACCCATCATGGATGGACAACTGAGAGTTCAGCTGGGGCAGGAAAAAGGGGGTGAGGACAGATGGATCTGGGGATCCCCATGGGCCTGCAATGCTATTGGACACGTGGAGAATACTGTTGCCTTGAGAAGGCCAGGACGGGAAGTGTCTCGGGTACATAGAGAGGCCTTGGGTGACACTGTGCCTTTCGGTCTAACCTCCCTCTGCTTCAGGGAACTGCTGCACCTCCCATGGCCTGGGGTCAGCCGTGAAGCTGTGGGGATGGTAGGCCGTGTTTACCATTCCAGGATACTTCTAAACATGCCAAGAGGAGTCATGTGGTGGCCGAAGTGGGGACGTGTCCCTGAAACGCCCTCGCACTTATGTGGCATGTGCCTTAAGCATTAGCTAACATGGGCTCTCTCACCTGTAGTCATCTCATGACACTTTCTTCAGAGCAGTAGGACCCTGAGTTGGCTGAAGGATGGAAGCGATGCATTCGGCCATTTACTGGGGCACTTGGCTGTCTGGTTCTCCCCGCAAGTTCACTCCAGCAAGTGACCTTTTATGAGGTTGTCAGTAAGTCGCAGAAATGAAACACAGCGAGGAATACAGATTGCTTGTTCAAGCTCTAGGGGCCATTTAAAGAGATAAGGGTGCAAAAGCATTTGTTCTTCTCTAGTGTAAAAACCCAGAGATGTGGTGTTTGAGGAGAAGGAGGCAATGCCGGGCCAGCTGGCAGCACAGGGGCAGCCGAGTGGCTCCTCCACCTCCTTCCTGTGAAAACTCCGAGCACAGCCACACTTCGCAGGCTTGCTCAAGAGGAGCAAAGTTCCCCAAAGAAGATCGACCTAAGGCCGCTTAGGAGATATTGCAAGTAAACACAGAGGGCATGTCTCGACATGGGGGCCACCCACAAGGTGGCAATGAGAGGACGTAGAGGAAAGGCTCAGATCCCATCCGGCACCCCTAGATTCCCCCAAACTGGATGGATGGCAGGGAGGCTTCTGTGTGGCACGTTGTCCTGTCACACAGACGCCAGGGCTCCTAGACCATACTGGAGGGGCTCAGCCTTCCTTGGAGCTCAAGAGCCTGCAGGATGGGGAACAGGAGGCCTCACCAGCCTCGTGCCGAGGAAGGCTGACCCAGGCCTTGCTGTCCACATCATCACATGGGGAAGGAAAAACCACCTCTTTTTTTTTCTGATTCTTTTCTTCTTATTGCCAGATATATGTTATAGGAAGTAGCAGAGTTTGAAGATCTGCCTGGGACAGCACGTGTCTTTTTTAAACAGGCACATAGAAGCGCATGCATGCACATATGGGCTCCGGGGCTGCTGAAGGTTTTCCAAAAGAATTCGATTTTTAAATCCCCATTTGAAAACTATTGATTCTGAATCATTCCAGTCCTCTAATCCAAAGTTGAGGCTGAACTGACCATCTTCTCCCTGAGGGATGTCTTGAGAACTATAGAAGTTCCCTCTTATCCACAGGGATATGTTCCCAGACACCCAGGGGATGCCTGAAACCACAGATAATACTGAACTCTACTTATACTACATTTTTTCCTCTACATACAAACTTCTTCTCTTAAAGGAAACCTTACAGCTTCTCTCTGGCATATCTGAGCTGCCGGCATCACTACTCTCGTGCTTCAGGGCCTTTATGAGTAAGATAAGGGTTCCCTGAACCGAGAGAATAACAGGCAGATAGCACACGCAGTGTGGAGATGCTGGACAAAGGGATGATTCACATCCTGGACAGGACAGAGTGAGACAGTGAGAGATTTCATCACATTACTCAGAACAGCACACGATTTAATATTTATGAATTGTATATTTCTGGAATTTTCCATTTAATATGTTCAGACTATGTACAGTTGACGGCAGGTAACTAAAACCTTGAAAAGCGAATCTATGGATAAGGGAGCACTACTGTACCAAGTTCCGAAATAGTATCTCAGGACGCAGTTGTCCCACCCACTCCCTTGCACCCCCGACATTTGCCTTCAAGGCTCTGTGTCTGGCATGGACAATGTCTGCCCAGGGATGGCACAGCCACAGATAAACAAACATCTGAGATTGTGTGGCTACTGTAGATAAAGAGGATGGAGAATGCTTAGTTTTTATCCACAGAGAACTCGGACCAGTCAGGGACAAAGAAAAGTATCTGCATGACACAGCCCAAGGCCTCATATGCCGACCACCAGGGAGGCCTGGCTGTGATCAAAAGCTCCCAAGGACATGGGCAAGGAAGCCCAGGTCCTCATGAATGATAGTGTTGGAGAGTGGCAGGGGTCGAGGGAGATGTTCCAAAGGAGGGACAGTGAGAGAATGCCAGGGCCGGCTGGATTAGACTCCCTAGAGAAGCAGGAACAGGATGCAGGGCACATCCTGGGAGCCAGCCATCACCTCTTCTTTCTGGCAGTTGCCTCCAGCCCTGAGGCCTGTGAATGGAAGGCCCGGAGTAGATGCTCCGACCACCAAATGCTATAAGGAAACCTTCCAGGATAGGGGCTATTCAGAGGTACTTCCTAGGTCTTCTATCAAAAGCTTTGCTTAGTGTTTTGGCATTTCCCCTGGGCTGTGTTTGCATCCTGGTCCTTGGCACCCTGGCCCTTGGTGTGTGTTGTGTTGTGTGGGGCCAACCTGCTGGCGGGGAGGGAGCAGCTACTATAGGAACCAGTCATCTCAAACATTCCCAGCTCAGATGTGGCCTCACAGAAATGGGACCTGGAACGTCAGCGACCTCGAGTCCCCTCAGAGGGGTTAGGGCATCCCCTCCTGAATAACTCCTCCCTACAGGCCCTGCCGGTCTACAAGCTCCTAGAAGCCAGAAGTCTGCTCTGTGGTCAGTGAAAATAGTTCATGAGGCTCATGCTCTGTTCTGCCAAGTCACCAAAATGCAGTTTTACTGTAATCGTTATTGTTACTTACATGAGGCTGGGGTTGGAAGAACAGCTCCCTGGACACCAGGCAGCTTCCCTGAACTACTGGGTGCACTGTTCTCTCTCACACCTGGACAAAAATCTTCACTAGCTGGGCATCGGTCAGCGCTTTTCTTGGAAAAATGACTACACTAAACCTCGACAATGCCTTTCAGAAGAGGCGTGCCCAGCGGACATTCCCACCTCCACCCTCTGCTTCTGCAGCCTCCAGTCTAGTGTGCTGAGGACCACGAAGATTTCAAGGGATCCCCTGGGTCTTGCACTTTTATTGTATAGGCAACACCTTATGCCTCACCCCAAGTTCTGCCTCAAAGGGCAGAGGTCCTAGACTGGCCACTTGTGGGTGGGAGCTTGTGCAGAGTCCTCAGTGTCCTGGGGCACTGAATCAAGGGACAACCTGTCCCAGTAAAAATCCAGATTCGCTTTAGTCATAACCATCAGCCATCAGGTGGACACTGAGCACTGCAGTGTGCCTGGAGCTGCCGGGAGCCCAGAGCCCAACGCCCTGTGGTGGGCCCCGTCAGTCCTCGCAAGGCTCAGCTGTGGGGCGCCAGGCCAGGCGGCCCTCCCATACCACATGACGCAAGTGCTGATGACAAATACCACTCCTTCCTCCTCAGAGTCTGAAGACCAGGGAAAGGACCTAAGAAGTGAAGCCGAAGACACCATCTGGTAAGTGAGCTTTGTCTGGCAGAGATGGTTTTCTGTAGACAGGAGTAGGACACAGGACGGTGGGGGCAGAAAGTGGGGCTGGCACCAAGGTAGAGACTTGGAGGCCCTGAAGAAGCCCTGGGGTGTCCTGAGAGGACCCCTGGGGCCCAGATGGGAGGGTTTGAGGCAGGATGAGTCAAGGTGGGTCTCAGAGCTGCAAGCCCCCTCGCCCCCCGCTCCCCTGTGCCCACTTCCCCAGGCAACCCCTCCTGCTGCACGTGAAGCAACTTGAGCGGCACGGGCCCGTCCTCGGTACCTCTGCACATTGCCTCCCCTCTCTGCCTTCCAGCTCTGCTCTGTCCACCCACCCACCCTCCTGCCCTCAGGAAGGGGGAAGGCCCTTAACACCCAGGTTCCTCTTTGCTGACGTGTCCAGGCTGGAGCTGCTCCCAGAGCTGCCCGATGCCCAAGAGAGAGAAAGGTGTCATCTTGAAGCTGTGTCTCCACGACACCTATTCCAAACCATTGCTTCCACTTCTATAGTCAGGCAAACCTAGAAGAAGACAAGCAGGAAAAGAATCAGGATGCCCTTGGAAAGTCGGACCATGAGAGTGGAAAGATGGAACCAGAGGTTGAGAAGAGTGACTCAGAAGCCAGTGGTGAGGAGGAGCAGGAAGAAGAGAGCACAGAGAAATGCACCCAGGAGGCCAAGGTCAGGCCTTGGTCCTTTAATATCCATGTACTGCTGCCCCCTCGGGTCAGAGTCCCGTCTTTATTTGCCTGTTTGGTGTCTTCTTACAGGAACAGGAGTCAAAGTCCATAAAGTTGGAAGACCTTCTGGAAAAAGAGGCAAGAGCTTTTTATTTTGGTGACAGAAGTCAGATGGGGAAGCCTGTCAGGCAAAGTACTGATGGACCATGCGCACGCTGTGGACGTGTGGTCCCAAGTCATCTCCACAGGGACCACAGGGTGGACCAAGCCCCGCCCCAAGCCCTAGAGAGCCCAGGAGAACTCTGAGCTCTTGGCCCAATACTGGGGCATCCTGACCCCGGACAGTGCAATTGCTAAAGGCATGTGGTCCCTGACAGGAGATAACACTCAGCTTGACCTTTGCCCAGGGAAACAGCCCCAAGCCCCCAGGCCCTGGTGCATTGGCCAGACACCTATCAGCGCTATAGTAGGAACTGGCACAGGGCACTTTCTGAGGAAAAGTAGCTGTCATTCTCCCTCCTAATCCATGTGGTACCTGGATGTGCTTTACCAAGATTTATAACACATGGTTCTTGGTGTGGCTCCAGGGGTTCTGGGGAGTCCTTCACCCACCCCAAATACATCCCTTAGTGTTGAATAAAGTGCTCCTATTGCAAACACACTCTGGGCTGAGCCAAGGTTCCCGGTTAGTGACCTTGAGGCTTTAACAACTGAGATGCCGGGACCTTTCACATCTCAGTGTGAATCTACCTGCCCGGTGAAGTGGGGCCCCAGGTTTGCGGTGGCAGAGTTGAGGGTGCTGCCCAATAGTGCAGGCCTGAGGTGGGTGTGGAGGGGCTGTGCCAGCTCTGGGCCCCACGTTGTTACCTGGAGGCCCTGGTTCTCAAAGGGTGAAAGTGAGAGAGACCCTCTGGGGTCTCGGGGACCTGATGGGAGGTAAGAAAGGAAAGGCGGGAAGGCCATAATCCTCCCCGTCCCTTTTCTGCCAGAGCTGGCCCATGGATACCTGGCCATTCACGCTGCTAGAAGACCTCTACCCAGCTTTCCAGGCACCCCCACTGAGCGCTGTCAGTGTCGAGTGGTCCCAGGGATAGTTGCTCAGACCCCCAAGGCCAGAAATCCTCTCTCCTTCCCAGGAAGTCTACTTCCTGCCTAGCTCACCCAAGCACGTTATCCATGTCTCCTTGGTTTCTATTCACAGAAACCATCTGTGTTTGTGGAGATTGATCTTGGAGACCATGCTGAAGAGGTAAAAAACCCTCACACAACAAAGTCAAACCACCTGCCAGGAAATGCTTGTGCTCAGGGCCCATGAGACTTTCCAGGGAGCTTTCCTCAGCCATGTGTGTTGGAGGGTGAGGCAGAGACAGGACCAGCAGCATCGGGAAAGCTCCAGGGTGTTGAGGATTGGCCTGGAGGCCAGAAGTCACTCTCTCCTCTTTCTCATCTTCCCTCTCTCCAACATGCACTCATTGCAGCATCACCATCAGAGACTCTAGGGTCTGGGTCAACCCTTGGAGTGTCCATGGGCCCTGAGAACCTCTTCTGGGATGATGCTGGGGTGGTAGAAAGGGCACAGGCTTAGGAATTAGGAGACCTGGCCTCCACATCTGGCTCTGCCGTAAATATTCAAACAAATCACCATACCTCTCTGTGCCTCAGTTGTTTCATCTATAAAATGGGGATCTCACTATTACCCATACCCCAGGGTGGTTTTGTAAAGTTCTCAGTGTCTAGTACCCAGAAAGCTTCAGTATTTGATATCACCACCACCACCACCACCACCACCACCATCACCACCATCACCATCACCATCACCATCATCACCATCATCATCACCATTATCATCGTTGTCACATCATCATCATCATTTTCTATAAAAACAAGTGGTTGACCCAGTGGCTGTCTAGGATGTCTTTCTAACACAAATATTATAGGATGTCTTTCTCCAATTCTCTGCTGTTGTAAGAAGTCATCTTTTTAGTTTTTAAAATTCTCTCTTGGCAAATTTAAGCTCCTCCCTAAGGGTTATTTTTTCTCAGATTGCACCTTTTATATCTCTGCCCTCAGAGCATACTGCACAGAGAAAAGAGCTCGTTATTAACCCTGATAAGGTTATCATGGGGCATCACAGTTTCTGTGGACTCAAGGAGGGTCAGTCTATAGCAGAGCAGGGACCAAGGGCCCACGTCTCCTGATCTGGTACAGACTGGAGGTCACGGAGGTCTGACCAAGGGCACAGTTCCTTGGTCAGGGTCCCCTAATTGGAAATTACCACTTGGTGCCCTGTCTCATGGGATGGTGCTCAAGGCCAGTGCGATTTCCATATCCCCATCTGATCCTTGGGCAGGTCCAGCGGGTCTAGGCTTGGTGCCTGTGGTTGACTCCCTCCTCCACTCCACCCCCTAAACTACTCCTGCCACTTCCCACAGGTGGTCACATGTGCCATGAAAGAAGAGAAGAGGTCCCAGGTGGACATGGGGGATTTGTCAGAAGACGAGTAAGTGATGCTCATAAGTTCACAGTCAGGCAGGTGGGGGGAACTTTCCTCTACCACAGCTTCTGAAAGGCCCACTGTGCCTCATGTGGAGTGGGCAAACTGAGCCCACGTCCTTCCCTCTTCCCCTGGGGGCATGCAGAGACCTAAGCATTTACCATGGCTGGAGGAACTGAGAGGCAGGCAACAGGGCATCTAACCACTTAAGGGATCTGGGATGACCTTTACCTAGAGTCCCACCTCACTCCGTAGCCAGACCCTCTCTCCCCATCTCATCAACCCACAGAATGGCCAGACTATGGAGAAGAGAAAGGAGGGAGGAAGAAGCAAAGGTGGGAGTGGGGTGTTGCCATATGAGTTGTTCCAGCTTCTCAGTTTGGGGTTTTGGCTGCAAAGGTTGCAGACTGATCCTGTAGGCATGCCTGGTTTCTCAGCAAAGCAGGCCAGGCCTCGGGACTGGGGCAGGAGGCATGTTTGTCCTGACTACCTACACCTATCGGGACTGAGATTGTGTACAGCCATTGAAGACACCCCACCCCCAACTTCCTGAGGCTGTACAGGGTGCTGGGAAAAGGTGAGATATTCACTACTATGCCACCTAAGGGCCCATGGATCTATTTTATTTTAATGATACAGAGAAACACAAGGAAGAAAACAGCAATTTATTCAACTTCCCATCACTAAGAATTAACTATATTAATACTTTGGCTTATTTGTTTGCGCATTTTTTAAAAGAAAATTTTCTTTGTTTGCTTTGTAAAACTGATACATAGTCGTTTTAAATAACTTAAACAATGTGGAATTGCATAACTAAGAGGAAAGATTTGAGTTACCAAAGACCCGCCTCTCAGAAACAGTGAGGAGTACGCAGAAGTACATGATTTTTGAAGTTTAGATTCAGAATAAAGCCTGGACCTGGGAACATACAGACAGGCATGTTCGTAAAAATGAGGTTTTCTATGGGTACCATTTTTTTGGACGGCCAGCTCTGAAGTTTATAGCATTATAGCCCTTTGCTTAATTGGCAGTTGTTATTGCTACCTTTTCTCCAGATTTATATGTATTAGGGAGTTTCTGTGAGGAAGTTTGATTCCATCTTTGCTTAGAAGATCTACTTCTCTTGTGATTTTGACTTACACAGCTAGACATGTCAGCCTTTATGATGTGAAAGATATCAGGATCACACTCCTAAATGTAGGCTTAAAATAGGTAGTCTTTTCATAAGCAGACCCTTATTTTTCTCATCGTTCCTTAGCAGACATGGTAATAGATTCGGCTACACTGGACACAGCTTGGCAGCTTTATTTTCTGCCCTGAGGGCTGGACAATCCTGGGTCCACCCTCTTGGTCTCTTGGTCTTGGCCCCTCACCCCATGACTCAGCTGTCCAGTAAACCTATGAGATGAGCCAGTGCCCCAAAACCAAACCTTGCCTGCTGGAGGTCGCTAGGTCGGGGGCAAGGGGGTCTGTGGTGTACCTCTCTAAGGGCCTGGCCTGAACACTTGCAGAGGTGGGGGAAGGGGTGTCACCTCTCTGTCCTGCTGCCCTGCTCACCTACAATCTCAGTTTTCTTCAGAGCTAAGTTGTCCCTATCCAGCCCTCTTGCTCAGGCCCGTTTAGATGACATGGGCAGGCACCCATGCACTAGCAGCCCATTCGGAGCCCACCGAGGCATGGTGGTCCCTGCCAAGGGGTATGGGGCACCACCTCATCCGCAAGGCAGCCTTGGCTGGAAGTAGAAACCCCAATGACCACCCCACAGGGAAACAAGCACATGGCTGAGATGTTCTGGAAATAGACAGGGCTGGTTGTTGGGGATCTATCACTTTGTGACCCCTGGCTTTGGGGTCCCAGGGAGCCATTTGGCTCAGCTGGTCTTTAAGGCCTGTCATGTTCAAGGGTCCCTTCTGGCTCAGGCGCTCCAGAGCAGAGGACAGAGACATGGCAGTGGGCTGAGAAAATGGGGGCAGCTGGTGGGAAGGCAGTCCTGACACTGGAATCGATTTCATGTGCAGAGTCCTGAAGCTAGAGAGGCAAGGCCTCAGCTCCCCAAGATTCAAGAAAGTGGGGTATAGCAGAGGTTGGAGTGGAGGCCCTGTAGCATGCATTTGGGGTGAAGAGGTGTTGCTTGGGGCCTAGGCTCCGCACTCCAGGCACCTGTGGCCCCTTGGCCGGGCGAGGACGCCTCTCTCTCACCCCCCTACCTTCCTCTTGGCCTCCAGGACCAGAACCAGCTGGGTGTGCTGTATTCCGTACTCCACGAGAAAGAAGGTGAAGGAGAGCGTGTAGCAGCCCTGGAGAAGGTAGGTTGCATATGGAGGCAGGCCAAGGGGAGCAGGGGGAGCCTGGAGTGATGGGACGTAAAATAGAGGGAGGCTAGGCTGCCTGCCTGACCTCCCCCCAGCTTCCTCAGTCACCCTCGAGACCCGCCCCTCTGGCCAACAACTCAGGGGCTCCATTTCTGTCACCTGGGGTTGGCCAGACCAGGACTGGACGAGGGACAAAGATAAGTAGCCTTGAAAAATGCCATGCAAACCTTTTTCAGGGGCACCGATGACCTGGATTTGAATCACTGACCCACTCGGTGAGCGATGATACCATCTTTTAAAAAGACAATAAAGAGTAAACAGAAGATGCTCTCCGTCTCAACAGATCCTCATTCCTTCCTTCCATGCATCTCATTCCATGAAATGTAAATTGGGGACAGGAGGTGAAATTAGGGAGAGAGGGCCCGATGGCAGAGCCTCCCAGGTCACAGGTACCTGACCCTTCAAACTGTAAGAACGCCCAGTAGCAAAGTCAGATTCCCCATGGGCCTGGAATGGGCCCTGGGAGATAGCTCATGAGGTCCGTCGCAGATCACCTTGGGGCCCTGTCCCGACAAGACGTAACTCTAGGAGCCCTGAGGCAGGTTGGGCATTGTTCCCTGAGGCCCAGGAGGCTGAGCTTTGCTGGGAGTGGAGTGGAGTGAAGCTGGGTGCAGGAGGTCCCCGTGCCACATGTCAGAGGGGCCCTGATTGGGAGTCAGGAGCACCACGCAGAGGAGATCGAGGTGTTAGGAGATGCTGCTTGCAGGGGAACAGACAGAAGCAGAGGGCTGCACAAAGGAAGACTTGACAGGGACTTTGGAGTTTTTTTGTTCAGCTGGCTTAGTCTTGGCAAATTGCCATGAGCCAAGTGGGTGAATATGTGAAATTCCATATGGTTCAGCCTAAGACAGAATGTGTGGGCTCAGCCTACTCCTATAAGACACATCTCACCAGGCCCCACCCAGCACTCATACTCACTCTCCCACATGTGAACATGTGCACACACACACATAATGTGCACATGCACTCACAACACACACATGCATACACCTGCATGCACACCACACATGCACACGTGCACATATCACACTTGAGCACACAATCATATATATACACAGCATGTGTGCGCACGCAAGGGTTCAGGAGAGTGACAAACATCATCTCTGAGAGAGGAATATCTGGGCCCAGAGTTCAGAAGACACAGGTGAAACCCTCAAACATCCACTGTGCTGGTGAGACATGCCAGTCACCTCAGCTCTCCCCAACTGTGACCTCTGTCCAGATGAGAATGGAGGCTTAGAGACAGCCAGAACCAGCATGCTGAGATCCAGCCCCAGAAACTGGTTTTCCTGGATAGCGGTGTGGAGCTGCGGCCACCCTGACCAATGAACAGATTGCAGAAAAGGCCGTTCTGCCAAGTGCTCATCGCATCCTAGAGTCTGGGCTGAGGCTCATGACCCTGGACAAGAAGATGTCAAGCCAGGGCCCGGCGTCCAAGCCCCCAGACAGGAAGCCCCAGTCCCCGCACCTGACTGCCAAATGCTGCCAACTAGAAAGGCACCCAGGAAGCTTCTGGAGAAACAGCTGGTTTGTCCCTTGGCCGGTGTTGGAGGAAGAGGCCACTGATTCCTGGCTCCCTGCATCCTTGCCGCAGAGCAGTGTTGGCCTGAGTCCTCTCTCTAGTCCTTTGTACCCTGTGCTCGGCCACAGGCCAGGAGGGTGACTGGCCCCAGGTCATCGTCCTCCATTCATTTGTCCATTATCCATTCCTTGCCCCTGGAGCCATATTCCAAGTCACATGCTATTTCTGCTCTCCCTTATCATTCTGGGGATGTCCGCAGGTTCCCTGGGAACCTATACGGGCCTGGTTTGCAGGAACAGTGCTTGTGGCTCATGCCTCCTGCTCATATGCCGAGCTCCTGAGCAGTGGGCAGGGGTGGCCCTGGAAGCTGCAGACCCTCAAGTGAGGGAACGTGCGGGAAAAGTCCTGTGCTTTTACTCTGGGAGCTCCCCGGTCTGCCAAGGCCCCTCTGCCCTCTTGGGGCCCCCACGGAACAGGAGCTACTGGAGGCTGAGGCATGTGACCTCAGCCCTGCTCAACCCACCCCTCTTTCCTGCCAGAGAAACACACCAGTCCCAAGGATGATGAGGGGAGGAGGTGGGTCTCCGAGCTGAGAAAGAGCCAATGACCCTGAAGAATCTGTACACCCATAGAGAAGCAAGAACCATTTATTCATCCCCAGCGACACAGTACACCACAATCACTTGTTTGCCTCAAATCTGGAGGGAAACCAGAGCCTCCACCCTGAGAACACCTGGTGGCCTCCAGAGCTGCTGTGCCCTGTCTTGCACAGAGGCTAGGCCAGGGTGGAATGCACTTGGCAGTGGGTGAGAGCAGAACTGGACGATACATCCTGCATAGGTTGTGACAGCCGACAATGAGATGGCCATTTATATTTAGGGAGGGGCGAAGCCCGGTTTTCTGGGCTGCCTGTGAGTCTTCTTTCTCCTGAACTGCCCCCTCCTCAGGGTATCCCAGAACTGATGCATTTTCTGTCACAAACAGGCTTGGTCAGTGGTCGCTGGTGGTGGCTCCCTGTTGCCCCAGGCCTGACCCGGTTTTCTTCTTGGTCCCTGCTGGACAATGAGAGAGGCGGACAGACCTCTCCCTGGGCAGGGACAGGACAGGCACCAGGCAGCCCTTGGTCACTTCCTAATCCGAGGCCTCTGATGGAGCAACACCAGCCACACCTTGGTGCGTGTCCCTTCCTCATCCCTCAAACACCCCGCGGCAATGCCTCCAGCTTATTCTTTCCTATATTATTATTATTCTCCTTCAAATCCAGTGTGCATTTTCATTGTAGGTAATTGGGAAATAATAAAAAGTTTAACTTTTTAATAAAAGTATTCATTACCTTTAGATGATCACTGTTAGAGTTTTCACGTACCTCAGAAATTTTCTCTCTAGATGTATATGGAGAGTGCTATATACGAAGATAGATGAATACAGCTTTTTTACAAAATTGGTATCATAAGGTACCATGTTTTTTTTTTTTTTTTTACAAGTTTCTATTATGTCACAAACGTTTTCCCAACACCATCCATAAAAGTTTATTGAACTCCAACAACATGCAAGACACTGTTCTAAGTTCTGGGGACACAGTAGTGATTGAAACAAACACCTAGCCTCTCCATTTTAGTGGGGAAGATAGATAACGGACATACAGTGAATCTTAATTTATCTATCCATAGTTCCTTAAAAATGAACTACATCACTTCGAAAAGTGACATTCATCGGCTGTACCCTGCAGGGCACAGTTCCCCGCTCCTCTTAAACAGCAGATAGATCGTTGCACATTGGGCCCAGCCGAGGACGGAGCTTCGAAGAAAGAACAAGATACAAGCAGCTCTGACAACTATGCCAACATGGCAAACAGGCAGCAGGGGTGTTATTAGTTCTGTGCCAGGCACAGTAAACTGTCCTGAGCAGTTTTACAACAATGCACAAGGCGAGTTCTGTTTTCATACCTATTTTGTAGCCTAGCAAGTGGCGGGCGAGGGGAGCGGAGAAGCGGGGCGGGGCGGGGCTGGAGCACAGCAGGTAGGTGGAGTGTGGAGGGAGGGGCATGAGGGACTCCGGGGTACACCAGTCACTAGCAGGGCACCTGCACTGACCTCTGCCCTCAAAAGTCGGCATCCGCAGAGCGCCAACCTATACGTGCTGTTGTTGCTACTGTTGCTTATGTCTAGTCTTTTCCTGCTGCCTCCCAGGAAAACGGTATTAAAGGGATGCGTCTCCTGCAGCAAGCCCACCCCTTTTAGAAACCTCGTCTGGAACGAGCGGCAGCGCTGGTCCCGCTGCGCCCCCTGGTGGTGGCTCGGACGCAGTATCCTCCCCCTCCACACCGCCGCCCACAACCTCTGTTTTTCAGTCTCAAAGTCGCCGCCATCTGAGATCTTTCACCGAGAGGAGGCAGCAGAGTGATGCTTCATCATTCCTGGAGAACTTTAACTCTCATCTAATTACTCACCGAAGGAGAGGCTGGAATGTAAATTCGTTGTTGGCTGTCATTGGTGCGCAGGGCAGGGGCATTCGACCCAGGCCCTGTGTGCACTGGGTGCCCAGGCCCGGCCACTTCAGGGCTCAGAACTAACACATGCGGCTTAGAGGTCAGGTATCTAGGCCGCTGGCTCTCTTTGCCTCATGACCTTGTGACCCACGACCTCATGAGCTCTGTAGAACGGACAGACAGACAAGCTCCCTGGCTTCTCTTATCTAGAGTGTCTTGGGTGCTTCTTGAGGCTGGATGATGCTGGCTTGTGTGAAAACCCACCCCATAAATGGATCCTTTCCACCATGACCTGAGACATTTCACTCCACAAAACAAAAAGCAAAAGCAAAACTCCCTCAAACTGCTGATATCCCAAGGACACCTGTGTGCCCTGGTGTCACCAATGCCTCTCCCCAGTGACACCGGGGCACTGAGGGTCTCCCCAAGTGTCAGGAGGAGGACAGGAGCCAAGTAAGGATGACCTGGCCCATGCACGAAGGTCTTGGGGCTGCTGAGGCCTTGAGAGAGGCTCCCCAGGCTTGATGGGCTTCCAATGGCAGTTTGAACTGAAGATGTATGGGACCAGCCCAGGCCTGGGCAGTAAGGAAGACCCTCTGTGTCTTACCGTCTCTCCTCCTGCCCTAATGCAGCCTGCCTGAGAATTCCACCCATGTGGCTTGGAAAAAAGAGCAAAGGAGGAGGGACATCCTGGGGGCAGGAGCAGAGAGAGAGAGAGAGAGAGAGAGACCCCTGTGTAGGGAGGCAGGAGGGGTGAGAGCAGAGGGAGACCCTGTGTTAGGTCAGGAAGATCCTCCAGGGTGCTGACTTCCCTAGCATTTAAAATTCAACAGGGCAGGGTATATGGGCCAGGCTGAGAGGACCTTAATTAGGACTGGCTAGACTACCCTGGGGTCTTCCCTCTATCTGCATTGACCTGCAACAGGTTTTCAGGGAAGTGTGATGTATAGGTGGCAGGACATTTGCCACATGTCAACTCCTTTTGGGTCACAATGAGCTCAGCCAGGTCCAGGTCCTGCCAAGGTGTGCTGCTTTAAGGGCAAGGTTATTTCCGATCCTGACAAACGTGACAGTGTAGATCAGGGTCCTCTGTGCGAGGCAGAGGGCATGATACCCTGTAGAGGAGCAGGGTTTAGATGGATTTCATTCTGACAAAACTTTGAGACTTAGGCAGGGAGTAGATGATCCCATTCAACAGATGAAAACACTGAGGTCCGCAGAAGCAGGCAGCATAGATACTGAGGGAAACCTGGTCACAGTCCTTATTCTGCCCCCAGGGGGCTGGGAGCCCTGGCCAATGTCACAGGGCCCTCCACACTTACTGGCTTCCAGTTCACCATCCCGGTCAGTGGGGACCTGACATAGACAGGTTCCTTCATGCCTCAGTCCCCACATGCAGTCTCTCAAAAACACCTGATGCCCACCTTTCTCCATCGTCCCTGATGCTTCTGCCCCCACAGCCACCTACAACCCATGGACCTCTGGGAAATTAGCCTTTTCATTCCCCAGGCTGCATGCACTCTATGTGAGTGAAACCCAGGACCCGAGTGCTGAAGCCCCCTCTTGCCTTCCTGGTTCATCTCAGGACACGCCAGGCAGGCTTTGCCTCTTCTCACAGGAGCCATTCTGTCCTGAGGGATGTTAGCTGCCTCTGTCTCTCACATTCCATCTACAGGAAACCTCTATCTAAGGTGGTCTCCTGGGCCCTGTCAGGCCATCATCTTACTTTGCAGCAACTTCCCTGCTATCCATATGTCAGGAGACAGGTTTTTGACTCCAGGAGACAGCCTTGTGGTCCTCTTTTACAGCACCTGTGTTGGGGGGACCTTCCATGGTGATCTGTGGGGGTGGGGGGGGAGAGAGAGGGGCATGTGATCTTGCCTTGACATTGTGCCCCAAACCAATAGGGTTGCACATTAACTTCCAGTGACTTTGCAAAGGCGGTTCTCCAGTCAACACCCCAAGAATCTGGGCAGGCTGAGAACAGTAATCTTTATGGGAAGATCTCCCACCCTGCAAATATCTATCCTGGGGGATTGCCCAGGAAGGAGCAGGCTTCTTCCAACCGCACATAATGCCCAGGGGAGGAGTGGTTTGAAATGTCCCCAGACCAGGCTGCAAACCCCAGCGGTGAGTCGGAATGCATTGCGTGTGCCCTTCAGGACTCCTGGTTCCCCTGCTTGATTTGGAGCTGCCTCCCTTGTTTGTGCCTCTGAGGACTGACCCAGGGAAATCTGCATGATGTCCAGTGCTGTTTACTTTCCAAGGCAGTACTGGGATTGCCAATCCCAAGAAATAAGTCCAGGGGCCTGAAGTCCCAGAGATGCAGGGGAAGGAGAATAAGGTCAGAAGGAGACTGCTCTGCCCACACATGGGGCTGTGACATTCCATTGGGTTCTGTGATCCAGCTATGGGTTGAGGGACACAGCCTCTCGGCAGCGGGACCTGCCCCTGGGTGCCCAGATTCCTTTCTTATAGTTCGGGCTTCACCCTTTGTTTGGCATGGTTTTTCTAAATAAATAATTGGGAAATAAATGTGATTCCCCTGGTTTCTTAGATGCCCACATGTCTGTTTCAACAGCTGGTTTTGTTTGTAAAGTGCAAACCAACATTCAACTCAGAGACATGTGACTGTCTTGGGGTCATTTAAGCTTTCTGCTGCCAAGTGCCCCTCTTCCTCCCCTGTAAATGCTCCAGTCAGAGGTGCCTCAGCCCCACTCCCACCCTGGGCAAGGGTTGGTGAGTGGGCAATTAGGGCCAGGTATATGGAAGTGGAAGTGAAGCTACAGACAAGGTGGGTGTCACCTGAGGTGGGGGTTGGAGAATAGATTAGGAGGGGAATACAGGACAAGCAGGGTCATCAGCCAACATGTGACTAGGGGATTAGGGCAGATAGCACTCTCACCAGATCCAAAGCCTGCGTACACCAGTCCTGATGCATGAGGAGGCGTGTAGCAGTCACCTCACCTCTGGAGAAGGAAGTGTCCTAGGGGAGAAGGCTCATGCTTAGCATAGCACTTCGCTCAACTCTGTCCTCCGCATGAAGGACTGGGCCCTGGCAGGTCTCCAGAGGTCAGAATGGTGCTTCCTCTTCCCCCACGCAGCCCCCTGTCATTTGTATAGGAACCGAGAAAAGGGAGTTCCAACACCATTTCCTGATTCTTCGACACCAGCCAGTGTCCAGCAATCCCACTCTGACACTAACTGCCCAAGTCAGGGCACACTCCACAGGCCAGGGCCTCAGCCCCACGAAGCTGTGCTTGCTGCACAGACCACTCGCAGTGGGGTAGCCAGGGCACTGGGGCTCTGCTGGCCAGCCGCAAAACAGAGCTCCCAAGACCTCTCCGGGTGCATCACTCTCCCAGTACCCCAACCCAGAAGCTCTGTGAACCTCATTGTCCAAAAGATTTTATCTAGGCTTCATTATATAGGCACAAGCGAGTCAGTCATTGTCAGTTGGTGACTGACTCAACCCCTAGCCTCCAAAAGACCAGAGGTTGGGAATCCCAAGGTTGGTTCCCAGTGCTAGAGGTGTCCAAGACTCACCTCATTAGCACAGACTCAGGTGTGCTAGAAAGGGGGTCCTTATGGATAACAGAAGGGGCTCCTCTCAGGAAATTCCAAGAGTTTAGGGACCTCAGTGCCAGAAACTGGGACAATGGCCGGATATACTTATGATACCACAACAACGTCCCTCAGTTTACTTGGGTCTTTTTTTTCTTTCCAGTCAACAAAAGGAAACTTTGTTGAAGCCCCAGGGCCAAGAGGTTTGGGCAGGAGGCCGCCCTGCAGGCCGAGGAGGCGGTAGAGGGGCCTTATTCTACCTTCTTCTTGGGGCGTGGGTTGCTGGTGTGGCCATACTTCTCCTTGCAGCAGTTGGCAGCACAGGGATGCAGGGGATGCAGGCAGGTGTAACACTTGCAGCAGATCATCTTGTTTCAGTCCTACTTCTGGGCGAGCTGGCAGAGGGAGGGCTGGATGATGCCACCCCACAGGTGAGGCACTAAGTGCCGAGTGGACTCTTTCTGGGTATTATAGTCTGAGCGAGCACGGCCAGCCTCCAGCTGTTTGCCCGCAAAAATCAGACGCTGCTGGTCAAGTGGGATGCCCACCTTGTTCTGGATTTTAGCTTTGACATTCTCTACAGTGTCACTGGGCTCAACCTCGAGGGGGTCTGATGGTCTTTCCCGTCAGGGTCTTCACCAAGATCTGTGTCTCCGCATCCGCCGGGGAGGCTGCTCAGCTGCCTTCGCTGAAGAGAAAGAGCTCTACCGAGGTCTTTAATTTCTCTCAGCAGCGCTTTGTCGCTTTCAGTGTACAAGCCTCACACCCCCTTTGTCAAATTTATCCTTAGACATTTTTTTGGTGCCAAAAACATCAACCAGAAGATTCTTTCTGGCTTGTCACTGAACCCTTTTCCCAAAGCAAACACTACCGACTCGCCCCCACCACCCCCCTCGCCCCCCGCCACCCCATGCAGGTTTTGTGTATTCTTGAAGACAAGTACAAGGGCTTTGCAGGGGGCCTGGGTCCTTTCAACAATGTGATATTTGTGCGATCCATCCAAGAGCTGGCTCTTTAAAATTGTTATATGGTATTCTAGCTATGACTGTGTGTTTGGACAGGTTTTTGAGAACTTCATACCAGCCCTTGAGAATGATAAGAGATGTCCCCAGGTCCCACAACTGGAAGTTGTAAGAACAGCCTGAGCCTTGCCCCATGGCTGGTTTGGCTCTCTGAGGCTTCCAGCATCCCAAGCAAGGCTTTATATGGGTTCCTAGAAAGGGGAGGATGAGCGGTCTACACTGACAGTCCAGAATTACGGGGGAAGGGAGGGAGCCAGGAAAGCACAAAATATCCCCCAGCCCTGGGTGTCCCACTCCCCAAGCAGATGGCATGGTGGAGTGCTGATACTCAAGAGATGGTCTGCTGGACAAGGAGAGGGGCCCAGGAGCCCCCCAAGGTGACAAAACAACTGGCTGGCAGTGAATAAGTGGCCATGCTTCTGGGTTTCTCATACCCCCATTGCCTGCTAATCTGCTTGATTGTGTCCAAGGACCTGTTCTGTCAGACAAAAACAAAACAAAACAAAACACGTCCTCCACAGGCTCATGCTGGTGGAAGCCTGAGAATCAGACAGATCTCCGAGGGGCTGTGGCCAGTGATGGAGCACAGGATATCTTCTGGCCCAACATGCATGCTGTTGCACAGGCCAGGAAATGCCTGGCCTCTTCAATAAGTCTTTTTGGAGTCCTGGCCCCTGGCCCCTGCACACCCTCCCTCCCAAGTCAGCTACTTCTCGAATCTATCTAAGCCTACGGGCTCTGGATGCCATCATCCTAGGTAGGTACATAGGCCTATCAGATGCTGAGCTCTTTGCTCCCCAAGGAACATCTGCTGGACACTTGTTGACTACGGGAGGCAGGAATAAAACTTCCACTTCCAGATCTCCTTTTTCAGATGGCAAAAGGTGGCAGTATCCCCAACCTCATCGGGCTGGGTTTCTGGGTTTGTTGGAGCCCCTTGAGGCTGTACCACTGACCCACCCGGGAAGGAGTGCACATTTAAGCCCTGGTGGGTGCTCCAGGCTTACCAGCCCCAACCCTACAAGCAATCCTGCTTCTGCTTGCCCAGAGCTGTGGAGTAAAAGACCTCCGCAGTACTAAGTGACAGGGTTTTATGTATACCTTCCTCTAAGCACAGAGCTCCGAGCCTCATTTCCAGTGGCTTCTCCAGTCAGTTGTTTACATCTGCACAAACACACGCACATGTATTTTATTCTGTGGGTTAGAATCCAGAGCCATCATCACATATTTTGCTGATCATACCGGTCCCATCTGTGGCCACTGGCAGCGCCTTCAGGCTGCACCCTGTGTCCTTTGACAAGCTCTTAACTTTCTAATTCATTAAATTTGGAAGCATTTCCTGGCTTTCTGTCCCCACAGAATGTTCCAGGCTCATCTTATATTTTCCCTGCTCTACTGAAGCGGTAAATCCGCCGCTCCTCCAGAGACCTGGGGTCCATTCAAAAGGGAAAACTCAAAGAGGAAATCAAAATCATAAGAAAAAATGCCAAAAGGACATTGTAAAGTGAAAACTGATAAGGTGATTGAGACCAAGGGCAACCACCCATGTCCCCGCGGAGCTGCTAGGAGTCCATCAGGCCAGAGGGCCCCATGCAGCTGCTCATTCAGGTAGGAGAGACTGTGAGTGCCCAGGCACCTCCTGCAGGGCCCATGCTGAGGACTACAGGTTTCAGGCACTGAAGCTGGAAGAGGTAGGCAAACTTCTTAATCACAGACACCAGTGGGTCCAGCACGTGGACGCTCTGTGAGGCGCAGGCTGGAGGGAATGGGATAGACCCTGCCTGTGGTTCTGCATTTGGTCTCCATGGTAACAGCTCTGCTGGCCCTGGACTAGCTGGAACTTCCTTCAGTCTTCCTTTCCTTCCTTCCTTAACCCCTCCCCTTGCTTTTTCAATGCCTCCTTGGACTAATACGCAACCCCCTCCCCATCTTACACACTCCATCCACATCCTTTTTTAGTCATAACTGAAACCAGGAGATGCTGACTTGTGAAAAGCTGCTGTGCCTCTGAGGCTGTGGCTCCTACTCTGCCCCCAAGGTGGTTTTGGGAGGTATGGGCAAGACCTGCCCTAGCAAGCACATCCCAGGGTGTCTGAGCCTGCCTAATCTCCTTTGCTGGCCCCCATCCTTACTGTGTGCCTCAGAGCCATGACCAGAAGACACTGACCAGTTCTTGCTCACGGTGGCATCTGCATAGCCTGTCAGCATGCTTGAGACTGTGTGACAGGCAGGCATTTTGGCCATGATGTGGACTGGATGCCAACTGTGGCCTTGAGATGCATGGGTACTCCCTATGCTCACTGTGCCACTGCACAGGAGTTCCCAGGGGGTCCTGAAGCCCAGGACCAGTGGTTCCATGTGTGCACCTGGGTAACTTCCTGCTTAGAAGCCAGGCGTGTCCACTGGGGCTGGTCCCTGACTGACCTGCATTTATTTGGTTCTTAAGTTGTGTGTCTGTCTCGTCTAATTCTGAGCTTTTGAAAAGACCTTCAAACTTGATGAAAATCTAATATATGTGAACGGCTTTTCTGCTCAGTGCTAAGAATCCAAATTTGATGGAATCCTGCATTCTTTCATCAGATCAGTGCTACAGAACACTCTTAAACTTTAAGACAATAGTCAATTTGCACGTGTTTTA
Source organism: Eidolon dupreanum (assembly GCA_028627145.1). NCBI lineage: Eukaryota > Metazoa > Chordata > Mammalia > Chiroptera > Pteropodidae > Eidolon > Eidolon dupreanum. The sequence continues at coordinate 43,920,892 of CM053508.1, read as the reverse complement.
TAAGGCACAAGGCTTTTCTGACTGTGATCACCGTCTATGACGTTGTTGGTTTTTAGCCAACATTTGGCACATAGCCTGGCAAGGGGGAGGCATCATGGCTGCCGGGGGTCAGTGAGCTTGAAATGGAGAGAAGGAAGAAGGTATAAATATGAACACATATTACTAGCTTCCAGTAGCTTGTAGCCTAACCAGGAACTCTGAAGGGCATGGATACAGTTTACCCCAAAACAGTGGTTACCATGGGGAATGAGAATGCTGGAGGCCAAGTTGCCAACAGCCACCAGTTTAGCTGTTGAGAGACAGATGTCAGAGACCCATTCTACTGACTCTGTTCCTCATTAAAGAGGAGGAAGCTTGATTTTCTGAAAGATATTTAAGTGGACAATTTGACATCCAACAAAAGCAAGGGCCAGCAGAATCAGGAAGGCTGCACAGCCCCGAAGGCCAGCCACCCCAAGGCGCTGTTTGTCCTGGCCTCAGCCAGGGCAGTATTTCACAGCAGGGGGGCAGCAGCCAAGCTTTTATTGGTTAAACAGAACATGGGGGCCAAGTTTGCTAGGAGAAAACAATGGCTCAGGGCCTAAGAAGGCTTTTCAGAGCTGTTTTCCACTTTTCCTTCAAGCAGCTGAAGGTCCTCAGGGCTAAGGCATTGCGGGAAGCCTGACGCCACTGGGACCGACCCCACCGACCCGGGAGGCAGGAGGCGAGACCCCAGGGAGGCAGGAGAACAGTCCCTCTCTCCAAAGCCAGGATCTCAGACTTGGCTGAGAGGAGGGTTTTAAGATCAATTGTGCTGTTAGCACTAAAGAAGAGAGTTTGGCCAGAGGAGGGAAGAATGTGCTCTCTCCTTTGAGTTGGTAGGAAGGAAGAGCTGAAAGCTGGGCTTGCCTCAGAGATGCTTCCCTGTGGCCTGATCAGCTCCCCAAAGGGCCATGCCATGTCCTTACTCTGGTGGCTAGAAACGCTCCATTTTAAGATGTGAGTTCTGTTCCTATTACATTTCCTCCCAGCTGGTTTCTGGAGACCTCTAGGCAGGGCACCTAGCAAGTGGCACTATGTCACCAATTAGTTAGTTCTGAGTTAGTTTACGTGTGACTCTGTCAGGACCCAGGAGCCTGGCCAGTCATCCTAGGCTGGAGCACTGTGCAGAGCAGAGGAAGCCCATGGCTGGGCTCTCATGGAAAGCTGGGCCCAGGTGATGTGAAGGAAGGTAGGATCCAGACATAGCACCACAGCCAGAGGGACCAGGTTGGCGAGGCCTGTAGAGAGGATGCACTGGGTATGCGGGGGCCACCCAGGGAGCAGAGAGAGATTAGGTTGAAAGGTCAGGGTAACATCAGGCTACCCAGGGCCTTGAAAGACAAATAAGAAGGAGGAATTCTGCCCAAGCTGGGAGCTGGGAGGAGTTTTGAAGGAGGGTCGTGCCATGGAGAAATCAGAAGGCAGACCCTGCTGCACTTCAAGGACACCCTGCACTGGACAGCTCCAAAAAGGATGCTGGCCTTCCTGGACTGACCACTGGAGAACAGAATAGCCAGGAGACTCTGACCCTGGGCCATCTGGTCACCATGATATCACCATTACAATAGACGGATGGGACAGAACAGAGATTCCAAAAATAGACCTACTCATATAGGGTTAATTGATTTTGGACAAAGGTGCCAAGACCATTCAATAGGAAAGAATTAACTTACAACAAGGATCATGTGGACATTCATGTGCAACAAAACAAACAGAATCCTCAAAACCTTTACCTCATACCACATACAAAAATAAACTTGAAACAAATCATAAATCTAAATAAAACTTCTGTAAGAAATAGAAGACAAAATCCCAGTAACCTTTAATTAGAGAATATTTCTTAAATATGACACAAAAGTTCAAACTATGTGAAAAACATAAATAAATTAAATCCCATCAATCATAAACTTCTGCCCCTCAAAGGACACCAAAGAAAGTGAAAATGCAAACCACAGTGTGGAAGAAAATATTTTCAAAACATATTTCCAACAAAGGATTTTATCTGAAATATATAAAGAAGTCTTACAACTCAATAATAAGAGACAGACAATTCACTTTAAAAATAGGCAAAAGGTTTGAAAGGACATGTCACCAAAGAAGATATATGGATGGCAAAGAAGCACACAAAAAGATTCTGAACATCGCTAGTCATCAGGGAAACACAAATTAAAACCACAAGAAGATACCACTACAAACCCACTAGAATGGCTAAAATTTGAAAGACTGACCAGCCAAGTGTTAAGAAGGATGTGGAGCAAATGGAACTCGCATAGACTGCTGGCAGGATTGTAAAATAATAAAACCACCTTGGAAAATAGTTTGACAGTTTCTTAAAATATTAAACATGTGACCATATGACCCAGACATTCCATTTTTAGGTATGTCCACACAAAGACTGGTACATGAATGTTCATAACGGTTTTACTTTTAATAGCTAAAATCTGGAAGCAACCCAAATGTTTACCAACAAGTGAGTGGTTAAACCAATTAATATAGTAGCATTCCACACAACGGAATGCTACTTGGCATTAAAAAGAAATGAGAATCTGAAAATAATTATATGATGTGAACAAGGTCAGGCAATAAAAGCTCTCATACTACATTATTCCATCTATAAAGAATTCCAGAACATGAAAATTAATCTATAGTGACAGGTTAGTGTTGCCTGGGCAGAAGCAAAGTGGAAGCAGGCGGAAGCTTTGGGAGTGACAGATGTGTTCATAATCATCTTGATTTTGGTAACAACTTTTTGGGTGTATCTCTTATGTCAAAACTTATCAAACTGTACATCTTAAATATTGCATGTCAAATATATCTCAGTAAAGCTGAAAAATAGACAAAAAAAAAAAAAAAAAAAAACCCCTCCACAACAAATGACATTCAATTGTAATGAGAAGGATTTAGGTCAGTAGAATGAAAAATTCTTTAACAGAGGAGACGGGTCCCTGGAGGAAAATCTCACAATTTTAGCACTGCGTGGGTGTGATTAAATTTTAGGACAAGGAGTGGGCACAAATTATGTTAGTGGCCCATGTAGTCACTTTGACATTACTTCTGGGAAGTGACATAGAAATAATAGTAGAACAGTCAGAACTTCTGATTTTGGAATGTTCTGCACTTTATAGTACAGGCGGAGGGACTCCCAACAACAGGAGGGCACATCTCTCTCAAGTGGGTGTTTCTCTTTGTCCCCATGGCCTCTCCCTTAATCATTCCTCATCTTCTCTTGCATGGACAATTCCAAAGTCTGCACACTGGAGAAAGGAGGTACAGTGTCACACCCACATGATGGAATTCAGCCCAGTAAAAACAGAGTAACTACAAAATGAATCCCACAGATGTAAGTTAAAGGAAAGGAACCAAACTCCAAAGAGCGCACAGTTGCACTCCTTCTGTATGAAGGCTCAGGACAGGTGAAAGGAGCCTTGTGTGATAAACTTGGTACCAGGACACCTCTGTGTGGGGTGAGAGGAAACCTTGGGGGTGCTGGGATGTCCTGAATCTTGATCAGCCCTTACATTTCAACAGAAATGTTTGGCCAATAAATACTCACAAATACGTACAAGCTGCCTCACTGGTTTCCCTCTTTAATCTACCCCCACTCACCCAGATGACCTCTCAATGTCCTCCTCTCTCCAAACCATCCTCCTGATGTCTATCAATAGTGGTCCCAGGTCTGAAGCCTGGCCCTAGAGGCCTGCTGTGAATGCTTCACTCACTTCTCTCCTGTCTCCTGCCCTCCTCCTCCCTCCAGGCCTAGTCAGTCCACCTGGCCATGGGCTCCTCCAGGCCATTGGCTGGCCTTCAATGCCTGCTCTCCCTGGGATCATCCCTGGCAGGGCTGGGTTGGCATCTTCATTGCTTTGGGCTTGGGATGCATCTCAGCAGCACTCAGCTGGTCTATGACCTTGTTTTTGGGCTTTCCTGTTGGGGAGGAGCAGAGGGGAATTTACCTTAGAAAGAGGCATTGTAGTCACAGCGTGGGGTTCTACAGATGCCAAGAATGGAGGCTGCAGAGTGGATTGATGTTCAGTGGCCCTGGGACCCCAGTCTCAGGAGAGCAGAGGACCCCCTAGTCCTCTGGAATGAAGGGGACCCATCAGAGAAGAGACCATGAAGAGAGCTGTGGGTGGCCTAGTGGTCACATCCAACACCCAGAGAGGTCCGTCACGGACATCAGAGAGTGACCAAACTCAGAGGTTAGAAATTGTGCCTCATCGGCTGTTTGTGTCATCTGCAGTAAATGAAAGAAAACAGTTTGTCAATAAATATTCATCAAATAGGAGCTGTCATTCCTTTCATGTGACAGGAGAAAGCTAAGATGCATGTCCAGAATCACCAAGAGATAAACACGCCAGGACTTTCTGTGGCCAGGTGTTCAATTTCAAAGTGCTGAATCCTCGAGAGAGGGCTCGACAGTCGTCTCTCCTTGGCAGCCCCATGGTCCCCACTGCACCTGGAGCCTTGACAAATTTCCCTGACAACGGGGAGGCGGTGGAGGGGAAAGGGGATTTTGTTCAGTGGACCATGGTGACGATGTTGGAGGGTGGTGGCAGGCGGGCAGGAGCAGAGGTCATAGTTGCTGTAGATGAGAGGTGCTGTGTTTGTTTACATGCCTTTAATCCCCCAGGTTCCTTCAATTTGGGTGCTGTTATTACTCCCACTTTACAGGTGAGGAAACTGAGGTTCAGAGAAATTAAGTAACAAGCCAAGGTTAAGATCCCAGTAAATAAACGCAGTATCATTCAAAGCAGTAGTTCTCCAAGTGGGGTTCCTGAACCAGCAGCAGCACCTTGACTGTGTTAGGAATGCCAGTTCAATGATGGAAACACAGAAGAGAAGCATTGTGGCCCTAGGTCACATGGTGTGAGATTATTTCTAGGTAACATCAATTTTCTTAGGAGAAAGGTAAGGCAGCCGAGTGCCATGGTGGGGTGGGAGGCACATAGCTCAATACCAGGCTGTTGGGTGGGAAAGCTGCATAAATGAATGTGACACGAGACCACCAGAAAACACCCTCTGGCACCCAGGATTCCTTTTTGGCTTATATTCTGTCATGTAATTTCATTCTGCTGGTGCTGTCAACCTCTACCATGCCTTATGTGGGACCCTCAGACAGAATTAAACCATAGATTCTGGCTAGGGAGGCCAAGGCTTAGCTTCTTCTGACCTTGACCTAAATCCCAGCCTCTCTAACCAAACAAATAGACTTCTCTTTTGTGTCCAGCCCTTTCTCATCCTGAACCAAAGTGTGGAGCACGTTGATCCAGGGAACAAGATGTTCAATATCAAGCATCAGAGGTCACTGAGAGAAATGCACAAGACCAAGATGAGAAACAGACTTTCGTGGGAAGCCAGGAGCATTAGGGTTCTTGTAGGGTTCAGCCTTCTCATTTCAGGCAAGATAACACAGATCATGAGACTTACAAACGCTTTCTGTGTGCCAGGAATGTGCTAAACGCATCAGATTGCAACCGCCCATGAGATGGGTAGCCTTCTTGTGTCCATTTTATAGATGAGGAAACTGAGGCTGAGAGACATTCGATAGCCTGCCAGGGTCTCACTGCTGCTGCTGAGAAGTCACCTGGTTGGCTGGGCTTCCCTGGGGCTGGCCTCCTTGTAGGCTTGCTTCGGCCTTCTGTTTCTGTTTCCTTCTTCACCTCTCAGGACTGGACTCTGCTCTAGGCTGACACTCCCTTACCTCCATCCATCTGGCCTCAGTGTCAGCTTCAAGGGAAGCTCTGGCTCCTGTCTGTGAGGAGAGGACTCAGTGGACTCAGACACGCTCCACCATGCTTGAGCTCCACGTTCCACACACAGTCCCTGCTCATGCTCATCCTCCTCCACAGACGGGTAAATGACCCCCATGACTCACTCTATCTGCACAGACTTTCTTCCCTGGTTCAGTGCCTCTAACGAGCTCTTAAAAGCAAAAATCCCCAGCCTCGCAGGTCAGGAATGCAATCACCTTCTCTGACAGCAAATTCCTGGTCTCGGCTGTGGTCTAGGCAGAGACCCCTCCTGCTTCACGTGTCCTGGAATAGTGCTGAGTGTGCTTCTGGCTGGGAAGACATGATAAATCACCACTTAGAAGGATAAACAAAAATTCCATTTCCCTTTTAACTACTTTGGGCCACGTTTAGAGTTAACGTTTCAAAACATCTGGAGAAACACGGTGGTTTTTCTTCCAAGAACCTCCGCAGAGTTTTTGTGGGTTACCGCACAGTGTCAATGCACATTCTTTTATCAGAAAAATGGGCCTGAGATGAAAATGATTCTCATAGACTACTCTTCTCAAGAAGTCCAGGCTCGCGTGTGCATATTTCCAGGAGACTTGCTGGAGAATTGTCCTGGGATGTTGACAAAGTTGGACATAGAAAGCAGTTTGACCATCCAAAGCCAGTGGAGCAACCACCCCCCATTAAATAACCACCTAAAACCAGGGCACCCATGGGGGCTATTTGGCTTCTGTCAGTGTGTATGATGCTGCGCTTGGCCTCAGGAACTGGAAACTCTGGCAAATTCAGACATGACCAAATCTAACTTAGTCATCATTGCTTATTACTTTTGGTCTTGCTGAAGCAGGAATGACTGCTGTGCATGCGTGCCCAGCCCTGGAGATTTGCTCCCCGCCATGGGGTGGATGACCATCCACAGAGGGCTGCCTGTGGGAGTGAGGGATGGGGTGGAGGTCTCTTCACAAAAAAGCATCTCAGGGCCCTCAAGGGGTGAGAGGAAGAGGGGAGGGGAAAGAAAGAGAGATCCAGCACTTGTTCTTTGGATATTAAGTCCCAGACTTAAGAAATTCAGACCTGGGAAGGGGAAGGAGGTGAAGATTGACTGGGTGGGGTGGAAGGATCGACCGACCGTCTGGAGATAGCATAACTTTGGAGATTGCTGTTTCCTGCCCCAGAGTCCTTGTTGGTCTGCTCCAGCCAGGGAATACCAGCACCAGCAGCAGCTTATCCCATATATTATGATGCCTGTCCCATGAGCCCTTACTGAGATGTTTTGTCGGCCAGAGTCCATATCTCCAGCCTCCATAGCAGATAGCCAGAAGTTGCATTCATGGGCTCCACTCAAGCAATCGATGTACTCCTCATCGAATAAGACCCATGGGGTCAATGTTTTCCTCCACAGGTAAATGGGATGGTATTTTTGTTAGATAAGACTTTGCAAGCCTCAAACAGCCAGTGGTGACTATGGCTACAAGGTTTGAGCTCTGACCTTGGCCTGGAGGTTGAAGACACAGAAAAGACACAGGCAGGGATGGTCAAATACTTCTTAGAGTTCATGGAGCAAGTCAAAGGTAATGTCTTCAACAATCCTCTGCCTCTAGGGATGATCTGGTCCCTGAAGGCCCCGATATGGCTGCTAAATGAGAACAGGAAGTGTAAGGGGAGTGAGTGTAAAGTGATTTGCTCTATAACCTGAAATGATCTCAATAACTTGCCATTGCAAATGTAAAAATAGATGCACTCATAAATATAACTCTTTTTCCCTCATACATTTTATTGAGATAAAATTTATATAACAAACAGCTATTTTAAAGTATACAATTCAGTGGCATTTAGTGTATTCACAATGTTGTGTAACCACTACCTCTCTCTAGTTTTCAAACATTTTCAAAACATTCACCACAGAAAAACACCCAATAATCATTAAGCAACCATTTCTCATTCCGCTTCCCCCATCCCATAGCAACAACCATTGGGATTTTGCTTCTATTGATTTGTGTATTCTGGATATTTCATATAAAAGGAAGCATGTAATATGTGAACTTCTGTGTCTAACTTCTTTCACTGAGCATAATGTTTTTGAGGTCTGTATAAGTTTTAGCATGTATCAGTACTTCATTCCTTTTTATAGATGAATAATATTCCATTTTATAGTTGTACCACAGTTTATTTAACTGTTTATTAATGGACTTTTGGCTATTGTGAATAATGCTGCTATAAACATTTGTGTACAAGTTTTTGTGAGGATATACATTTTTGTCTCTTGAATATATACCTATGAATTGGATTGCTGGTTCATATGCTAATTCTATGCATAAATTTTATGAGGAACAAGTAAACTGTTTTCCACAGAAGCTGTACCATTTTATATTCTTACATGTAATACATGAGAGTTCCTATTTCTCAACATTTCTATCTTTTTTCCATTAAAAAAAAAACAACTATAGTCATTCTTGTGGGTGTGAAGTGGTATTTCACTGGGGTTTCGATTTGTATTTCCTTAATGTCTAATGATGTTGAACATCTTTGCACGTGCTTATTGGCCATTTTTATCTTCTGTGGGGAAATGTCTATTCAAATCCTTTGCTCATTTTAAAAATTGAGTTGTCTTTATGTTGTTGAGTTGAAATTGTTCTTTGTATATTCTGGATACTGAATCCTTATTAGATATATGATTTCAAATATTTCCACCATTCTGCAGGGTTGTTTTCACTTTCTTGATAATGTCCTTTGACACATAAAATTTTTAATTTTTATGAAGTCCAATGTACCTCTTTTTTTCTTTAGTTGCCAGTGCTTTTGGTGCCAAATCTAAGAATTCATTGGCAAATTCAAGATTATGAAGTTTTACTCCTATTTTCTTCCAATAATAATATAAGTTTTAGCTTTTAAATTTAGGTTATTGATCCATTTAGAGCTAATTTTTATATATGGAATGAGGTAGGGGTCCAAATTCATTTTTTGGTATGTGATCATACAGTTGCCTCACCTGTTGAAGAAACTATTTTCCTCCATTGAATGGTCATAGCACCTTTCTTATACATCAGTTGGTCCTAAATATTTGGGTTTATTTCTGGACTCTTAATTCTATTTCATTGGTTTGTATATCTATCTTTATGCTAATACAGCACTGTTTTCATTACTGTAGCTTTGCAATAAATTTTGATAGAGAAGCATAAATTCTTCAACTTCATTCTTTATCAATAGCGTTCAGATTATTTGGGATCATTTACAATTCCACGTAAATCTGAGGATTGGTTTTTCATTTCTGTAAGAAAGGCCATTGGAATTTTCCTAATTTGTGTGTGTATGTGTGGTAGGATCACATTGAATCTGTAAATCACTTCGGAAAGTATTCCATCTTAATAATATCATCTTTCAATTCATGAACATTTATGTCTTCTTTAATTTCTTTCAGCAATGTATTGTCGTTTTCAGTGTATAAATCTTCAATTTCTTAGTTAAATTTATTCTTAGGTATTTTATTATTTTAGATGATACTATAAGTGGTATTATTTTCTTGATTGTCTTTTTGGATCATTCATTGGTATGTATAGAAACACAACTCATTTTTGTGTCTTGATCATGCACTCTGTAACTTTGTTGAATTTGTTTATTAGCTCTAGTATTATTTTGTGTGTGGATTTAAAATTTTTTTTCTGTATATAGAATCAAGTCATCAGAAAACAGAAATAGTTTTACTTCTTCCTTTACAGTTTTGATATCTTTTATTTCTTTTTCTTGTTTAATTCGTCTGGCTGTGGACCTATATATAATACAATGTTGCACACAATGGTAGAAGCAAACATCCTTGTCTGTTCCCAATATTAGAGAGAAAATTTTCAGTCTTTTACCATTGAGCATAATGTTAGCTGTGGGATTTTTTTTGTAAATATCCTTTATCATGCCTTCTATTCTAAACTTGAGCTTTTTTATCAAGAGTGTTGGATTTTGTCAAATGCCTTTTCTGCATCTAGATGACTGTTTTTTTCTTCCTTCATTCTGCTAGCATAGCTTATTACATTGATTGGTTTTCTTATGTCGAACGACTCTTGCGTTTCTGGGATAAATTTCATTCGGTCGGGGAGTATAATCCTTTTTTATGTCTTGCCAGATATGGTTTGCTTGTATTTTTTTGAAGATTTTTGTTTTATTGTGGTATCTTTATTTGGCTTTGTTACTAGGGTAATTAATACTGGCCTCACAGATGTGTTAGGAAGTGTTGCCCTTTCCATTTTTTGGAAGAGTTTGGGAAGAATTGATGTTAATTTTTCTTTAAATGTTTGGTAGAATTTGTCATGGAGCCATCTGGTCCTGGACTTTTTCTTTGTTGGAAGGTTTTTGATTGTTGATTCCATCTCTTTATTTCATATAAATATGTTGAGATTTTTTAAATTTCTTCTTTAATCAAATTTGGTAACTTATACATTTTTAGGAATTTGTCCATTTCATGAAGATTATCAAATTTATTTGATACTATTGATATAAGAGCATACTATAGCATACTCTGATAATTCTTTTACTTTCTGTCAGATTGGTAATAATGTCCCCACTTTCATTTATGTTTATAGTTATTCATGTCTATACTTCTTCTTAGTATAGCTAATTTCTGGACTCTTTGTTAGGGCTTGCCAACTTTGTTGATCTTTTCGAAGAACCAATTTTTGGCTTTGTTTTCTATTGTTTTATATTCTGTATTTCATTTATTTTTGCTCTAACCTTAACTGTTTTCATCTTTCTGCTGCTTCTCTTCTGTTTTGTTTTGTTTTCTAGTTCCTTAAGGTATACAGTTAGGTCTTTGATTTAAGATCTTTATTTTTTTCATGTAGCTGCTTATAGCTATAAATTTCCCTCTGAGCACTGCTTTTGTTGCATCCTATAAGTTTTACTATTTTGTGTTTCCATTTTATTCTTCTCTAAGTATTTTCTAATTTCTGTGGTGATTTTTTTAATACTGCATTGGTTGTTTAAGAGTATTTTATTTAATATCTATATATTTTCAAATACTCCTGTTTTCCTTCTGTTATTGATTACTTGTTTCATTCCATTGTAGTCAGAGAAGATAGGGCATATGATTTTAATTTTTAAAAATTTACTAGAATTGCTTTATGAACTAACATGTGGTCCACTTGAAGAATACTTCATGTGCAGTTAGGGAAGAATGTATAGTCTGCTGTTGTTGGTTGGAGCATTCTTTACATAGCTGTTTGATCTCATTGGTTTATAGTATTGTTCAAGTCCTCTAGTTCCTACTTGATCATTTTTAGAGGTTCTGTTTATTATTTAAAGTGAGAGAATAATAACCTTTTTGATCTATCTAACAAATGTTTCTCAGCAAGCATTTATCAACCCAATAAATTAATTCACAATGTGCTATATATGTGGTCAATGCTAAACATTCAGAGACCAATTATTGATTCATTTATATAACAATATCTGTTGCTGCCCACAATGTATTCTACAGGAATATAAAAATGAATAACCTATTGCTCAGATGAGTAGAGTAGAGAAGACCTGTCTACCAGTAACCATACAGTAAGGCATAACATCCTAAGAGCTGTAAGAGAGGTACAGATAACTGATGTTGCAAATTTAAAGAACTTCTAGTTGAAGAAATTTGCTTTACATGAAAAGTTGACCTTAAATTCCAGGCAGAGAGAATAGAAGCAAAGGCCAGAAGTCCAATAAATGACACTTGACTAGAGGTTAGCAAGTATTGGCCAGTGTTGGACCAAAGAGCATGGAAAAGGGAGGAGTGAGAGACCAAACAGCAAGCTTATAGGAGGCAGAGAATGGAAAGCTTTGATGGCTGGGCTTTGTCATTTATTCTGGAAGTAGTGACCCTGGGAAGCATTTTGCAGAGAAGGGCCATGGTAAGAGCATGCCTTGTTGAGAGAACATTTATTTATTTGAAATCACGCAAGAAAACCAGGAGGAGTGAGACCAGTGACAAGGTAGTTGTAAGTCTATCAAGACAGGTGAATTTGTCAAAGTGGGGGATTGTCATGAGAGATTGTTAGAGAAGATACTACAGCAAAGGACAAAGCCTGGGATGTATCTTCACCAGGCTGTAATGTGATAGAAGTGAGAGAAAAGAGACTTCAGGGAGATAGGAGGGAGGCAGGGAGGGGCAGATAATCCATGAACCAGGGGTCAAAACACTTCAAACTGAAGAAAGGGATCATTTATTTAGTAAGGAACAGTATTAGGCTGAGAAAAGCCCCCAAATTGAAGATGAGCAGGTAGGTCTGCCCTGACTCCTGAGGACAGTTTTAACATTGGTGTGGAGGAAGCCAGTGTGTGAGACGTGATATGGAAGCCTGCACAGTTGAAGGAAAGAAGGTATGGGGACAGAAAGCTTTGCCAAAACCCTTTACTGTTTCCATTTGCCCTTGGCTAATTAGTCAGTACACAACACAATAACATCTTTCTTAGGACAAGAGAACAAGAAAACCTTAGAAGCATTCTAAGATGACAGTGCTGTGGGTTTCCTGGTGGCAATATGGCTGTCCACTGAGGACTCAAGGCAACTAGGGAACATTAACAGGAGGTAGGACTGCTAGACTCAGATAGAATCCTCTGTCTTTACAAGTAAAACTGGCAATGGTGTCACCTGATGAATTCTCAACTAATTCTTAGTCCCCTTCTGCCATTCCTTGGATGCACTACCTACTCTCTGCTTCATTTGCTCCCCAGATCTTCCTGCTTCATAGCTGGGTCAACAGGGTGCCACCAACAGCTTTGGTGAGCTATTTAACCTCCTCACTCCCACCCCAGGCAGGGGAAAGAGCAGGAAGTCACGTGTCTCTGAATCCTGACCCCAGGCGTGAGTTACGATTAAAGCATACCTATGTAATATGAATGGCAATGTGCACTTTGACAAATGACAGGTTCTAACCACAGAGCTCCTTAGAGCTATTCAGGGGTAGATGAATAGTGGTAGCCTTAACAAGGGGTCCAGTGTTCATGAAGGAATTAGGTGAGTTAATCCTGCCAGCATCCATTTAGGAAATTAGCCCTTTCTCTGCGTGAAAGAGTAGACACCATAAGGCCATGAAAGAATTTATTTGTCTTCAAAATTTGTTTGTTTTCAAACTTGCCTTTGGGAAACCAGTTACTGATTATTCGAGCAAGTTTGATAAGGTGTTCTGAACTGACTGGAAAATGTAAGCTGAAATTACATACTTCCTCTGTGAAGAACCTTCAGAAAAATCTCTAATCCCATTTTAAGACTTTCTCTGTTAGGAGAAATTTTTCTGGGCCTAACTAATGTTTATATACAAAGGTCATGGGGCAGCACATGACTCAACTCCAACAAGCAATGGATGCATCCCTCTAGGGCCCGGGGCTACAGAGCTTAGGTGCAAACCAGGAGTACAGGGATTTGCAGCTGTTTTCACTATTTGTCCCCAGGTCCAGAAATGTACCAGCCCACCTTAGATGTACAATGAATGCTTGTATAGATGAAAGACAGTGGGCTTGGGTGAGACTCCTACTCAGATCATTTGTGAGTTAAGGATCTAGTACCTTAACTAGGAATGAATTAAAGAAAACACAACCATTTTCGAAAGCTGGCTGTTATGAACTGAATTGTTTTCCCCAAAAATTTATATATTGAAACCCTAACCTACAATGTGGCATTAGGATATCGGACCTTTGGGAGATAATTAGATGAGGTCATGAGAGTGGAGCCTCCATGATGGGATTAGAAGAGAAGGACTCCAGAGCTCCCCCTCTCTACCATGGGAGGACACAGGAAGAAGGTGGCCATTTGTAAGCCAGCAAGAAGGCCCTCACCAAGAACCAAATCTGCCAGCACCTTGATCTTGGAATTCCCAGTCTCTAGAACTATGAGAAATAAATTTCTGTTGTTTAGGCTGCCCAGTGTGTGATATTTTATTATGGCACCTGGACCTGGCCAAGACACTTGTTCATCCTAGAGTCAATATTTGTGGTGTCATTGCTCTCAGAGGATCGTGGCAATTTCTTTTCCCAGCACAAACAAAATCGAATTAAGCCAAATGCATTAAGAACACCCAGAGACAGGACCAGGGTACTTGGTAAAATGTTTCATTATACACAGTTTTCAGCCAAAATTCACTGGTAGTTTTCCAAAACTGCCAAAGAAAAAGCAAACAATTGAGAGAGGATCTCTATTTTACAAATGAAAATTTTACAGCATCATAAGAGTAAGCAATTTATTAAAAGAAGAAGGGTGAGGTGGAGGAGGAAGACAAGAAGAAAAATACTATTCTGGTTTTGAATCTAAGACTGCTTTTCAAAGAATTTCTTTCAAGTTACTTGCTGAAGACAGTAATAATGGTGGACTTGCTTTCTCAGCCAGAAAGTATATCAAGTAAAAAAACAAAAAACAAAAAACAAAAATGATTTTTGAATCAGAGAGATTGGGTTCAATTCTTAGCACCTGAAAAATTACTTTCAACTTTGCAATTGGTTCCAGAAAAATTATGAGTCAACTATAAAGATAGAATAAAAACATTTTCTGACATTCAAGTTCTCAGAATATTTACCTCCCCCCACACACTTTTTTGAGAAGTTACTTGAGTATGTTCTCTAGCAAAATGAAGAAAATAAAGAACGAGGAAGAGCTGGAATCCAACTCAGAAAAACTGTGAAGGGAAGTCCTAAAATGACAACTGTCCATCAGGTTTACCGAGCAAACAGTCCAGCTGGAGCAGAACATAGCTGGCTTCGAGAGGGACTTACTCTCAGAGGAAAACAGGAAGGAATTAGTGGACTATTTGACATAATCAAGAAGAGGAATAAAAGCTACAGGAAGAGAATATAAACAAATATGAGAATATATTATAAGAAAAAAAGTTAAAACTATCAGGGTAGACAAAGCAGGGAAATGGTGTTTACAGAAGGAAAAATTAATTATAGTGCTTTCTTGGCTCAGCAGTAAATAGTATTTACATAGCCATTAAAATATGAATACTATTTATGGAGGTAACTAAAAATAAAGATTAATTATAGTGGGAATATGGGAGTGTGGAAGATGGAGCTAAAACATCTATCCCAGCAAGAAATAAGCAGATATTGTTCAAAACTAATAAATCAAGGAATAAACATAGAAGCATATGATTTAGTAATATAAAAGTAGTGACCAGAAGAAATGGCTTAAAGTTAAAAGTAGTTGGTGTTGCAAAAAGGGAATTGAGACATGGTTAGGAGGGGGACATCTCACTGTCAATTCCAGGCAAGCATTTTGGTCCTGCTTTATTTTATAGTGTGATTGTATTTTACATATACAACTATTTTAATTAAAATGTAATAAGATAAGTCATAAAAATAAAACAAAACCTCCTGGTTCCACTATCAATAGTTTAGCTTCTCTGAGCCCTAGTGTCCTCATCTACAAAGGAAGTCTCATCCTCACCTGGCAAGAGCACCTTGAAGATGAGAGAGATGCTGAAGCCACCAGTGAGCCTGGGCAACCAAGACTCTTGATTAATGTGATCCCCACGCCAAAAAGCAAGAATGGCTATGTTCTCGTCCCAGGAAAGTCCATTTAAAATACAGTACGTTGCAATATGCTTTTTTTCTACCCCCTCCCCTTCCCCTTTCATTAGCTTCAAGTAAATAGTCATATGCTCCAGTCATATTGGAGGTTTGTGTTTTTGTTCATTGTGAAAGTCAACTTCCCTGGCTGGGCCCTACCCGCTGTACTCCCTCTGCTTCATCAGAATCCCCAGTTCTCCAGGGGCTGACCTGTATTGCTGCCAGCCCCTAGGTCCAAAAGAGCAACGTTGTCCAGCAAAACAGTTTAGGAAAAGGTGATGTCTACTTAAACTTTTAAATGTGAACATGGGAGGTTTCCTCTTTTAATTTTTACTGCTTTTTTAAAAAAACACATGTCATTTTCCAAATGGAATGTGAGCCCCTCTTCCCTTACCTCCTCCAGGAAGCCTGGCCAGCACCCCCTGTGGCAGCATCGGCTGATGAGCAGCAGCTTTCATGGCCATCTTATAGGAAACCTGAACACATGGGCCATCCAAAAATCACAAAGCAAAACCAGAAATCGGCAGAACAGGGAAAACGTTTTCAATAAATATGACACAAAAGATTGATAGCTATATTTCAGATTTCACATCCACTGAAATACTTATGTGCAAAATCGCTGTGCGAGGGGTTTGGAACACTAAGAAACACACACCCAAACTGGGGTTGACTGAGTGGGGAGGGATGAGATCCTATGAATATGTCTCACAAGAGCAAATAAACACGAACAGAAGAGTTTCACTAATAATCAGGGAAACACAAGTTAAATCAGATGCTACTCATTTTTTTCTTTTCAATATTATAAAATGTGGACTCAGGGCCAGGAAACTGTGGCACGAAGTGTAAACAGTGTATAACCTCTAAGAAAGCAATTCGACAAAAGGTATAGAATATAAAAATTTATGCCTTTTGACCCACCAAACCCATAGGGAATTCGTTTAAATGATGAATAGTAAAGCTATATGCATTCATTATAAAATAGAAATAATTCAAAATGTCTAACAATAAGGCAATTGAGTAAATCAAGGCATATCTATTTTATGGCTTATTATCACAAGCATAATATGTAAATGTGTAAAGATACAAAATATATGAAAAAAATTAGGATACTAAATAGTGTATAAATGTCTAAAATTGTGTAAATATATGTATATATATATGGTTAAACATGAACAAGAACTCAAAACACATAAGGCTGATAAAAAAAAGTGAGCAACTTTTGTGTCTTCAATATTTTAATAATAAATGAAATTATTCTATTTATTAAATTATAAAATGTGACAGCTGACATTTCATATGATCTAGTCAATAACTCCATTTTTTTAGGAGAGGAAACTTGTGGCTCAGACCACAAGTGAATTAGCTAGAGTGAAAATTCAAAGTTGTAGCTCAACGCTCGCCCGACTCACCAAGCATGGAAAAACACGACCAACTCCAGACTCAACTGAGGCCAGGTCTCTGCCTCGGCAGTTTCATGTCTCCGTTCATTAAAGCCTCACCCACCCATATGATTGTCATGAAATATCGCTTTTTGCAGCAAAGACTGAACTTTTAACTGTGCCATCCTCCAGAGGCAGGGAGGAGAGGATAAGAACTGTGTGATGGGACCCCACACGTCCTGCATGTGGAGGCTCGTTCTTAACACTGGCGCTTTTCCCCTGCCCCCGTCCTCTCTCTTCAATGGGGTCACACCCAGAGGACAGGGAGGTGGGTAGAGGATGCACAGTGGGTGGACAGCTGGAAGGACAGTGGGTGGACAGGGGAAGTTGCTTCAAGCCAGCAGTCACTGCTCCTTCCTCTGTTTAACAAGAGCCCCACACTTGCATCACCCCTGCCTCCCTTGCAGTAGAGTAAACCCAACACCTTAGGATCTAGTGGTCAATTAGTAAATATCTGTTGGGTTAAATTCCACATCCACCCAAGACTGAAGACAGCAACAAAATTTTAAGTGGATTTTCCACCTAAGCTCATACTATCTCTGTGAGCTCCTATTGCAGGTCAAGCCAACCAAGGGCCCTGAGTGGGGATGATCACACAAAGGTGGCCACACAGGGACCTTAACACTGGTATCCAGGGCAGGCTGTCCGGGGTGGGGCTGCAGAGGAGATGGGGCAGATGCTGCTGCAGGAGGGGTTGGCCAGGCTTCTAGTAGGAGATGAGGGAAGCAGGGCTCACATTCCATTTGGAAAATGATGTTTTTAAAAAAGAGCAGTAAAACCTAAAGGAAGAAACCTCCGCATTGTAAAGTTTAAATAGGCATCGCCTTTTCCTAAGCTGTTTTGCTGGATAACTTTGCTCTTTTGGAGCTGGGTCCAGGCAGCAATACAAGGCAGGCCCTGAAGAATTGGGAATGCTGATGAAGCAAAGGGAATACAGGGCCCAGCCAAAAAGGTTGACTTTCACAATGAACAAAAACACAAGCCTCCAACAAGCCTCTGGAGCCATGACTATCTACTTGAAGCTAATGGAATGGGGGTGGAGGTGGGGGTGGGGGGTATAAAGAAGAAGTAAGGCATATTGCAACACACTATATTTAAAAATGGATTTTCCTGGCAGGAGAACATAGTCATGCTTGCTTTTTTGGCACAAGGATCACCTTAATCAAGAGTCTTGGATGCTGGTGCTCACTGGTGGCTTCAGTCTAGGCGCTCACCCCCACTTTGGGCTGCCGATCTCTGAGGATCCTCTGAGTTAATACTGGGGCTGGTTGGGGCTCTTGGCCAGGCCCCAGTAGCTCCTGCCAGAAGATCCTGAGGCCGCCACTTTTTACTGTGGAGAATCAATTCACACTATGCCCTACAGGAGAACCCTCAGTGGGTGGGTTTCTAGGCCTGAGTTTAAAACCAAGGGGATGGATTTACTGAAGATGCTCTAAGAGGAACCAGATGCATTGTTAAAAATCAGCCTCAACAGTGATAGAAAAATATTTGAGATGATCTTTGAAATTTATTGAGTACTTGCTATGTGCCAGGAATTAAATAAATACTTTCCACACGTTCACTCTGTTAGACCCCTCAGCGAACCTGCTGAGCTGCCACATAGCAGTGCTCCAGAAGTTAATTCAATTCCCCAGCCCACCCAGATCACAAAAAGGTGAGATGAGAGCTCTAGAGTATCTCTCCAGGAAACCACCCCCTAAAACACTGCCAGAGCTGCTCTGTGGCTGGACCGGAAGCGGAAACAGTGTAGGTCATGTGGGCCGTGATGTCTGAGGAAAACAGGGTTGCTGGCCAAGGTGGCCTTCAGGCTATCCTTTCTTAGCTTTCTTAGGTTACACTGCAGGAGGAGAGAAGGAGATCAGTCCAGGCACAGGGATGAAGGATTTGGGGATGCTCAAGGTGCTTCCTCCTTAAAGGAGCTCTCAAGGTTTAAGTGAGGACTCACCACAGTGTAAACCCAGTGACCGCTAGCAGGAGTCTTTGGGTACCCTGGTGCCCAGGCACACACTTTAGGGAAAGTTCTTGTCCAGTCGACTGGTGGTGAGGCCCAACATCACACTCAGGGCCCCTGCCGAGGCCCCAGCAGACAGCTGTACCGCAAAGGCTATTTAGAATCTGTACTTGTTCCAGCCCCTCTGCCAAGAATCAAACATCTCTGCCAGGATGGATTTCTGCAGAGCTTCTGTCAAGCAGGACAGTTCTGTTAATTCCACTGTTCTTGTGAGTTGCTTCTTATTACCACTGGTTCTGATTGTAGCAGCTACTGAAATCGGCTTGTCCTCCTCTAGAGCCAGGATTTAGGAGTGGATCAGTATTTCCCAACAGAGAAGCTTGGGTAGAAATAGCTGTATCCAGCAGCCACTGTTGGGGTCCTCTGTGACCAGTCAAGGGCACTGTTCCTTCTGCTCTCCTGCTGAGGGTGGGGAGTGGTTAATGATGGAAATGATGACCCAATAGTAGTACAACAATTTCATCATGTAGCTGTGTGCATGAGTGTGTGCGCATGTGTACATGCGTGTGTGTCTGGACATGTACATGAACTGTGCTGTGATATCTTTATCATGCAGGACTATATTCAATACCAGTAAATACATTCTACCTTCAAAGCCATCATGGAAATGCCATCTCACAACTGTTTCACAATGTCGCAGTAAGATGGAGGCCAGCATGTTGTCTGGTTAGGTTCTATGTGTAATGAAAATGAATGAATGGCGGGAGGTATCCAATATGCCTGTTAATACAACAAATGTTTCAGCAGTGCTATTTCAAACAGTATTAGAACTTCTTTCAGTACAAGTGACAGAGACCTAGCCCAGGCTACCTTAAATAACAATCAGAAAAAAAATACATCATATAAAGTATAAGAGTAGATCTTACTGGCTCAGGCACGGCTAGGTCAAAGAAGTCATTTTGACTATCTCTTGTTCACTCTACTCATCTCTGGCCACTTCCTTTTTTTGGACTGGTTTCATTCTCAGGAACATGTCTCATGAGGTGGAAGGTGATTTGTATCACTTTTAAAGCAAGCAATGTCAATCTAAACAGAGAGCTTCTTTCTCAGTTATCCAGCAAAGTCCCAGAGAAGGATCTGATTGGCCCAGCTCACTTACATGCACACCCCTCAACCAATCACTATGGACAGATGAGTAGGACTCTTTGATTGGTAGCCCTGGGTCATGTGCCCACTTATGTGGCAGACGATGGAAGAGAGTAATCAATTTCGCTTGAATGATAAGGAAGGGCTTCTTACCAGGAAAGGGACTTCCAAAACCAGGAAAAAAAGAAAAGCAAAAGTGGAGTAGCTCACATAAATGCCCAATACATGAAGCCTCCAAAGAGTATATCGCCAGATCCCTGGGGACCTGAATGACTGCAAAAGGATGGTGTCCCAAAGGCTGTTCAGCACAGTGGCCCTGGGGTTCCTCATGGGTACAGTCTAGGGCTTGGAATCAGAAGACTTGTGTGATTCCCATCTCTGTTACTGAGAACTTTTGGCTTGGTCTCCCCAAGATACAGCTTCTTTTCTGTCAGATGTAGGCAGTCACATTTCCTCCTGCACAGAGGGCAGAATTGTGGGGGTTTGAAGGGGCTAGTCTGGAGATGAGCACACTTGGACTTGAACCCTGGCTTTGTAATCAATCAGCTCAAGCTAGGTTATGCTCAATAACAACTCCAACATCCCAGGCGCTTCCAACAACAAAGACATGTTTCTTGATCATGCTGCATGCAGGTGGTTAGTCAATCGTGGCTCCGCTCCATGTCTGCTCCATACTGAAACCCTGAACTGAAAAATGGAGATCCCGTGGCCAAGAGGAAGGGAGCGTGATGGGGCCACCCAGAGGTTCTCATAGCATCTGCTCACTTGTGACTCACATTTTACTGACTAAAGCAAGTCATGCAGCCAGACCTGACATCAGGCAGGCCATGAAGAGGCAGCGAGTTCTTTGAACAATAAGCCAACCAGCATACAGTGTGGTGTGACCTGGTACGGTAACGTTCCCAAAGTCAGTTTTCTCAGCTGAAAAAGGCTCACCTCACGGGATTGTTGAGTCTATGAGACAGCAATTACTAAAGGGCCTGCCTGGACACCTGCTCCACTGCAGGATCCCAAAGCATTTTCTCTCACTCTGACAGCACTTCCCAAACTTCACTCTACAGAGGTAAGGCACACCATGATCTCAGGTGACAAATGACTGGGGATAAATATTAATAAATACTATTATTCTGCTTTCGCAGAGCCCATTTTGTGCTTGAATCGCACACAGCAAGGGCCCTCGCCCCAGCCACTGTCCTGGTCTCAGGGTTGTCCAGCTTGTGAAGTTCTGAGTGCCATTCAAGGTGGGTTCTGCTGAGAACGGTGGCAGCTACAGTAGTGAGTCGAGGTTTCTCCCATGAGAATCTCCCTCCTCCCCAGCAGGGTTTCGGTCGCATGACCCCCCAGGTATGACCTACATCCCCTACTATAGATGCTGCCTATCCTCCACCCAGGTGGCAGGACAACACCCAGCCAGACCAGAAGCCCTGGCCCTAGGGCTGGGTCCCCTCTTGTCCTTAGTTTCCACAGTGCCTGCTTTCTTTTCCTTCTCTTTTTCATTTCCACAGTTCTGGTCAACTTCATTGGAAGTGTGAGGCTTCCACTGGATGGTTTCCTTTCTTTCTACAGTGGGGAGGAGAGGCTGAATAAATACCAACCCCCTGACATGTCTGGAAGCAGAAAACTTAAGGAGTTTTCTCCCCTTCCCCTCAAGTTGGAGGACCATAGCCTTTTTAGTATTCCTTCTCAGAAATGACAGGTTCCTTAGGCCATTGTGTAAACATGAAGTACTAGGTGAGATGATTTTCGACTACGGGATTCAGAAGGAAGAGAAAAATAAAGTCTGGATATAAATTTCACCAAGCTCATTTCCCCCCCCCCACCCCCCGGGGTAACTGTCCTTAAATCCTTTATTGGGTAATTGAATCCTGCTGTGAGCCTGGGCTTTGCTCACTAGA
Source organism: Eidolon dupreanum (assembly GCA_028627145.1). Classification (NCBI taxonomy): domain Eukaryota; kingdom Metazoa; phylum Chordata; class Mammalia; order Chiroptera; family Pteropodidae; genus Eidolon; species Eidolon dupreanum. The sequence goes on along the minus strand of CM053508.1, from coordinate 43,899,180 downwards.
GACTTTTCTGAGTATTACCAAGACTTTTGTAAACTTTGCTGTGAAGTTTCCAGATTTTACAAGCACGCTCTCCGTATAGTAAATAAGATGTTCAAAGAATTGGCATTCTTCAAAGATTTGTTGTTATTGTAGTGGATCCAGAAACTACTCATCAATGAGTATGGCTTCATGACACTGGTGTGGACGTCAAAATGTATAGGGAGCCTTCTAGACAGTGGCCATTGCCCATTCTACGTTAACCAGCTGACGGGGCCCCCATCTTGTTCTACCTCCTTGGTTTTTATTTCCTAGGAAACCACTCTCCACTGTTTGGAACCACAATTGCAAAGAGGAAAGTCACAGAAATACAGGATTATCTAACTTGCTTGCCAAGGACATGTTGCTCTTCTAAAATCCTCTTGTAGTTTTCTACACCCAAGGCGTGAGCCAAAAAACAGCAGCCATCCAGTCTGGGAAAGACAAAACTGGTAAGGACTTCACTAATTGTCACTTTGCGCCACCAGCAGCTTGAGTGTTCTGATACCAAGAAAAGGCGTCTTGACTGAAAGCATAATTAGGACGTGCTTGAACTACTTCGAGCTAGAGATAGTCTGAACTGTGCTTTCAAGGGAGAAGGGACTCTGACCAAGGAGGAAAACTTAGGCCGCTCTTTAAATGCAACCACAATAAGTAATTGATTTATAATCAGCCAAGAAGTAAATGCCCTTAATGCTTCTGTATAACACAGACCAGATGCTGCAAGCACCGCTAAGCACCAGCAAGGCGGGTCTGTCTTCAGTCTCCACTGATGTACCAACGCCATTCATCGTCCTGCTCTGTTCGACCAACTCTCTGAGTGTTCACTCTGCATTCTCATCTCACGACAGGAGAGAATATTCTTTCCAACTTAAGTTTTTGTTTGAACCAAGCATGAGTTCTCCTGACATTAAACACAATTAGCACTTAAAACCCCTGTACAGCCATGGTGAAGGGATTAAGAAAATATACTGTGTTTATTTTGTGGATCCAAAAGCATACATCTTTAATTCTTTGATATGCCCAGAGCCCAAACAGTTGGCAGGTAAGGAAAGACAAACTGGCCTCATTGCTCACAAGCTGCAGCAGGCCCTCTTCACAGTGACTTAGCTGCCCTGCTGAGGCGAGTGTTATGTGCAGGTTCTAGCATCCAAGCGTCCTCGAGGCGTTTGCTGACTGGACGGTGCAGAGTACAGCGACCTCCAGTGTGGGCCTGGAGTTAGACTGCCTTGATACAGACTCTACACCAACCTCTTATCAGGACACGGCCTCAGGTGAGGCCCCCGACACTGTTGTGCCCATGGATGAGTTTTCTTATCCACAGAAGAGAGAAATAACCTCCCAGGTTATTTTAGTGGAATAATGAGATGGTTTATCTACAGCTCTAGGAACTGTGTCAGCATAATGCAAAATTGTCATCATTGTTACTATGTGTGCTATGACTATTACAGGAAGATCCTCTCTCCTAAAATGAAAATGAAAAAACATAGAAACTGTTACTGTGAGCCTATGTAATATTTATCACCAGTCAGAGAGCCTAACAACATGCAATGCTGGCCCAGGTAGCCTGTCTCCATTTTGGAAAGTGGCCCAAATGGGAGAAGAGGGCGAGGGGCTGGGCAGACTCCTAGGGCATCACAACATGTCTGAGATCTTGGCCACCACTGGTAACCAAGAGCCAGAACAACATCCAGAACCTTCTTCATGTTTGTATTTCTCTAGTTTTGTCTGAATGTTTACTTGGCTCCAGAGGTGAAGGTGGCCTGGTCAGACTTTGGCCTGCACTGAGCAAGGCTGGACTCCAATTCTGCACTCCTGAGATCGAACCATACCCCCTTGTTCCTGTGACCTGTTCTGGCTGCACAAGTCAATCTCCAGGAGTTCCAGGTTGTGCTCACACAGGCGACACCCAGCAGGCCATGCAGACCAGTCAGGTGTGTAGCCCTTCTGGCAGGAGGAACAAAAATATGAAGCTTTAATGGATTGACTCAACAGAAAATAGAGAAGACAGAGTAAAGAATCAGTAAACTGAAAGATGAAACAATAAAAACCACCCATTCTGAACAACAGAGAGATTATATACCATGAACAAATGGGGTTTATTCCAGGGATGCATAGTTGGTTTAATATTTGAAAATCATTTAGTGTAATATACCACATCAATAGACTGAAGAAGAAAAGTCACAGAATCATATCAATTGAGCAGGAAAAACATTTGACAAAAATCAACACCTATTTATGAACTGGAAGACAACTACCAGAAGTAATACATTAATTTGGTAATGTTGCAGAGCTCAAATATAATATAAAAAAATCAATTGTATCTTTACACATCAATAGAAATACATTAACATATATATTGTCAATTCATTTTCAACAAAGGTGCCAAGATAACTCAGTGAATAAGGAGTGTCTTATGCACAAATGGTGCTAAGACAACCAGATATTCATATGGGCAAAAAAGAAGTCAACATTGACCTTTACACTATACACAAAAATTAACTCACACTATCCACAAAAATTAACTTCAAAATGGATCATAGCCCTAAATGTAAAGTAAAATCTATAGAACTTCTAGGAGAAAAATCTTTGCAATCTTGGAATAGGCAAAGAATTCTTAGATATGACACAAAAGGCATGAACCATAAAAGAAAAACTTGATAAATTAGATTTTATAAAAATTTAAAACTTTTTCTTTTGAAAAGACACTATTAAGGAAATAAAAAGGAAGTAGATCAAAAAAGGAAAGTACTCTTTTTTCACCTATGCTGAAAAATATTGATATAATTTTATAACCTTATCTGATAAAAAAAATTGATAACTAAAAATAAAAGGAAACATTTTTAACATGTTTTTGCTTTTTTAAGTTGGTGGGAAACTCTTGAACATGTTCTACATACCGGCTTTTATTCTCTTCTTCTGGCTATACATCTAAAGTCATAAATCCCCTCCATGATGATAAGCCTGCCTTTACCTGGAAGCTACCCAGATGTTTTTGTCCAACACATTTCAACATCTCTTTAGATTTAGAGATAAGCAAGACAAAAAAAGAAGAAGAAGAAGAAGAAGAAGAAGAAGAAGAAGAAGAAGAAGAAGAAGAAGAAGAAGAAAAAGAAAAAGAAAAAGAAAAAGAAAAAGAAAAAGAAAAAGAAAAAGAAAAAGAAAAAAGAAAAGAAAAAGGTGGGAGAGGAGAAGGTAACTCCTACTGCATTATTAGGTTAATTGTGCAGAGTGATTCTCCCTGCTGGAGGATCCACCCTCAGGCAGAGAGCACCAAAAGGGGCTGCTTGCACCCATGAAACCCAAAAGGGGTCCTGGATCCTGAGCACAACTGGTCCTAGAGACAACTTCTGCCAATCAAAATTACTGTAAAGTATTTAAAACTGAACATCTGATCCATGCAACACTGAAAGTTTCCCTGACTTTCTCTTAGTAGTGCTCCTGGACCATGTCAGTTAAGAGGAGTCAGCTGCGAAGTTTGGACCTGGAGGAGCTTCTGAAAAGGAGCACAAAATAGCGGCAAGCAACAGGACCCTTGGCAGTGAGGCAGTGAGCTTTCCCAGTTATCATTGGGGCTCTGGCAAAAAGATCTTCTGTCTCCACTATTATTCAACAGTCCAGAAGTTCTACCCAATGCATTAAGACCAAAAAAAAAAAATAAGAGATACAACATCAAAGAGGAAGAAGAGGAAGGAGGAGGAAGAGGAGGAGGAGGAGGAGGAGGAGGAGGAGGAGGAGGAGGAGGAGAAAAGAAAAGGAAGAAGGAAGGAAGGAAGGAAGGAAGGAAGGAAGGAAGGAAGGAAGGAAGGAAGGAAGAGAAAGAAAGACCTATGATAAAGTTTTTTTTGGCAGTTGATAGGTTTAATAAGCAAGGGAATTTACCTAGGAAGCTTTTACTGGGCAATAGCAACAGGAGTAGATTTCTGCACCCACCGACAAAACTTAAAAGCTTATATAGAGGTCTTAACTGAGTTTAGTCACATATGCAGGGGGCCTTAACTAGATTTAGTTATGTACCCAGTTTGAATAGTCTGTCTCATCACTAAATTACTATCTCAAGGCTGTGTCCTTGGATAGCTTCTAGTGTGAAGAAGGCAAGAGAAGCATATATCTAGGCACAGGGGAGGGAATACAGAGCCTCCAATTGCTAAGGTCCAGTTCCTATGGTCAAACTGGCAGCTGTGTCTTCTTGATGACTTTCCCCAACAGTTCAAAACCTGTTTCATAACAGTATTGTGACAGATGATCACCCAGGTTCCTTTTAATTCAAGCATCTATTATTCTTCTCCCTAAAAATACTGTGTTTCTGAATAAGTTGAGATCTTTTTATTACTATTATTAATTATTATTATTATATATTAGTTCATATATGCAGTGCAATGGTTAGAAATTAATATAATTTATGAAGTGAGCCCCCCAATTACTCTAGCATGCATCTGGCACTACATACTGTCATTACAATAATCTTGACTATATTCCCTATGCTGTAATATACATCCCTGTGACTGTTTTTTAACTACTAATTCTACAATACATTTTAAAACACATTATCTCATTTCACTGTCACACCATCCCCATGAGGTAGGCCTTTCCATGCATATTTTACAGACAAGGAACCGAAGCCTTCAGAATATAATGACTGGTGTTGGGAAAACTGAATAGCCATGTGAAAAAGAACGAAATTGAACTCCAGTCTAACACCACTCACAAAAATTAATTCGAAATAAATTAAGGACTTAAATGTAAAACCTGAAACCATAAAATTCTCAGAAGAAAACAGGGGAAAAGTTTCCTGACATTGTTCTTAGCAATAATTTTTTAGAGATAATACCAAATGTAGAAGTAACAAAAGCAAAAGTAAACAGGTGTGACTACATCAAACTAAAAAGTTAATACACAACAAAATAAACAGTCAACGACATGAAAAGGCAACATACAAAATGAGAGAAAATATTCACAAACCATCTATCTGATAAGGAATTAATATCCAAAATATATAAGGAGCTCATACAGCTCAATAGCAAAACAAGTAATCCAATTAAAAAATGGGCAAGTAAAGAGGAATTTGATTAATAAATGCTAAGTGAAATGAGTCATACGGAGAAAGACAAATACTTTGTAATCTCGCTTATAAATGGAATCTAAAAAACCCCAACTCATAGAAACAGAGAGTGGATTGATGGTTGCCATGGACTGAGAGAGAGGGAAATGGAGAGATGTTGGTCAAAATGTGTAAACTTCCAGTTATAAGATGAATTAATTCTGAGGATCTAATGTATAGCATAGTGACTATGGCTAACTGTTTGTATACTTGAAATCTGCTAAGAGAGTAGATCTTAAATGTTCTCATCATACACACATAAAAACAATACGATAACTATGTGAGGTAATAGATATGTATTAATCATTTCACAAAATATTCTTGTACCAAATCATCAAATTGTACACCTTAAACTTACACAATGTTATTTGTCAATTATATTTTAATAAAACTAAGAAAAAAAGAACATAGTGACTTGCCAAAGACCCAGATTTAGCAAATAGTGCAAACACAGGCCTGATTGGTTTCAGAATAAGAGCTTCGAGCCAAAAATCTTCCTCAAATACCCCAAAGAATGGACTCAAAATTAGTAAAACTAAGAGAGGAAATTTCAATAATGAATAATAAAGTAAATATACAAATCCAATAGCATTTCCGGATGCTAGTAACCAATTTGCAAACAATAGTGAGGATTGAGGACTCATTCAAAATAGTAACCCAATCTATTAAAGACCTAGGAATATTTAGATAAAGAAATATGTACAAAATTTATACTGAGGAAACAACAAATTTTGTAAGGGACTGTAAGAGAAACTTGAGTAAATTGAGAGGTGCAAGCATAATACCAAAAGCAGAAACCAGACATGATAGGCCTGGTAGATTTGAGTGTGCACAAAAAGTATAAGATGTATAAAAATATAAAACCCCACCATGCATACATTTATAAAGCAGGTGAAAACATAAAAACTCTGCTAAGGGACATAAAAAAGGGTATGACTAAATGGAGAAATACACTGTGCTCTTAGGAACCCTTTTATTTGTTGAAATATTTGGTCAGATAAATGAAAAAAAATGATTAAAGCAGAAATCATAACAATGCTCATATGTCTCAAATGTTTCAGTTTAACTGAATGTTCACTAGAGCTCACATGTAAAGATGTCTGTGCCTAGTTGTTATGGTAATGAAAAATATAAGCAGGTCTTAGAGCCCCACAGTGGCTACCAGCCAGGTAAATTATGATAGCTTCCAATTCTGAAATACCATGGAGACTTTAAAATATATTTTAGAAGGGTTTTTAATAAACTTGAATAGTGCTAGTAATGCTAAGGAGGAAAAGCATGTTATAGAACCATATATACAGCAGGAACACATTTTTATGAAAATATATATCTATATTGGTATAACATATACATTTACCTATGTATTAAAGAACATGTGTGATATCATGAACATGTGTGAAAATCTTAACACGGTTATCTCTGGATAAATTGTATTTCTTTATGTATGTTTTCTTATATTTTTCAGGTGGTCTGCAATACATGTGGATTACTTTTATAATTAGAAAAAATAATTGTATAAAAATATTGTTTGAATTTTAGAGTGCCACCTTGGTAACTATTCAAATATTTATACTGTTCTTACATTTTTCAGTGTTAACACAAATTATGGTGCCACCTTTCCATAAGATAAATTATATTCTCTCTGTAAGGAGAAGTCCTATTATAATAAGAATTTACTTGGGATAGAAAATTACCCTAGATTTTAAGTGAGTCTTGCCTGTATATTTTTTGAGGATTTCCCTAATAAAATGAGTAGCATGATATACCAACTTGGTGATGTCTCGGAATGTTTTCTGTACATGTGTCAGGTGCCCTTTTGGTGATAGAGGACAGATTAAAAGCTATGCTGTTTTTTCTGTTTTGACTGCCATTATCCATCTATTTATGGTCTTTATTTATTGAGCTACCTGTGTTTTCATGAGGGAAGATATAACTGTCCTTTTCCTTAAGTCCCAGAATGTGGAGGAATTATACAAAAGGTTTCATGTGGCACACAGGTGCATACTTTTTTTTATTTTAAAAGTTGATAGTTTCGATGTGTTGTAGAAAAAAGCACAGCCAATGCAACAAATCTATGATTTTACAGATATCGTTTCAAGTGGCGCTAGATGTATTTAAATTTAAAAACTGAGTCTATTAAACATGTGTTAAGTAAATAATAATGGTTCATATTATATGAATATGGCAAAACTTTGAAATTGGCATGCAAAAGACTGAAATTTGGGAAACATTGCCATAAGAAATAATGCTTGGGCTTCATGTTATAAATATAATGTGTTGTGATAGTGATAAATATAAAAAATCTGTATTTTCATTGCTTTTAAATATTTTTCACAGTGCTTTCTATGTATGCACCATTTCTGTTTTATTTAAGAAGATAGTCTTAATTTTCCTCTGTAGGTGTCTTTTTATCCTTTTTCTTAGTTGGTTTCAGTATTATTGAAATATGATAACTTAGGAGAATTTATTAAACATATCTTTACTTGCTAGATTCAATTATAGTTACCTTTTTCTAAATATTACAATTTTAAAATAGAATAAACTCCCTCCCTCAACAACATATGGGGAGGGAGCATCCAAAAAATCCAGTGGGTAGGTTGTGATATTACATTACTGTGAGGTCGAGTGACTAGGACAAGCTTGGCTAGTACTCAGACCACACCTGACCAGGCCCTCTGAAAGTCTGATGCCACCTGCTTGTGGTTGACTTGGACTTACAGGATGTTGGCAACGATTCCAGAAATTCCTGGTGAGTTGGTGTTCAGTTTGTAGAGACTGGACCAAGAGAAACTGAGCGCCTGGGTCTCCTCCCTTGTGGAAGGATTGGAGAAGGTATGGTAGAAATCTGGACACTGCAGCTCTGTTTTACAGAAATGAAGATGATAATGGGCCAAGACAGGTCTCCAGGGGAAAATCAAGAATGATGTTTTAGATCTTTTGGAGGTGATATATTGAAACTCTATCTATTTAATACTTTCGCCCAAATATTCTCATTTCAAAAGTCTAAGGGATGATTACCAAGTTATTCAGATATTACCTCTCATTTTTTCATGGGTGTTTATATGATCCTTTCTCCTTTTCTTAAAACTAAAAACTTGTCAAGTTGATACCTAGGGGTGGAAATGGAGTGGAACTTTACTTTTTAAAGTGGCGTATGGAAAAAATAAATAAATAAATAAGTTGCTTATGGGCAAGTCTGGCTGCCTATAATATCAGTGCCAAGATGCACTTTCGATCAGGAAAATTTCTGGAGTTAACTTTTCAGTTATTCATTTCCACATTGCTGGCAAGGGCTTGAAAGTTACATCTGGGTTTCAATGTGGCCCTGCTTGCTTATTAATTATGAGATCTTGCAATCTCTGCAAGTCTCAGTTTTCTTTTTCATACACTTGATACAAGAATGCCAGCCCCACAGGTTGCTGTGAGATTAAACAGGACAATGTATGTATCACGCACCCAATAAATGGGGTTATTATTATGATCGTTTTTATCGTTACTATTATCACCCTTTCCATTGTCTCTAGTATCTTCAAGTAGAAGCTTTGTGATTCGTTTTTTCCCCCAAGTCTACCAGTTCTTCCTGTATTGTACTTTGGCAGTGCTTTCGGAGTATTATCAACATTGCATCTTTGCTTAATCTTTTAAATTATCTATTATGATTCCAAGCTTAGTATTTGAATACCATTACACTGTCTCACCTTTACAGACATTCACATTTTCTCTTTTGTAAAATAGTTATTGTAAATTTAGGCATGCATGAGTAACAGCTTTTAGTGGGTATTCCACCAGCATGGTAAGTCTGTTTCTTCCATCTATTCTTTCCCATCTCCTTCCCCCTACCCCACAGAGCAGTTTTTATAAATTTGACCAGAGATGGTCTTTTCTCTAAATTTCCTCATTATTTTTAGAGAGTTCCTTGCTGAACTTTTGTAATTGTTCTTTATTTTGATTATTATTCTCTCTTGTCTGAGTGTTTACCCCAAGAACAGCTATCCTGCTGACCATCTTCCTGGAAGTCTATTTCTATCTTGAATGCTAAAACAATGGCTTGCCCCGATAAGGCCCTGATTATTAAACTCACTGATGGGTCCTCTGTCTTTGACAGTAGGCATATTTGGAAGAAAGTGAGTCCAAAGCTGCAATGTCTGTCCTCCTGCCAGAGAGGCAGACAATTGGAGACTATTGTTTGGAAATTTATGAGGACTTTGCTATAGCATGCAAATTCCTTGGCCACCGAAGGCAACCTCATAAGGAAAGTATGCACTGAAACAATGGAGGTGTTTGGAAATGATTCACATTGTTTCCAGGAATGACATTAATAGACCAAAAACATTAATTCCCCCACAGTTTATTAATTCCCACAGTTTTTCAGTGGTTTGTTGGTGGGATGTATCGATGATCCAGTTCCACCGGAGCTGTGTACTTTGGCAGGTTGAGACCTTTCTCTGTCTATTTCCTCACCTGTACGGTGGGGAAAATATGGAGGTAGGTCATCCTGCTCTGAAAACATGAATGGGACACCACTGAACGCAGGGCCCTGCATGGTACTGTGACTCCAGGTCTCCAGGGCATCATTCATTTGTTCAAGGAATTACAGAGCGGGTGGAGAAGATAGCGCACGTAGGTAATGGCAGCAAAACAACAGAAATCAACATATACATGAGTAGAAAATACACACCAAGTGAAGTCAGTATCTTATTGGGAGTTTTCCACTATAAAATGCTTATTATAGGAAATTTGAAAAATGAAAAAAAAAAAAAAAGAAAGAAATTGGTTTGAGTTCCATCACCCAGAGGAAACCGTGGTGAACATTTTTGCTATATTTTCTTTAAGAACTTTCATATGGCAGTTCAAGAAAAAAAAAAGTTTTTCTCATATATCATGTATACAATCTTATTTCCTTTGGAACAGAATTATTACACAGAATACTTTATCATAACTCATGGATGTCTGAATGAATATTATTAACTCTTGATAAGTGTTAATTTTTATTGCTTTATCATCAACCATTAAGAGAATTTACCACAGTTCACCTAATAATCTCCCTGTTGGACATTTGGTTTGTTTATATTTTTCTCTATCACAAATAATGCTATCCTATAAAAAATATTTTTAGGCATAAAGAAATTTTCCATATTTTGAGTTCTTTTCTTTGGATAAATTCCCAGAAGCAGAGTATTGGAACATGAGGTATGAATGTATTTAAGACTCTTGATATATGGCTGACCTTATACCAATCTAGTGCTTTAGTTAAATAAAATATATTTCAATACTGAAACATTTGTATTTTATTGGAGAGTTTGGGGAAGAAGTTTGTTTTACTACTTTGAAGAGTTTTGCAAAAAAAAAAAAAAAAAAAAACATGCTAAAAACTGCATACCTCTACTGTGAGGGTTATGACTTTTCCCTATGTTTATGGAGCACCTAGTATTTGTACCCAATGTATCGGGTGCTGGAAAGATGTAAAGATGGTGTTCGAATACTTGTGAGTGTAAAGTCCCCTCTTGGAAGTCCCGGCCCTGTGAGCAAGGGTAAGGTGGGCGTTCCATGCTGGAGGATCCCCTTGGAGATACTGAGTCACCTGCCTGTCAGACAAAACTGGCCATGGTGAAGAGTTGCGAGGGACATGTAAACTGGAAGTCCCAATGCAGGAAAAGCTCAAAGCATGCCTATTCCCACTGCAAGAAAACCCTGAATGCTTACCTGGAGTTCGTACTTCCTCTCAGAAAACAAGGAGCTTGCAGGAGGCATAACAGTGTTTTACATCTTTTTCCTGGAAGCTTAGTTTTAATTTTTGGTTATTCAGTGCTTCCAGGTTTGACAGCTTAATATATTTTTGTTTCCTGAAATGACCCCACAGTTTCCACAGAGTAGGAAAAAGGAGATGGGAGTTGTTAGAGTCACAGATAAGGATGAGAAGGTGTGAAAAGGGCGTTGGAGGCAATCTTACACAGAG
>CM053508.1:43806808-43887608 GCA_028627145.1 Eidolon dupreanum | reverse complement strand
TGCCCAGCCCAGAGCTTGGCCCAGAGATGAAAACATTGAAAAAGACTTAGAAGATCCTAACTGGAGAAAAATAACAACTTAAAAATATTGTGAAACAACCAGGGGAATCTGAACAGTGACATCTCACAATTTTAAGGAATCCTTGCCAATTATTTTAGTTGTAATAATGGAATTGTGGTCATGTGGAGTTAAGTTCTTATCTGTTAGAAATACTATCTGATGTGTTTTTAGATAAAATAATGTGACGTCAGGGACTGGTTTAAAATAACCCATAAGGAAGTGGGTGGGGTGCAGACAAAATAAGGCTGGCTGTGGGTTGGCATCATCGCCATGGGTAGTGGATCACAGGGCTCAGTACACTGGTCTTGCTGCTTTGTGTATGTTTGAAAGTTTCCAAAATAAACATCACAAACGTGTGAATATCAAATCGCTTTTTGAATTTATTTTCCCTGTGTGGTGTCTTACCAGCTAACTGCCTGAGCCAAGAAGTTGGACATTTCTGATCCCAGCTCTTAGATTATGGAAGTGACTTTAAACATGTGTTTTGTGCACATCCTCTATCATGAAGAAGAACCAGGGGACCATAGAAGGCATTTAACTTGCAGTGATTTGCCACTGTCTGTCTAAACCTTAGGCTGTAAGAGAACACGTATTTTTTAAGGGTCTCCTCTATTTCTGTCTGTATAATCTTTGCCTTCATTTTCCTCTTCTATAAAATAAAAGTCATTAACACTCTTCAGGCACACCTTTCATTTTTTAAAGGAGTTTAGGAGCAAATAGATGGAGTATACATTGCTTCGAACGACCTTGAGCAGAAAGGGCGCACAGAAACAAAAATCCCATTAGCAAAGAAAGAACTCTGTGCTTGCCCACTCACCTGTATCACCCCGATCTTCACAATCCAAATCCCAAACTATGCATCCCATCCCACCTCCCACCAACAAGGACAGAGAGGGTCACCTTCCACCGACCACTGCAGTATTTTGCTAAATCTGGCACCCACATTTATTAACACTCCCACCTAGTTTAACAGAGGAAACAACTTGTTTTGATAAGACAGAGCTACATGCTGGTAAAATCAGATAAGCGGGGTTGGACAAAAGCATTTCCTTGGCCGGCATTCCATGTTTCTCGCTTGGCCTGGTCTCATTTTGGAAAGGTTAAGAGAGTCTAGGGTGACCTTCTCACAGTTTTCAGGGTGCTGTACGAGGGATGGACGGCACTTTGCGGCTGTCAGTGGATTGCATTCCACACAGTCATCACTGGAAGAAACACAGCCCTGGCTCTCGGGTTGTAAAGGCCAAGCCCACAATGTCAAACAAGCTGTAAAATCTTTACAGCCGTGTTTTTACTTTACACACCATCTCGGATCTCGAAGTGTTGGCAAAGGTCAAGTGTCCCTATATTTACTTTTGCTCAATTGATTTTATCCATTTCTCAGGAACAGAAACAAGAAGTGTCAAATAGAGATTTGGTTCAGGATGTGACCCTGATTTCTGTAGCCCTAGGGAACAAGTATGACCTGAAATAAACTCTCCCACAGCAGCTTCCCAGATAGAGTCTCTGCTTTACGATGTCAGCACAGGGTTGAGGCTGGCGGGGGGCCCAGGGCACAGGGGAGTGGAGGGCCCTGGGGCCAGAGGGGCCCACGAAGGTGCCATGATTGCCTGAGTTGTGGTAGACATGGATTGGGGCTGTTGACGTGAATAGAAGCCATGTGTCCATGTGAGAGGCTTGGGGGCTGCTTGGTGGTCCCCGCGGCCCACAGTACCTGCTATAGAAGTCCCTGCAGCATCTTGAGTAACTATCATGATGTCAAGGATGTCAGAGCGCATGCCCCACCTCCACCACTGTGTGGGTTGGGGTCAAGGCTAAGCTGCTCCAGCAAAGAGGCCCAAATTGACAGTAACTGTTAAGAAACAAGAAATTCCATTTCTTGCTCACATGGCAGACCCAGGTTGTTGGGGTAACGGCTCCACACAGCAGCTTAGGGACCCAGGTCCCTCCTCTACCGCTGCTCTGCCATTTCTTAAGGCCTGGTTCTGCTGTGTGGTGGATGCTGGGCTCTCTGAGGAAAAGATGAGAGAGTGCAGAGGGCACCCCCCTACCTCAGACTCCACTCTGAGAACTTAGTCACATGGTCAGGAAGGCAGTTGTGGGCCGAGCATCTATGACTGAGGAGGAAAGGGAGAACGGACAACAATAAGCAGCTATCATCATTGCGCCCACAACCTGTGCAATCAGCTCGAAGCCACATGGGAACAGTAGGTACTGTGTTCACTTAGATTTTATGTTACAAATAAATACAAGTAGCAAAGTTTTCTAAAATCTTTTATTAATTTTTTACATAAGATTGAGAAAATATCCCTTGTCCTTAGACATTATTATAATATTATTATCATTGTTGTTGTTGTTATTATTGTATGGGATTGGGGGGATGGCCAAAGCTTCTTTCAACCCCCTCCTGGCACCCTGGGTACCAGTGACCAATGCAGGCCAAGCCATATCAAGGCCTAAGACAAAAGGAAAGATGTCCATCCCTATGTACATGTATTTATAGGTGTCTTTAATAGTTTCTCTGGAACATTAAAGTATTTGAGAAAGATATTAACAATTGAAAATTTAAATATTTTAAATTAAAATATTTTATTTATACCAAAAAAAAGTTCATTATAATTTAATTTTATTAGATGAATGAAAAGAAACAAAAGGATAAGTAGTATTTTCAGAATGCACTTCTGGAAAAAAATTAACTATTGATTGAAAAAAGACATGAAAACATGTGTATGGGTACACATATGGAAATTTAAGAAAATATACTGAACACACATCAATGCTCATAGCAGCATTATTCACAACAGCCAAAAAATAGAAATAATTCAAGTGTCCCTCAATTGATGATGAATAAACAAAATGTGGTTTGTCCATACAATGTAATATTATTCAGCCATACAAAGGAATGAAGCTCTGACACATGCTACAACATGAATGAGCCTTGGAACACCATGTTGAGTGTAAGAAGCTGTCACAAAAGACAATATACTCTATGATTCTGTTATAAAAAATATCCAGAAGAGGCAAATCCATAGAGATAGAAGGAAGTTGGTGGTTGCCAGGGGTTAGGGGAAGGGGGGATGGGGAGTGACTGCTTAATGGGTGTAGGGTTTAACTGTAGTGATGGAATGTTTTGGAACTAGATAAATGTGGTGATTTCACAACATTGTGAATTCACTAAATGTCACTGAGCTGTTAACATTAAAATGGATTCTTTTCTGTGAATTTCACCTCAACAAGTTATTTTTTAAAGATGTCACACACATACAAAGAAGGAATCAAGTTAATATTGACTGGGTGGTGGGCGCCAATAAGAACACGGACCAGTCAACAATAAGATATGTCTCCTAACAGGGATGTGGAGATTTCTCTTAATATAAAAGAGGACGGCACCTCCCCACCACCCCATGGATCACAGGAAAGACTGGAGTTATTGCAAAAGGACTGTAGAGATATCGAACCCCATAAAACTGGATTCAAACTCAGTTCAAACACTTTCGCCTCTGACACTAGGCAAGATACTTACCTTCTCTAAACCTCATGCTCCTTGTCTGTATAATGGTAATTAAGCAAAATAATTTAATTTAATTTAATTTAAATTTAATTCAATAGTGTATTAGAACTTTAAGAGGTAGCTGTGTACTACTCCCGTAGCCAACACCCCTATGATTAACAGACATCCATGGATCTTGTGTTCCCAGCACCTAGTATGATGCTTGGTGCTTAGTAAGCTCTTAAAAATGTTCCTCTGTTAAAAAAGAAAAAATTTTTTCCTGAATTTATACACACAGAAATGCATCAAGACTAGGTTCTTACATGTAAATGACAATGGCAATAACACGCTAGACAATGTCTTCAACCTGAGTTTCATAAAAATTAAAGCCATCCATTGAACCTGGGTTCTCCTATTTTACAAAAACACACAGGAAAGTACCATTACAGCTTTTCTTCTGCATTTCAAATATGCTTTGATTTACATGCAGAGTCTAAAACTGTGCATGAAATCAAGTACTTGTAAAATCCCTTCACATTTCCATGGTTCTCTACAAATGTACAGTAAATAGAGGCGTCAGGCCCTCACAGTGAACCTTTTCAGGCTGTGGGAGGGGAGGCTGGACTCCATCACAGCCTACAGAGGACGAAGCAGGCATTTCTGTCTTGTTGGCTCCAGCCTCTGCATCCTCCCACCAAAATGCAGCAGCTTTCAGGGCTGCCTGCATCACACTTGGCAAATCACAACTAGAGTGGGTATAGCTTCAAAAAATCGTTTATTTAGTTAAATCCCTGGACATCATTAGCTCATTCTCGGCACCAATATACCGATCTCCCTGCCTTTGGGGCCAATGAAATGTGCTTTCCTAAGCCCTGCTTAGTCTCTCCTATGTGATCATATAGGATTTGGCAACTCTGACCAACTATAACTAATTGGTTGTGTTCCCCTTGCCTCTTGCAATAAAAAGCCAGTAAAACAAAACAAAACAAAACAAAACAAAAAAAAAACCATTTTTGTGTAATATATAAATTATGCATGTCTCAAACCCTAAAAACCTGGAACAGGATGAAGTCTTCAGCATTCTGAAGTGGGCCTTCTCCTTATATGTACATCTTCAGTACACGTGCACCATTTCCTAACTGCGTCCACGGTGCCCAGGTCATCACAATGTTCCGATGGCTGTTTCTCACGCATCCTAGGATGGTTAACTGGCTGCCGGTTATTTAAAAACTAATAACCTCAACACTAGTTGGAGCAAAATTCAGTGTGCTGGCCAGGTTTGCTCTCTGCCCAGTTCCTGGGGAAATCACCTATACATGCAAATAGGGATTGTAACCTTGGATTTTGTGAGTTGCAGGAGGATGAGGGGTGACGAAATACCAGGGTATCTTTGACAAGACAAGTGCCAGGGATGAGAGGATGGATATTCTTTCTGAGTAGAACACAGTCCTGACTTTAAAGAAAATGGGAAATGCTAGCCCATGCTATGGAGCTTCTTCCACTTTTAAGCCCCAAGACTCTTCTAACAGAGTTCAAGCAGGGAAAAGATTCCAAGGGAGTAAGTGTTTTACTGTCTACAAGACAGGCCTTGTAGTATGATAGCCAGACTTGAGAGATTTGCTGGGGTGAGAGCTTGGGGGAAGAGGGACTATGCTCACATCCCACATCCATGAGCTACATCTGCTTGTCTGACTCAGGGAAGGCACCACCTCGAGGTCTGAGGTGCTTTGTGTACCAAACATAAGCAAATTCCATCACACATCAAGCATGTCAGTGTAACAGAGGTGGGTTGAGTCTCATTATAAATTCTAAGAATTTGACCAAATTTATTTGTTATACCTGCAATTCGTATTATAGATGCCATAGCCCAAGTGTCTATACTTGGCTCTCAAACAGTAATTTCAGTAAGAATTACCTTCTTCTCCATTAAGCATCAAATAAAGAATTGTCCAACAAATCAACCTTTTGAGAAAACGAGTGATCTCTTGGGAAATATCTCCACACTCACATTGCCTGAATTCACTAAGTGTTCTACCAACTAAGTATTGACAATTGTAACCCTAGAATTTCTTTGTAAAGGAATTTGGCCCGTAAACTGTCTTTCTTATTATCTAGAATCGATTTAACCACTAGTATAGAACACAGATTAAATGGTAATCATAATACCCTACATGGTGAAAAGAGTTCTCCAAAATTCTTTCTAATTTGTACAACAGCCTCTTCACAGGTGGAGGGATGTCATTATCTATGTTAAGAAAAATATCCCAAACTTGGAGATAAAGCCAGAGAGCATGTGGCCTGTACCTTTACTGTCATACTGGACGTCCTTTCCTAAGCTCCACCTGGCTACTTCATCGTCTCCACAAAGTGCTCCATCCCATCTTGCTATTTACTATGAATTATAGATTTCATAAGTTACATATTAACTCATAGATCTTTTCTCGTAAAAAGGTGAATAAATTCTGCCCACAAGAAAAGATAACTTCAAAAGATATGTATAATTTATATTAAAATATATTATTTACATGAAAAGTATATATATTATGTTAATGGCCTAGAAGGACAGTCACCAGTTTTGTATCTGATCCAGTGACCTTGCTCTCACATTCCTCCTTAAATGCCTGTGAACACCCAGTTCCTTAAAATACTCTTTGAACCAGTTTTATCAACTGTCTGCTTCCTTCATAAATGAGTTAATAAATCTTTGACATTTGTTTGTTCTATGTTTGTGTGAGAGTCAGGTTTTGAAATTTAAAAAAACTATACTTTGTCATACCCAAGACACAAAAGCACAAACTATCACCTGAAAGCAACTCGGGGTGGAAACATCCAGTAGATGGGTTCACTCAGCTCTGCCATCTGGGGGAATGTCCAGCCGTCATTTCACCTTGGAAGCATATAGAGAGCAGACAAGTCCCTGTGAGGTCTTTCCCAGCTCTGCCATTCTATCACCCTATTGTGGGTTAGATGTGTTACCCCAAACTCATATGTTAAAGTCCTGACCCCAGAACCTCAGAATATGACCTTATTAGGAAACAGGGTTGTTGCAGATGTAACTAGTTAAGACGAGGTCCTAATCCGTTTACGACTGGTGTCTTTATAAGAAGAGAAGAGACACACAGAGAGAACGCTGCGTGAAGACAGACAGAGATTGAAGTTACATGTCTATAAGCAAGGACTGACTGCTGGCAAATTCCAGGAGATAAGAAAGGCAGGAAGGATCCTTCCCTGAAGTCTACTGAGGAAGCATAGCCCTTGACCTTGGTCCTTGCTGTGGTGGCCCCAAGACACTGACACACCCAAAGTGTATGGCCTTCTTGAGAATGGGAGTCTGGTTGGCTGCTTCGAGATAAATGTCAAAGATCCACCAAGGTGCCTTGAGTGTCACCACTCACTGGCCTGTTCTTGAAGGTTAAAAACCGACTCTGTGTGTGTTTAAACAGTTGAGTCAATTCCAAAGGCTTAGGAGGTGCTATAAATGTTTTGTACTCTCCAAACTAACATTTCAAGACCTCTTCAAGCTCCATGTCAAACTAGCTTTTTTTTTTTAAATTAATTAAAGCAAAATTCATCCATTTGTTTGAAACTGCAGGGCTCGGCAAACTCCAGCACTTACAAGGAAATGCGCGCCACAGTTTACTCAATTTCATTTTAATAACTTTGTTTACGTGTCGCCAGCATTCATGATCCAGGATTCAATTTCTGTCGGCACTGGTGGGTGTGTCCAAAATTGAGGTCACGGCATGACTGTTGATTCCCAGACTGCCTTCCCCATCACGTTTTCCTCAGTTTTAAGCTAGCCGTGAAAGCAGAACAGAACAAAATACTCTATCGCTACCCTCGCTGCGCCTATACTGAGCTACGTTTCAATCCTTCCCCATCGAAGGACCCATCTGGGACAAGAGCAAAAGATGGAGAAGTGACATGCATGAGGAAGGCCCAGTCCTGATTTTATCAGATCATGTAACCACATGTCCTTCCCAGACATGAAAGATCAGTTCTAACTCCTTTTCCATCCATTTACTTGGTTTCACTGAAAACTACTCCCCTTCCCCATCACAGAGGAAAGGCTTTTGAGACACTTAGAGACTTCTTAAAAGATTTCTTGTTCTTACAACTATCCCTTACTTTTATTAGGTAAACATTAAACGACAAAGCAGACCTCTCAGGTCAGTTTAGGTGTGCTATACTCTTCTGCAATTCTCCCCAGTGTTTCCCATCAGGCAGCCCATATGCTGGTCTCAGACACCCAGGGTGTAACACAGCCCCTCGAAGGCTGCGGGCGGAGCGTGAGCTCCCACCCTCCCTGAGAGACACAGGTGACAGCACCTCCTAACGACCCCCTGCTTCTCTGTGTTACTGGGTTTGGGCTCAGAAGTACCACTCAGTGCTTTCTTCCACAAAATCCAAATCACCTCCTAATTCCTTTGGTAAAAACTAAATGAGCCATCTCAGTCTTCAGAGACAGTTTGCCAGGGAAGATGGTTATCAGCATAATTTTCTAAATGAATAAACTGTTATATAACTTTCAAAGATCCTGATGGCTGTTACAGATAAGAAAAGGGAACAGTCAGATTAGTAATCAGATAATTCACCCCAACAAACAAAGCAATCCTAATGACCTTTGTAATTAGACCTTTTCAGCCTTATCCTTCTAAGCACGCCACACACATGCACAAGCACACAGCTGTCCTTGAAACATCAGAGAGACAGCTCAGAGAAGACGCTTTTATCTGAGCGTGTGTAACGCTTGTCTGGATGGAGAGTCCCTGGTCTCACATGCTATTGTGTCTTCTGTCATTTAATTAAGCCCTTCTAAGTTTCTACAAAAGTCCCTCTTTATGCAACAGAGAACACTTACCCTTAGAGGGGCTAGTTGGTATTTGTAAATTATACTTGTTACAGTAATATATGTTCAATGCAAAAAAATTTAATAGCTGCAGAAATATAAGAATAAAGCAAAAAGGGAATTTCCCCTTCCCTTCCCACAGGTAGCTGCCGTCAGCAGCATATCTCAGGTGTGTTAATAGCCCGCTAATAGTCATGGAGATGAGATGGAGATGCACGCAAGTCGGCTCATGTCCATCGCTCTGCACCTGGATCAGGGGAACATAGATTCAGTCCAACACTGCAGTTCCTCCCTCCTTCTTGCCCCAGGATGTGCATTTTGAGGCCAAAATTATAGCTTCTCTTAAAACAGTTGCTTACAGTTTATCATTGGAAAGGCTCTTCCCTGGGTTATGGCAACTCTCTCTCAGGCTCTGTGAAAGCCACCAATTACTCAAGAAACCAGGTTTCTTAGGCACTTCTTTTTAGAATCTAAGCGTCTCCCTGCTCTGGGCTATCTGTGTGAAACTTCACATCATCCACTGCCCTGCACAAGCCTTGGTTTCTAGAACTGCGTAGAGATTGGGCCTCCCCGTAGGTAGTCTGCCTTCTTCCTTCAGGCACCTCAAAAAGACCTGAACCATAAATTCCTGGTGGAACAAGAGCGATGCAGGAGGCCCATCATCTAACATTTGTCTTTTGCACATGCACAATGAGGAAGAAACCAAAGACCCCTTGTTGGGCCTGGGACATTCAGTCACGGGCAAGCTTGTGTTGGAAGGATCATCCCATCTAGACTAAATTAGTTCACATGGCACTTCAGTTCCCCAAAACTCTCAATGGCTCCCACATACCATCCAAAGAAGGTCCAAAAGCCTTAGCTGGGAACACAAACCCATCCTCCCACCTTCCCTACTTTTTCTCCTGTTCTAGAGTTTATCTAGAGGCTTAAATGACACTTTATATGGAATAATTTGTGTATGGGATTGTCTGCACAAGGCAGAGTGTTCAGTACCCTTGGCTGTCTTCTAATTGCCAGTGACACTCTGCAATCACTACGACAATGGAAATGACTTCCACATGATACAGGACAAGGCAAATCCCCAGGAGTGAAGATACAAGTCCCTCACCCAGAGGGAGGGTTTTCGACTGAGCTCAGGAATGAATTCAAGCGCATGCCAACGTTAAAGACAAAGAACAGTTTGTTAGAGAAGGAATAATGCTCCACAGAGACATGGTCTCCTCCTAAAGACAGAGAATGAGAAAAAGTCAATGAAAAAAAGATATATAGACAAAGACGAAGATCTCAAGTGTTTGGGGAATTCAGTTTATATATCATTCTTATTTTCTATGAATTACAGTTTAAAGACTTTACCTATTTTCTTTTGATGGTATAGGTATACAGAGTGAAAGCATGGGTATGTAGCAAAAAATCCTGCAGGCCATCCCCAGCCTTTGTTCCACTGGTTCCCCATGGTTTCGGCAGTAGAGAATGAATGTAGGGTACACTTAAAGACTCTCTTTTCCTTTCAAGGTATGGATATATGGTTTGTCAGTAATGCCAGCAGGACTCTTCTTTTGTTCTGTAGGTTTCCTTGTGGTCTAGGCGTAGGGCTGATCAGTACGTTGCAGACTATGATTATAGTTTGATGTAACATTTAGTTCTCATGCCTCCTACTTATATTATACACAGTCTCCAGCCACTAAGTGTCGCCACAGGCCTTGAGCACCTCTGTGTGTCAATATGAGGGACACCAGTCAGTATGTCTGAAGGAGGGCTTCCCACACACTCTTCTTCAGCTCCTCTCCCCAACTCCCCTCACCAACTCCCTCGAGCACCAAAAGAAAACCATAAATGAACTATTAAAGGGCTTCCAAGGAGGAGAAACCAGATTCAGACTGAGGGCAGGGAGTCAGAAAAGCAGTGGAAAGGGGAAGTATCACAGGTTGTGAGCAGCAGGTCCAGAAAAACACAAACTCAAAAGAAACTCAGCTCTTCTGTATTGAATGCACACATTTTGTGGTGTGTGTGTGTGTGTGTGTGTGTGTGTGTGTGTTTCCTGTTTTTGCCCAGTCTAGAAGGATCCAGGTTACAAGCCAGGAGTCATAACTTTGACGGTTGAGTCTCCTTAATGGGAGAATGTGAATCCTGACTTCGAGGTCCCGTGCTATGGCCTTTGGGAAACAGGGATGCTGGCCAAACACGGCAAATCGCCGCAGAATGATCTTTGACTTCTTTCTGCGACATCCCAAGGTTTCTTTTTCTAGACTCAGGGCAATGGGCAGGAGTGTTTGGTCCTTAGAACATTACTCAGAAGCCCTCACATGTTGTCCTACATCCAGAATCACCAGCTTTGTGTTTCGCTGGAGCATGTGCGGTCCTCTCCCCTCATATCTCAAGTGAGAAGGATTCCAGCAAAGACATCCCACGGGCAGAGGGGGAGGGTGCTCTAAGGGAACGCGTGTGTTTTCCTGCTGTCTATCTGGGAACACAATCTTGGAGTCTCAAAAAAACGGAAATGAGAGTTATACTGTGCATGGCGGGGGCGGTTTGGGGCTTCCTGTCCTTGAAAGCAGCGCCTGATTTCCTGACGTCACAAGATCCAAACGTCTGGGTGTTGAGGGCCAAGCTGCAGAGTGTCCAAGCCAAGCTTCAGAAATGTACCTGTTTTCAGTGTTGATCTGACTGATTTCTCACCCAGAAGAGAGAATACAGAGGCAGCTCAACTAGTGAGAGTAATCCCAGGACTCCTGCTCCCAGCTGAAGAGGACTTTGCTGAGATTTCTCCTTCCTCTAATTAATCCTTGTCAGTGAAAGCAGATGTGCCGGCCACACTGGCTTCATCCCATCTGAGGCATGGGGGAAAGGCCTCATTTGGCCACACAGAGTTTTGTCAGCATCAAAGACCTCCCCTCAGCTACTTTCAAATAACCAGCAAACCAGCAAGTTCCATGTTGACTCCTCCTGGGCCCTTCTAGAGCCAGAAGGATAAGGAACTCATCAAAGGAAAGCATCAAAGGAACTCATCTTCTAAGAGCTATTTTACAGTTATTTTGCTTCAGTTTGAAATCCACTTGAAGTCTGTTCAGAGTTACTTAGTTAACAAAATTTATTTGGGATGCTAACTGGATACAAGAAGAATATTTTCTAGTTGGCTTTGCAAAATACATATCTTTGTCACAATAATAAAATTAAAGTCAACCTGTAGTTATATGGTGCAATGAATGAGGGAATCTAACATTATGTACCTCCACTGAGACATCTGCTGGCATCAGACACCACAGTTCAGCACCTGATGAAGAAGTTTCCTATGAACTGTGATTCCATTAGATGGTCATGGCAGCAAAGTGTAGACCAAATAATGTCAGGGTTTCAGAACTTTAAAATATACTCTTAAGCCAACCTACACATTTTTTCTAATAGATATTTTTATCAGCCAGAAGGGAAAAAATGTTCTGAAAAAGTTATTGTTCCGGAAGCTCTAAAAATGTTAATTTTTGTATCATGGTACATTTATCTACACCTCCAATAAAAACAGTTATTCTTCTAGATAAGGGGCATCTGTTGCATTTTGTCTGCCCAGCAACTTTTCCTTTTTGGAGCTCTGCCCCGCCACACAGGGCTGTTGATCACACAGCATATTTCCAGTTAGAGCTGTGTATGCACGTCCTACAACTCATGAGTGGGAGCATGGTCCATGCAAGGCCAACCAACTTATTCCTGGAATTCTAGCAAGAGCCCTGTGGAACCATGGGGGTTTCCTCTGTATTGGAGAATACTGCAAGTCTAGAGCATCTGTGCCACCCCTGCCACTCCCCACCCAAAATATAACTGCAGGAGAAATCCCAGCAGGTGCAAGGCAGAGTCCTGGCATTGCCGAAATCCTGAGGTCGGTGCAGACCTGGACTTCTCAGTTACCCAAACCAATGCATTCCCATTTCCAGCATATGCACAGTTGCATTGGGTTTCTGCATATGCAGCCAAACTGGCCTTGAATAACACATTACCAAAGTCTGCAAGTCTTACTGCAGTAATCCCTAGTAACAAAATCATGGGTTTTGAGCTTTGTCCAGATGCAGGTGTATCAGGATGACTGCGGCAGAATATTTACTCTCTACAATGCTACCTTGGTTACCCCTGCTCTTGGGATCCCCCTAGACCTGTAAGTCATGGAGCTGGCTGGATGCCCAGGTGACCCCACTTGACTCTCTGCTGGGCATGGCACCATCGTCTGTCCAGCTGCAAGCCGGCCTGTCAGGGGGATTCTTTATAGCAGGTCTCTCATGCTAGAGCTGAGTAGGGGAATGTTTTTCGATTGAACTAGTACCCGGTTAAGAGCACCCTCTACAACAGACACGTTCGACAGTGAGACTGTCACCCTTTTCTTCTCTCTAAGACCAGCAGGGAGTCAGGAGTAGAAGCTGTGTAGCTGCAGCAAGACCCGAGAATTACAGTCATAGCTTTTATTTGGACATGACAAGAAGTTCCTATTCAACCTCTCATTTAATTGCCACACTACACACCAAGATTTGGAAGGGTCATGATATTCTGCAGATAAGGAAATTTAAGGTAGAGAAGAAAAGTGACTTGCTGAAGGTCACACTAGGTGGAGGGGGTGAACTGTATGTATCTAGCTCAAAGGTCCCTCTTTTCCCTCCATGCACCTCCTCTCTGTCCCCTCTTCACCCACCCTTTCCTCGCTCCCTCTGCTCTGCAAACTCACCAGGACCAGAACCAGGACCCAGGCTAGAGTGAGGCTCTGTGTTTCAGATTAAGGAGGGGTGACCAGGCTATGGTAGGCAGCCTTGCCTGGAAATAGATGTTGTTTCTATGTGAAGATCCTTATAGCATTCCATTATACTACTTATATTTGACACTAAACCTCCTCGTAAGTCACAGGATACAAAGGGACCCCAAGAGTGCAGAGTAGGGGGAGCAACCTCTTGGTCTGCGTTGGGCCAAGGGAGTCCTGAAAACCAGGACTTCTGATGTTAAAACTGGAAAGGTTCCTGGAAAACAGGAATAAGAGGGTCACCTTTAGGGTGGGCCCTGGAGAACGTTTCCTCGAAGAGATTTATTTTCGCCTTAATGAGGTCTAATCACCTTTATTCACTGTGGTAAGTAGTGTTTTGCAAACTTTTTGACCATAACCCACAGTAATACATACATTTTACATCATGGCCTGGTGCACACTCAGAAAATAGATATAGTGGAAGTGAAGAACTCATATCTAATGAACTCTGATATCTTCTATTCTATTCTGCATCATTAAAAAAATTGTTGGTTAACAACATACTAAATCAATTTCAAGACCTACCGATGAGTTGCAAAACATGGAAGAAAAACTTACCAATTAATTCCGTGAGGCCAGCATTTCCTGGATACCAAACCAGGTAAAGAAAAGACAAGAAAAGAAAATACTCTCATAACATGGAAGCACAGATTCTTAACAAAAATTTTGCAAATTGATCCAACAATAATTTATAAAATGACCACGCGGGGTTGATCCCAGGGATGCAAGGTTTATTTAACATTTACAAATCAATCAAGGTAATTCACATATTAATGAATGGAAAAAGAAAAAAACATATAACTATCTCAATAGATGCAGAAAAAGCATTTGACAAAACCCAATATCCATTCCTAATTTAAAGAGTAAATCTCACATAAAATTAGAAAAAGAAGGGAACTTTCTTATATTGATAAAAAGCATCTATGCAAATCCTACAGCTAACATTATACTTAATGGTGAAAAATCAAATTATTTCCCTAAGATCAGAAATAAGACAGGGATATCCACTGTCACGATTTCTAGTCAACACTGTAGTGGAGGTTCCTAGACAGTCAATAAGGCAAGAAGGGAAATAAAAAACACCCAGATTTGAAAGAAGGAAGTAAAATGTCTGTATTTACAAATGACATGATCATCTAGGTAAAAAATTTTATCGAATCTTACAAAAAAGTAATGACACTAATAATTTAGTTAAGCAAAGGTATAGATAGAAGATAAATATATAAAAATCAATGTTTAAACAATCAGAAATTGAAATTAAACCATTTACAATAGGATGAAAAAATGTAAGATATTTAGGAACACATTCAAAATGAAACATAATCCTAAATGTGAAATTTAAATCTATAAAACTTCTAGAAGAAAATCTTTGTGACCCTGGGTTAGGCACATATGATTCCAAAAGCAGAATTTATTAAAAATAATAATATATTTTACTTCAGAATTAAGAACTTTGTCCTTTGAACAACAGAATTTTCATTCTTTAAAAGAAAGAAAAGACAAGTCATAAACTGAAAGTAAATATTTGAAAATCACATATTTGATAAAGGACTTGTTTCCAGAATATTTAAAGAACTCTGAAAATTCAACAAATAAATCAATAATTGAAAAAGCAAATATCTCAAGTAAAAGAAAAAAGATAAGAAAATTTAAATAGACACTTCATCAAAGAATATATTTGGATAGCAATAAGCACATTAAACAACATCATTAGTTATTAGAAAAATGAGAATTTAAGCCACCATGAGATACCACTATGCACCTATTAGAATGGTTAAAATTAAAAAGACTAACCATAGCAAGTGTTGGTGAGGATGTGAAGCAAATGGAACTCTCATACACTGCTAGTAGGAATATAAAATGATAATCACTTTGAAAAAGTTTGTCGGTTTCTTAAAAAGATAAGCAAATACCTACCATATGGTCCAATCATTCTGTTCCTATGTACTTCCCCAAGAGAAATGAAAGGTTGTGTGCATATCATAACTTATATATGAATGTTCATAACTGCTTTATTAATAATAGCCAATAACTGGAAACAAGCCAAATGTCCATCAACAGGTGAATGATAAACAAATTGTGGCATATCCATATAAAACAGATACTACTGAGCAATGAAAAGGAATAAACTATTGACATAGGCAACAATGCAGACGAATCTGAAGATAAATATGCTCTATGAAAGAAGTCAGACAAAATTCCTTTTATGTAAAATTCCAGAAAATGCAAGTTATTCCATTGTGACAGAAAACTGACTAGTGGTTTTGCCTAGGGATGGGGATAAGGATAGGGCAGAGACATTCAGGAGAGGAATTACCAAAGGGCATGGAGAAATGTTTTTGAGCGATGGGTATGTTCTTAGCTTAGTTGTGATGGTGGTTTTACAGGTGTATACAGATTCATAGATATATTGAAACGTGTGGAGTTTATTGTATTTCCATTATACCTCAGCAAAGTTGTTTTAAAGAAACAAATAAACAAAAACCAAATATGATTGGTTTGGTCGGCACTCAGCACAGTGTCTTTTAAGATAAAATTGCAAGTATGGTTGACCCTTGAACAACACAGGTGAACTGTGAGGGTGGATCCAGCTATAAACAGATTTTTTCCATAAATATACAGTCAGCCCTTCATGTCCCTGGGTCTCACATCAGCAGATTCAACAGTATTTTCAATCCATGGTTGGAAATCCACAGATGTGGAAGGCTGACTGTATGCATTGTTCTATGCCATTTTATATAAGGGACTGTTCAAGGGGCTCATCTCAGATTATTCTTGGAAAAAGGAGCCACCCGCTTTCCATCTCCTGACAACAGGCTGGTTGTCCATATAGAGCATCCGTTACCCTGAGTCTACTCTGCCCCTTATGGAGGTGAACTGTCTACTTCATCATTGCCATTTTAGAGTATGTAATAATAATATAGTGTGTGATGACTCTTTTTGGTTTTGGAACACATTATCCAAAGTACTGCTTACCCATTTTCCATTTCTGCCTTATAGCAAATTTTCTGCATTGGTAACTAGTTGAAAAAGTCAAAGTTTTCTTAGGTCAGACATCCTCCACTGCTCCCCATATTTGCTTTCTGCCTTCCACAGTAATCAAAATCAAAATTAGCAAGTGTCTGTAAATACTTTTATTAAACGAAGTCTATTTAATGGGAGGTGTTGGGATTATTGGGATATCAACTCAGTAGAAGGGGTGAATGGAGAACACTGGGAAGAGGAGTGAGGTCCAGGCTAACAGATCAGGGGACCTGAAAGGCTCTGTCCAGTGGGGCCATATGGATGCCTGATCACTTGAAACAGTGGTTCCACACCCATGCAGACCCTCCCAGAGGCCCGAATATCTATTCTTACTCAAATCAAATTGAAAACTGCATAAACTCTATGAACACACACAAATAATGGAGAAAATCACTGCAAACAATTTCTAGAAATTCACTCACTTCTTGAAATCTATTTATGGGCTGCTGGTTTAGAACCCTAAGAGATAATAGATAGATGTTCCCGAACACAATAGTCTTTATAAGCTCCATGGTGTTTGCTGGGTGCTTTCATCACTAGGCTGCATCTGAGTTGCTGGCTGACAAGGGAGTGCCTTGTAACTAGTTCAGACACAGATGCAGATGACTTATCTATTAAACTGTTGATTCTCTTTGAAGATGGCCCTCATGAACATTCATTTCCCCAAATTTAACATATTATTGTTCATTGACCCCACTTTCAAACTGAAGACCTCAAAGAATTCTACTAGCAATGACATTTCATTCTCCAACTACAGAAGGGGAGGAGGAACTGAGGTCCAGACTCCCAGTGTTGAACCGACCTAGCAAAGTGACCAACAATTTAAGGTGGAGGTGACTCACTGTCCCTTTAATCATAATTTTGAGGTGCGGGATGGGGTTGGGAGTTCACAGAGCAGGATTCTCCAGAGGTCAGTATCCAGGTCCCTCCTCCTGGCACAGTGCCTGCTTTCGTCCCCCTCGAGTGGTCTGCTATGTTTTGGTTTTGTTTGTTTGTGTGTTTTTTGCCTGTGACTTTGCGAAATATTCCGGGAGGAGAGACAGAAAGTCTCCGCGAACAAGCACAATGTTGCTTTCAGCTTAAATATCCACTGGGAAACCTCAGGGTTTCAATGTCATCATTATGGAAAATAGAAATTACAAAAGGAAATAATTTAATGTCATTCCTTGATCCCTGTTGGGTATTCAGTCTGATCTCAGTTTCTCTCTTCTTTGGTGGGTTTTAAGTCTTGAGAAAACTGCCCAAGAATGAAGAACCCAGAAAGGATGTGGTAGATTTGTGTTGGGGGTGGTGGGGTGGGAAAGAGGTTTAAATCTGGCAAATAATCAAACTATAGTACCTGGTGTTATTTTTTCTTTCCTTTCGCCTCATACGAATTAACTCACTCCGTCGCCGACTAGGGAGAAACTCCTTCTCTAGGACGCGCTAGTCTAAGCCAGCGTGTAAAGTCACCACGCCCCGATGACCTGTTTCCCTTTTCAATCTTTGATCTCCGCAGTGAAAACCCGCTCCCGAGCCCGGCGGCTGGTGGGAGCTGGCAGCCCCGCCCGCCCAGCGCGGCCCCGAGGCCAGTCCTGCCCCCGGCCGCGAGCCCCGCCCCGGCCACCCCCGGCAGCGCCGCCGCCTCCGCCCAGACCGGCCGCGAGCCCGAGGTGGTGCTGCCGCCGCCGCCGCCGCCGCCGGGATGTGACCTTCAGAGCCGGCTGCACAGGATGACCGGAGCCACCGCCCCGCGGCGCCCGCGGCTCGCTACGGCCTCCCGGGTGCTCTGACCGCGCGCGCTCCCGGCCGTAAGCCCCGCTCCCGTCCCCGGTCCTCGTCCCCGGCCGCCGGCCCCCGGCCTCGCCATGCCGCCGCCGCACGGGCCCGCGGCCACCCTGGGCACCGCGCTGCTGCTGCTCCTTCTGGCCTCGGATTCCGCTCACAGTGAGTACCACGCGGGGGCCGCGGCGCCGGCGGGATCGAGAGACCGTCCCCCGCGCAGACCCCGCTCTTCCCCTGGGCATGGGCAGCGCAAGTGCCCGCACCCCAATCGGTCCCCGTACTCCCCGACCCCATGCGCGTGCGCCCCGCCACTGCATCCTTAGTCCCGCTGCTGAGAGAACGCAGTGTGCGGGGCCGGAATTGACAGCGTGTCCCGGCTCTCTCCCCGCTCTCTCGCTGCTCCTCCCCGCTTCACCCTCCCGCCCGCGCCCGGGTAGCCGTGATGCTGCGGGCGCGCGAGGCAGCGCAGTTCCTGCGGCCCAGGCAGCGCCGCGCCTACCAGGTCTTCGAGGAGGCCAAGCAAGGCCACCTGGAGAGGGAGTGTATCGAGGAACTGTGCAGCAAGGAGGAGGCCCGGGAGGTGTTCGAGAACGACCCTGAAACGGTGAGCGCGGGGAACGCGCGCGGGTGCGGTGCCGGGAAAGTAGGGAGGTGGGGAAGGTGTGCGCCGGGGTTCTTGGGATTCCGCGGCTGGGCGGGACCGCCTTGCGTAGTGTTAGGGCAGCAAGGTCATCTCGAGCGCTGTCCCTGCAGCACTGCGCGTCTGGGGATGTCCATGCATACGCGCCCTGGTGAGGAGGCCTCGGGCTCCTCTGGCACCTCAGGCTTCCCTTCTCGGAGGCTGCGGTGAGTCCTTCATATGGGGGACCGTGCCACGTCACACCCAGAACTCTTAAATACGGAGACGTGGTGTTCAGGAATAGTAAAAGGGCAGGGATGTAGGGCAGCTGGACCTTGCCCCACCCTCAAGCCTCCTCCACACCTTTTCAGCCCCTGCTCTCTAGATGACCCCCAGGTGCTCCTGTTAGCTGGAGGCAGAAGCAGACGTTTAAGTGGGGTCCCGTTGAGACTCCACAGTTCTCTTCATGAGCAGGCCTCTGAAGGCAGCCACCTTAAAGGAAATATACAATATATGACATTTCCACCAGAATGAAATAGAGGCTGTTTTTAAAATGTAAAAGAAGTACCAGGGTTAAAAAACAAAACAAAACAAAAAAAAAACAACAACTTCCTACCTACCTCCCCTCCTAGTTGGATTAGAAGTGAGAGCTGGGGCTGCGCAGGCTTCTTGATCCTCGTGAAGAAGGATGGAGGGTTTGCCTGAAAGAGGAATGGAAAGATGTGAGGGCTAGATTACTTGGCAGCAGCTGGTCCCAAAATATGATTACGGGAATAGTGCTAGAACATATATGGAAGGGGTTGCACAGGAAGGGGAATGGGGTTATGGGGACCTCAGCGTAGAAAAGAGGAAAGGAGACACACACACACACACACACACCAGCCCCTTCCAGCAAGGTGCTCTCTTAGAAGCAGCTAGCGACTTCAAGAGCCTAATGGAGCTGACTCAGGACATATTTCTATTAATAATGTCCCTGTGAGTGGGGAATTCAGGACAACTGACTGCAGGGAGCAGCCCAGGTGTGGACTTGGCGTCTGTGCAGGAGCTGTGTGATCTTAAGGGAGAGGAGCTGTGTAAGAACATTTGGTGGTTATGACCTGTGGGACCTGATGGAAGCCCTAGGTGTTTATCTGTTCTGGGACAAATGACTTTGGAAAGTAGAAGGAATAGAAATGGGGTGGACTTAAATTATGTCAATTTATGCCATGAGGTTGGTTCTACCAGATTTTTTTTCTTTTAAAGAATTCTTCTGTAATAAAATAAATGTCACATGCCATAAATGAATGGCTCTATGTGATGCAGGTAGGCTTCTTTTGGATTTATATTTCTGATAGGCTGACTTGACAATCCCTTTTAGGTCCCCTTTCTGAAAACAAGCTTTAAAACGACTGACCTCTTTTGTATAGTTCTCTCTGGTGAGGTTAATCATTCCTGTAGCTGAGCTATGATAGGGTTATTTTCTCCTGTGTTACTGCCCTCAGTATCAATAACATGGGTTCAATCCTGTCATCAGGAGCAGTTTGTTAGCCTTTTCTGGCTCCGCTGTTTTCCCATTTCTTTAATGATGAATCCTTGTGGCCCAATGAATCATGCCCCTGCAAAGGATTTCTGAAGGTCCTAGCTGCAAGACTGAGTGCTTGGCCACCCGAGGTCACTGGCCAGCTGCGGGATTGTGTGACAGGTGCAGTGCTCTCCATCTTCATGCCCTAACTTGGACGTTTGTGCAGAAAGTGTGGGATGGGGCTTGCAATTGACAAGAATTGAGAGCAACAAGGCTGCCACCCACCCAATCAGCCCCTGTTCTGCCCCAGCCCCTGCTTGTCCAGGACATAAAAACCCTGACCTGGCTTCCCCTTGCTGTCTGGACATACTACACATTAACCACAGTGCCACTGTCCTCAGAATTTTAATCCCTTCTCTGATTTTAATTGCTTTTATGTTGTAATTTTAACTTTATTTGCAAATGTATGGAGTGAGGACAAGAAAAAGAGAAAAGTGTTCACAACCCCATAACTTTAATGCAACCACTCTACTTTTAGCGTGTGTCTGTGCAGGGACTTGGCAATTCCCTGTGAGGTCTTGGCTTCCCTCCCTTCCGAGGCACAGCTGAGTTGCTTTAGTGCTGTGGGTGGGGGGCGTTCTCTCTTACAGTCTGGCCCCATCAGGGGTTTGTAAAACTCTTTTTCATATTAAAGCCTTCTATAACTTTCCAGAACTCTGTCCTACTGCCCAACCCCACCCCCAAATAGTAATTATTTTTTCCGTTATTTATCAGCTTTCCAAGTTGGACTGGTTACTCCTGTGTCTTCCTTCCCAATGAGTTAGAATGCAAGTTCTTCATTTTAACTTGAAGCTTGTATCTTGTGTAGACTGTTGTATAGACTGTGTGCTTTGTTGTCTGGATCTGGCCTTTGGCGTGTTTTCCTTTTCCTTGAGAGGTGGTGTGGAATGCTGGGAGGAGCCAGGTTAGGGTTAGGGGTCAGGAGTCAGGGTTAGGGGTTATGGGGCTGATTCGAATCCCAGCTGCTCCAGTAGATCAGTTGTCCACTTTGATGTGTCTGTGTTTTCCACTCCATCCATCTCTTCTCTCTGGGGAGATCCATGTTCCCTGGAGGTGGGGAGACTCTTCAAACACAATTCATTGCAAACATATCTTAGTAAAAACAGCACTTTTGAAAGAGGTGGTCCTGTGAAATACCCAATGAGTTCCTCTGCTCCAAAAAGTTTGTGGCTCTCACTAAGAAATATTTCTTCCTTGCCTTCAAATGTAGCTCATTTTACATTTTTTTGATTGAGGTTGATGGAGTGATCCAGGATGATGAGCACTGACCTTGCTTAGTTCAAGAAGTCCCCAGGACCTGGCAATGTGACTGTCACAAGACTTCGAGGGCCACAGTGTACTGATGTGAAAGGCTGCACCAGAGTTTGGCATTTCTTGGACTATGATCACCTGATCCTCTCATGGGGTGCCAGTCCTCATAGGCCAGGGCCACCTTCATGGTTGGTTCCACCTGGCCCACCTCGCTATCTACCGGGTTAGGATGCTGGAAGCAGCTAGCCTATCCTCAATGTGTCTAGCCCAGTTGTAGTCACACAACTGCCCAGCTTTGGCTCTGCCTTTGGTGGAGTTTACAACACTGCTGTTTCCTGCTAGCAGAGAAGGCAGCACTTCCTGTCCCATTCCCATTCCTGGGGCTCTGGAGGCACCCTGGTGAAGGAAGCCCCAGGGAGGGACTGGAAGTGTTAGATTGGGAACTCGGGCACCTGGAGCCATCTCTCTGGGCTGCAAACCCCCTTCCTGGAATTTGGAATTTGAAGGTTTGTGCTTTTTGAGCACATGCTGTGTGTTGGGTGTACTCTAGGTCTTCCTTTCTGATCTTTCCAAACTGGGTTGTCTTCTTTTGGGGGGTGGGGGTAGGGAAAGCTCTTGACGTTCAAAGCTCTTCTTTCAGCAGGTATCTGTTCCCACAGTGGCTCTTCCTGATTCCTGGGGTTATCGCATACCTGTGCTAGAAAGGTGCCTTCATGACTTTCAAGCATCCTGGCCACCTTCTTCCTTCCTAGTGGCAGATGGTCTCCCACCCACATACTTTTGGGCCATAGGAGGGTGTCCCAAGCTACCCATTGTTGCCACTATTAATGCCTGCCCCTTCTCTCCAGGGCCCACAGGGTGATTACATTTCCTCCTTATCTTGTTTTCTTTTATGGTGTTATTCTTTCTTCCTGGCATTTCCCTCTTCCTTGCTTTTCCTCCTTCTAGGACCCTCAGTAGTCAATCCCCCAGCTGTCTCTGCAGGGGTTCTTCTGAGTTCGTTTAAAAGCTCACTGAGGCTAGTTCAGCAGGGTGACCTTTCTACTTAAAATCTTTAAGGCGGATGGGTTCGAAATGCCTTAAAGACATCATCTCAGTTATCATCTTTTGCTTTCAGGAAGGATTCTGGATAAAAGGACCCCACCCCCACTGCTGCCCAGGTATATGTCACCACCTGGCAGCACCTGGTGCCTGACCCTGCAGCTGAGCTACGCTTGTTGGTAGGGAAAAAATTCTAGGCTATAGGTTTTGACCCCACTACCTGGTTTAATCTGAGATACAAAGAACAATATTTATAATATTTGCAACTGGCTAGTGGTGCACCCTGAGGACTTCA
The DNA here is from genome assembly GCA_028627145.1 of Eidolon dupreanum. NCBI lineage: Eukaryota > Metazoa > Chordata > Mammalia > Chiroptera > Pteropodidae > Eidolon > Eidolon dupreanum. Next base: position 43,864,886 of record CM053508.1, on the reverse strand, counting down.
CGGAAAGTATGACCATTGGCCTGTGTTGGAGTGCATTTGTATTCATCCCTCACACCCCATATCTCTCTGTCTCTCTGTCTCTCTCTCTCTCCCTCACTCTCTTTTCTCTCTCACTCTCTCTTTCTGTCTTGCTCTCTGTCTCTGTCTTCCTTTGTCTCCACTCCCATCTCTCTCTTCTTCCATCCTCACTCTCCATCCCACCAGCTCTCACAGGCCAGGTGGGAGGACCCAGTGGTGGTGATGATGGGTTCTCTACCTAGGGGAGTTTGGGGAAACAGTGAGTTTCAGAGCCCCACTGCTGGCCATGTCTTGAACTGTGTCTGTTCTCCAAGGACACCTGTCTTCCTGCGATCCCGGATTCTTTGGGGACAGCTTGGAGAGGGGCACCCCCTACAGAGGTGAAAGCCCCTCCCTCAAGTCTTGCCTTTTTGGGGTGAGATAAGGGGTCTCATGAGAGCAGAAGTGGGACTCAGCAGAAGGGTGAAGGAGGAGGAGGGGAACCTTGTCACCCCTAGTGACTTGCCTCTGCAGTGCAGGTCCCTTGGCCAGGGTGGTGACACTTTGGCTGTGACCTTCAGGACAGCTGCTACACACCAGCACCCCCTTGTCCCTGTAACCCCCACTCTGCCTGACAACAGCCCCCCAATACACACACATATACACCTATACACACCCAGACACTCACATAGACACAGTCACACACTCATACATCCACATATACACACAGACTCAGACACACAACATGCATATAGACACACACAGAGGCGCAGTAACAGACAATATGCCCACGCAGACACATAGACACACATAGAGACACACACAGTCACACACCCACACATGCACAGACCACTTGCACATACTCTTCTGTCTGTGAATTTGGGGTCCATTGAGAAGTGAGCCCAGGTCCCTTGCCCTGTGCAGGCTCAGCCCCTGCTCCTTTCTTGGAATTCAATCTCTAGGGGAGCATCCTGATCCCAGGGGAAGTAGCTCTGTTTCCACTGACCACTATGGGCCAAGACCTCCCCTCCTGGGACCTCATTCACTTGGGCTTTTGCCACTGGAGGCCTGAGGAAGCCTGTCACAGGGGCTGGGTCCCTGAATTGTTGTTCGACCGGTTGTGCTTTCTCCCAAGCTGGCTCCTGCACAGCTCAGAGGCCTGCAGATGGCTGGTTAGGCCAGGGCCAGCACCCAAAGTTTCCCAGAGCCCAGGCTGCCACTCCCCCAGGAGTGGGCCTTGAGCAAGAGACAAACCCTGTCTGGCTCACCTTACCCTGTCGCCTTTTACTGCCCTCGCACCTACCTGTATGTTTTTTTAATCCCGTGAGCCTGCAGGGATTTAAGAGCCAGGCTCTCCAGCATAATAACAGGCCAGGCTCCATAAAGTACACCTCATCCTCGCCAGTGGGCTTAACATCTGCAGAAAACCAATTAAAGACATTTTGAAAAACATTGAACGTCTGCCTTTGTTATTTAGGAACAAAACACCCTTTTAGGAAGTTGATACTTACGGCCTGTTTCTTGAGATTCCCAGTGGCTGGGGCCAGGACATTCCAAGCACTTCCCAGGTTATTAGGCTGCAACACCACTGGCAGATGTCCGAATTTCTTCATGCTTCATTTTCCTTGTTTTCGTAAGGTCAAAAGTGGGAGCTGTTTCTGTAATGCACAGAGTAGTTGCGGTTTGAGGATTGGTATTTGATGTTGGAGATACTCTGTGCCTCTTCAATGGTTATTATAGTCCAGTGATTTCATTATAAACTTGGTGCACGTTCTCATAAATTTTGACCCTGACAGAGTAGTTCATTAAAAGCTTTAAATTGATTTTTAAGGCAGAGTTGGAAATGGAAGAAGTTGAGAATGGCATCGGTTCTTTATTTCCCTCTGACAAAAGCATTGACCTGCTTTGGTTGATTACATTGATTAAAAATATAATATTCAAGATAGATAGTACCATGTTACTATCATAGTTGTTATTATCATACTTATTTTCTTGACTTTTTTTTTTTCAAATTGTAGGTGAAATTTATTTCTTTCTAGTGTTAGTGCCATGATAATAAAATACATTTTTTTCCAGTTTTGTGAGAACCTCCTCTTGAAGCCTTGAACTCCATGAGAATCACAGCTGGGCTCAGCCAGCTCCTGGAGTCAGCCTTGCACTGGTCACTGCTGCGGCTGTACACTCAGCCACACAGGGGCCCCGCTGAGGCTGGGCTGGAACCATCTGCCTAGGATGGCTAGCTAGTGTGACTGGTGGCTGCAGGTGCAGCCTCCCTGGGACCCTCTGCTATGGACACACATTTCTTTAGCACGATGCTTCAGAAGGAAATGGAAGAACGTCTTAGGAGGTTCCTGTTAGCAGTTGTTAGGGGGCCCATGAAGGAATGTGTGTTTATGCTTCCCACATGCGTCATTGGGTAGCAAACTTTTCAACTTCAAAGGCAGATCCACTGTTTGTGATGTCAGAATTTGTTGCCTGAGTCTGCACTGCGTGCTTGCTGCAACCAGTCATCAGACATGTTCTTGAGTTATTCCTTGTCTATATCACACTTATCCTTGGCTAGATGTGTATTAATCACGTGCACGCTATGATTTAGTATGGATCCAGAGAGACATCAAAATGCACTTAAACTTCCCTTTCATGAGCCAGAAACAAAGAAGAATTTTGCAATAATATCTGTGGCAGGTCTCAGGCCTCATCTTGCTCTAGGCACTGTCGTGAAACCGAGGCCCAGGAATCCAAGGACTTGCTCAAGTTCGCTCTTTAGTGGGTGGACTCAGATGGGAACTCACTCAGGTCCCCAAACTCCAAGTTTAACATATAAAGGCTGAGGTGATTGAAATTTTCCAAAGGTGAGTGTGGATCCAAAGGAAGTGTCTATATCACCCATTAGATGGTGATGCCTAGAGAAAAGTACCTTTGCCCAAATGACTGTCCCAGATTCCATGCTGTTTTAACTGCTAAATTGTTAATTTTGTTCTCTATTTAGTATTTTATTTTGCTGTTTTATATAATGAGAAAATACATTATTTTGTTTTTCCAGAAGAAATATAAAAAGAGAAGTGTAACCTTGCATTTGTGATGTGGGCGTGTTTTCACTGGTACCTGTTCAGTTTCCTTAAAGTGACTGAGTTCTTTTGCAGCCCAGCCCTGTGCCGTCCAGGGGGTGAAAGAGGAGGGCAGGTGGTCATGGGGGGCTTACTCCACTCACCACTGATAAGCCTACAGGCTATGGGTGGTCGCCAATGATGTTTCCCACCCTACTCTCCTCTTTTCTTTTCCTTGTCTCTCTCTTCCTCCCTCATACTGACTTCTTTCCTCCTTCCCCATTTTGGTCAATGTTGCTCTTCAACCTCTCAGTCCTTGAGTAAAAGTCTAAAGTCCTCACTGCTTCTCCATCCCCTTGCACCACTGCTCGTAACCACTGGCTTTGTCAAAGGCCTCCTCCTGTGGCTTCTCTCCTAGTTATCATTTCCATGATGGCCCACCACCATCTCTGTACAAGCTGACATTCCATCTCATCTGTATAGTTCCCTAACTGGCCTCTGTCTCCATTCATGCTGCCAAGTGATGAATAGTCTCTCCCCTGCAAGCTTTGGGATCAAGCCCAAACCTTCCAGCCGGGCCTGTTGAGGCATCGTGCCCTCTCTCAGAACCTGAGTTTACACAGGCTTCTTCCCTGCTCAGAACAGACTGGATTTCTCACTCTGTTCCTTTGCTTCAGCCAAGCTCATTGTTGAATGTATTCTACTCACCAGCACCCTGCTTGGGGGTGTTGGGGACGTGGTCTCCGATTCTGGCAGATGGACAGCATTTGAATCTCAGACTGGCTGCTGCGCAGCCAGGGCAGCTGCTGGAGCTCTCCAGGTCTCAGCTGCCACTTGTCAGTTGGAGACGGGAGCATCTGCTGTGACTCCATGAGGGTGACATAAGCGAAGGAAGGCGCAGTTGTTTTTCCACTGCTTCCATAACAAATCAGCACAAGCTTACAGTTCTGAAGGTCCAAAGTCCGAAATGGGTCTCCCAGGGCTAAAATCAAGGTGTCTACCAGGCTGCTTCCTTCTGGAGGATCTGGGGAGAATCCGTTTCCTCCTTTTCAGCTTCTAGAGGCACCATATTCCCTGGCTCGCAGCCCTTCCTTCACCTTCATAGTCAGCAGGGTCAGCAATTCTTTTCATGCTGTCATTTCTGGTTCTCTCTCTGCCTTCCTTTTTCACATGTAAGGACAGCTTAGCTATAGTTTAAATAAAGTTCTGTTGGTTCACCAATTAACTCTCATTTCCCCAATAAGAACATGGTTGGCCTAAAAGGCAGGGCCCATCACTAAGCTTGCCTCTAGTGAGTGCTCAGTTGATTTTTACTCCTACCTGTGAGCACATCTTCCTCACTCAGTGAGTGACATTGCTGCTTTTGGCCTTGAGAACCAAGGAGTTTGCTGAGCAAAGCTCTTGATGATCATCCAGTACTGTGGAAAGTGAGACAGTGAGAGCCCCACATCCCTTTGAGGCCTTTGCCAGGAGAGCACATGTACAGAAAGAGAGGTCATTGAAAGTGACTCCACTTGAAAACAAGACCATATTACACAGCAAGTATGAAAATGAATCTTGAGAAATAACACGGTCAATTATAAAAAGAGATTTAATCCATCTCGTGCTTTATAAAATTTAGATTATAAATGTAATTAGGCACTAAATTTTTAGAACAACGACAGATTAATGTAAGAATTTGGGGAAGAGCAGGGCATAATTTTTCCAAAAACAATAATGATTTTTAGAAAGCCAGCATTCTTCTTACTATAAATTCTTACTATAGATTTGTTTTTACAAAAAAACATGTCATGGCTTCATTCATATTCCCACGGGCCTTTCTTAATCTTTATGTGATCAGGCTATTCTCTTGAAACAGTCACTCTATGACATTTTTGGCCTTTCTCTTCTTTTAATGTTAATTGGCCTAAACCCTTAGTTATCAGTGCCTATGCAGTGGATGGTTTCCCAAAACATTCTTATGGATTCATGAAATCTTGACTCTTGGTAAATTTATGATTTTACTTTGCTGATCATTATAGTTCTATTTGCACTAATTTGTCAAATTCAACTTGCCTTATACTTTTGGCTGTATAAATTTGAAAAATGGAAAGAAAGAGAAATTTATTTCTTTCTCACGTAAAAAGCAGGTTGACTAGGGCTGCTCAGTTGTGCCTGGGGAGTAACATTACTTATTTGTGTTCTGCTATACTGGGCCTTTGTCTTTAAGGTTTCCTCACACACCAAACAAGATGCTGGAGCACCAGCCATCACATGTGCATTCCAGCAAAGAAGGTAAAGAAACTAAGTTCCTCTCAACTCTCTTTACTCAGTATTACACTCAACTCATATCTTGTTGGTTAAAAGTCACATGGCCGCCCCTGCTTGCCAGGAAGGCTAGGAATGCATTCCTGTAGCTGGGTGCATTATATCTCTAAATAAACCCAGAGTTCTGTTACTCAGGGTAAAAGGAAAATTGGGGACATTAGATGGCAACTAAAAATCTCTGCCATCGGGGAGAGGTATTTGGGAGCAAATTAATTCCCATGAATATGTTCATGCTTGGTGATAGACACTATAATTAGCCATGTCAGAGAGATTTTGCATAACACATCTCTCACACAGGTCTTTTCAACTGCTCCCACACAACCTGTGTTGTACTTTTTAATGCAGTACTTGGTGGAAGGATCAGCCATTTCTTCCGCTTCCTTATTGCCCCACAGCTGGGCCCATGCAGTCACCTGTCAGCCTGCAGCTGGTGATGAGGGGCGGGCTTTCGCCCTTGTCTCTATAGGCCCAGCTATTGCTGGAGAGGAGCTTGAGGACTTCGCTCTGCCTTCTTGCAGTTGAGGTGCCCTTGAACGCCCATAGCAGGTGAAAAGCAGATATACACAGTGCAGAAGGATGATGCTATGGACAGGTACAGACTGCAGGGAACATGGTCATTGGCATAGAGCAAGGGGACCAATGTCTCCATGCCTCCGAGAGCCACTGCTGCTCATCCCAGGGCCATGAGCATCCGGAAGAACACATATCAACTTAAGTTGGTTAGACATGTTTGCGTTTTGTCCTAAAACTGGTTATGAAAAAGACCTGGAAAACTTGGCTTTCTGGTGGTCTGTAGCCACTTTCTGAGGGTCTCACTGGTTCAGGCCCCTGTTCCTGTCACACTGTGTGTGTCGGGTACAAGGGGATGGCCATGGGAAGGAGGGGGTGCCTGCAGATTTTAAATGCACAGAGTGCACACAGCTGTTGCTGGCCCCTGGAGTTGGTGACAGGGTCTGCTTCTAGCTCTCATCTCTTCGACTCGGTGATAACACTCAGAGTTTTGGTCAGCAAGAGCGCCGACAACAGACATGCACTTCAGTGTTCAAGGAATGAGGAGAAACACAATGGCCTTGCTCAGTGTCTCTGGGGCATGCCCCCTTGTGGGCTGGCCCTAGGGTACCCTGATCTGTGACATGGGCTGGGGGACCCCAGTGGCTCCTGTCCTGGGAAGGCGTCCCATGAGGGCAATGGCGTTCATGTTTCTTCTGTCTCGTGGAGTGCTTAAGCCGGCACCCAATTTGGAGAATTTTAGGAAATGAATTTGGGAGGAAGGAAAGAAGGATTTGTATGAACCATGCTAGAGAAACATGTGCAGAGCTGAGTAATGCCAGCCTCTGGGATTAAGAACCCTTAGGGGTCCATGGCCAGGACTGAGGGAGTCCCCGCTTGTCCATCTGTATGAAAAAATGCCTTCGAGGGCCGTTTTGAAAACAAGACTGTGGCTGTGAGTTCATCAAGCTCTTAGAAAGCAAAAGCCTCAGTAATGGCCATTCAAGCTGACATGACTTAGACAAGCTTTTCTCATAGAAGTCAAGTGTGCTACCAAGACACTCTTATGGTCAAGGGATTAGTGAATTCTTTTGACTGTTTCCCATAGAAAACACCTTATGTATGCATCCTGTCAAAGCGCAAAGTTACTGTGATACCCAAGTCTCAGCCTACTTTGTCTAATAGTATAAAGATTTTTGGAATCAAAATTTGGTGCAGTTATTTGTTAAAGGACGCAATAAATTCTTAGTTTACCATTTGAAAAATAACTGCCATTTGTTATAATGTAAGGTATGAGTCCTGTTATACTGTGTAAATCTAGATAGTAGTCTTAGATATTCCACGCCAAAACAAATTATGCCAAATGACATTGATGTGCTTGCAAAGCAGATTCCATGTTGATTAACACAGTGGAGTCTCATAGCAGTGCTGGGAGTGAGCATTCCTTGAATCCATTTATGCGTCAAAAGTCAGGAATTGAGGGCAGTTGTATAAAGGTAGATGGCAGCATCAGGGTGAAAGCTGTCTTTCATCCCATTGTTTCACTTCATCCTGCAGGGACATTACCACCTCTGAGGAGCTGAAAGAGTTAGATTTGTACCTAAAGGTATTGAGCAGCCCCAAGTTCTAGAACTCTCTCAGCTGCGTGTGGTCCTTGTTTATAAACTATGTGAGGGTGACTGTCATCGATTCTATACTGAGCCCAGGTGATACTTCCATCTTGATAAGGTATATTTTCACAGATTGGGCTCATGTGACTTTTTGACCATTTTTTGGAATTTGCCCTCAGAACCTTGAGTCTGTTGGAGAGACCCTCCCCAAGCCTCAGAGGAGACCCAGGGAAAGAGCCCACAGGGGGGGGCCTATGGAAGGGGTTCGGAGCTGTGGGCTGGGCAGGCTGCCTGTGAGGAGGCTTGCCCAGAGTCACCAGCTGCTTCTGGAGCTGGATTCTAGAACTTACCAACCTGCATTGGGGGTACCAGTAGGTGGCTGGGTCGACAGTCCTTGGCAATTCTGCTGGTAGGGAGAATGGGCAGCTCCCTGCTGCTCTTGATCTTTGCCGTGGTCGAGGGAGTGCTGTGAGGGCACAGACCCCACCACCAGGCAGATGGGTCCTGGAGGTAAGTGCAGGGCAGAGGCTGGTGGAAGGTTCTAAACATAAACAGGAATCCTCAACGATTTCACCAGCTTTGTTCTCCTTTCCTGTGCACTTGAAACTAATGTAATATTATATGGCAACTATACTTGAATTTTTAAAAATCTAGTGCTTTGTCCAACTCAGTAAAAATTGTAGGACCCTATGTTTGCCTGCTCATTCATTCATTTACCGTCCATTCATACATGCATTCATCTATCCATCCATTCACTCATTCTTCCATCCATTCATTTATTCTTTCAGGTATCCATTCATTCATCCATCCACTATCCATCCAGGAGTTCAGTGATGTCTCCTGAAAGCCTTCTGGGTTTGGTCAGCACCAGGCTGGGTAGATAAATATTGTCCTTCCTCTCTTGGAGCTTCAGATCACAGTTTAGTGGCCTGAGGTTTTGCTCACTTTCTTCTATCTTTAGCTGTTTAAGTAAAATAGAGGCAAATCCCCAAGAAAAACATGATTGCCAGGTGGCGAATGGCTCCATTTCCAGCCCAGGTGGTCTCTGCCTCCTGCTGGTCTGCCCGTCCCCTGCTTCTGGCCCTCACACAACCCCATAACCCAGGCCTTGCTCTTCATGGGGTAGAGAAGACAGATGGTAAGCACATACGTGACTGATCCCTGGTTCTGAATCTGGCCATCTGAACTGTGGCCTCTGCTCTCTGGATCCTTGTGGGGTGTTGCTCATGAGAGTCACCCTGGCATTCTGGGCCTCAGGCTGAGATATATGACCTGATCAACTGTGATCAGGGTGGGACTGTGATGCAGATGGGACTGGCTCTGTGTCCTGTGTCTGGTGCCTTTATTCAGGGTGATTTCCACAGGCCTGCCTTTTTGGTTAGAACTTTGAAAGACAATTAGAAATGTCTCTCTTGGGAGCGTGTGTAGCATTTTTAGGTATATTCATCTTTGCTTTGCTTTTATTCAGGGTCACCATCTCTCCTCCATGCAAATTAGCACAGGCTTTCCTGTACCCCAAAATAAATCAAACAACACAAATTAAGACAAATTGTCACCAGGTTATGACTCTGTGATTTCAGAAACCATATTCTTATAGGTGTGGTAACTGGAGGGAGATGAGCATAGTTTTCCTATTAATATTACTTTTTCACAACAGTAAAACTCATTATTAAAATATAATACATATAACTGTAAACTTGTCATGATTTTTAAAAATGTAATATGCCTTTCTAGAAAATTGTGGAATGAAACGTTATATAAAATTGGGTACTTTACTCATAGTTTTACTCATTGTCTTCAATCCTTTCTTGGTCTAATTCTTGGTTTCCTAAATCTGAGTGGACACCTTTTGCATCCATTCCAAATATTTTATTTCAGAACCAAAGGCCTTCCCTTTGTGACAAAGCCCTGTGGTTTTGTTCTCCCTCTAAACCCAGAAAGATGTCACTATTTTCTTGCACTCAGTGAAGGAGAAAGCAAACCGTCCTCCACCCTCTGCTCGGGGAAGTTTCATCAGAGTGCACCTGGCCTTGCCTGTCTTTCCTGTGCTCAGAATTGGCCAATCCATGACCTAAAGCAAGAGAAAGAAATGAAACCAGCATGACAGAGGCCCCTGAATGCTGGCAACAAGGATGGGGGGTAGTCCCCCTCTCTGACTTCATAACTCTGACTTCTAAACCTGGAAGTCACATTTGCACTGAATTTCAGCTTAGCAACTATCACACAAGCTGAAACACCAGACTTGCTCTGACCGTAACAAGCCATCCACGCTCTTTTGGGATGGAGTGTGCCAAGGGGAGTCCTTTACCGTTTCATGACCTCAGTCACATTCCACCACCCATGTTGAGCCTCGGTTTCCTCATCCATGAAAATGGGTTAATTAAAAAGACCTTCCTTGGAGGTGGTTGTGAGAATCAAACAAAATAATGTAAAAGTACAGAACAGCACCATCATGCAGTTGACACCCAACATCTAGTGGCTGCCATTGCTTACTCACTTTTTTCCGTTAAGGGGAGTAATTAGGGCCAAACTGCTCCATGACTGACCCTAAGGGGGAGATCAGAGTGGACACTGGTGGGAGCTACTTTAACTAGCCCATGGCCTGGAGTCTGTGGCTGGGGCAAAATGATTCTGAAGGGCTTCTCACCTGGTCCCTGTTGCTGGCCGAGATAGGGCAGGTCATTCTGTTTGATAGTTCTGTGTACAGTGCAGACCTCTTAATTTGCATTTGTGGATAAAAAGACCCCTTGCTTATACTCTCCATAACTCATCCAGAACCACTTTGTTTTACAAATACAGTAAATACAAATCAGTGCCTATGTGCTGATAGTCATACAAAGGTCTCCACTTTTCTCCTACATCAACAAAGGATTAAGACTTCTTTTTTATTTGCAGTATTTCTCATCCTTCTACAAGATACTTTGAATGGCACTTTCTATGTCACTATTAATGACATCTCTGTTGCTGGATACAAAAAATGTGTTGCAGGCTTTGCAAACATCATCCTGCAGAAGCCGCCTGGACTGACCCTTCTCGCTTACTTTCCTCGTGCCACGGTCTTCAAGGCAGGAAGCGGCTTTATGGGTGGTTATCACCCTGCTGGCCCTGTTACTGAGCCAGCTGTGGATAAATTCTCCACTGTCCTCAAACACCTGTTTCCCCAAGACTCTGTTCTTATCTGTTGGGGAAGAAAGGAGAGGTTTGATTAACCAACTGCTGATTGTGCTGTGTAGGAAGCCTCATATTGTACCAGTAAACTGTTACCCTTTTTCTTTTTCTGCAGGAATATTTTTATCCAAGATACTTAGGTAAGTTTAAATCACTGCTTCCTTTAGTTGTCATAAAAGCATGGCTGGGAGATATGTGTTACATGTCAGGGAAGCAATTGGTCAAAATGTCATTACCAAGTTGTTCCTGGAGGGAAGGTTGCTTAATCACACAGTGAGTTTGAAACTATCCAGAGCATGCAGGTCAAAACACTTGTTTGTGTTTTTTTTTTACCATAATGATCCATGTTCACTTCAATCCAATGCCATTATTTGCAAACCTCTTCTCTGTTCTGAGTCAAGGCTTAGCTCATTATTTGGAAATATGATTTATTTAGTAATTCTCAGGCTTTTTGATCTCAGGACTCTACACTTCTCAAATCATTGAGGGTGCCAAACAGCTTTTATTCATGTGGGCTATATTTATTAATCTTTATCATGCTATTAGTTAAAACCGAGAACATTAAAAAATGTTTTTGTTTAATTTGAACAATAGGAATGTACAAGCAAACACTCTCATGGCCATTGAGCAGTGATGTCATTGTGTGTAGGGTGGCCTCTGGAAAATTCTACTGTGCACTCAGGAGAGAATGAGAATAAAAAGGCAAATGACAGCTGAGTCTTTTCAGGACAATGGCATTGACCTCCCAGATGACCTGAAAGAGGCCCTGGATTCCCTTGAGAAGAGCTCCTTTCATTAATACTGTTTTAAGATTTCTTTTGAATGCATTTCACTTACAACAAGAGAAATGTATTCCAGGGTCTCTCTTTTTGTAAATTTTGTAAAGTACATGTAAGCAAAATTTCCATTGACTTTATATCCTCTTAGACCCTCTTCTCTGGCTCCATATCTGGCAACAAGTAATTTGCCCTCAAATGCTGGGAATCTGCTCACTTCCAGTCCCAGGCCTCACTCCTGGGTATATGGGGTTTGTTTTCTGAGGCAAAGGATGACCAGTCAGTCATCCCATGAGCCCACCCTCTTGGGACTGTCTTTTGCTGGTGTTGACGTCCTCCTAGGCATGAGAAACCAGTTGGGACCTATGGAAGGACTAGACGAAGTAGCTCAGCACCCATTCTGCACAAGTTCAACTTGCAGATTCTCCTGGGATGCATGTGCTGAAAATACCAAGCCTCCCTCCAAACTTCCATGTCCGTGTGGAACATCCGTTATCACTCTTGTCTATCTAGCATGTCAGACAGCATTGAGGGAGCTCTCTCCAAAGAAAATTGACTTTCAAATTAAGTGTATTGTTTACAAACAGGGGTCAACTTGAAATGGAAGTTTAAGTTTAAACAGTCAGAAAACTTACCAAACATTATAAAACTTACCAAACATTATATTCGGTAGAATAGCAGAAGGAACTCACTGGAGAAGCTGCAGGTTGTGTGTGTAACGCTCTTTGGCTATAGAATCTGCCATTTTGGTGGAGACACTTGCCTGTAGATCAGTTTTAAAATGTTTTGTTGAAGTGTATTAACAAAAGCTAAACTGTGTTCTTGCCAGAGGAGTGTAGCACCCCAGTAAATATGAATAATCTACCTCTCCAAAGGTGTGTAAGAGTCTGTACTGGTAGTTCTAAAGTCTATTCTGTCTCCTGTGATTGAAGAATGACACACCATCCGTTTCTCTCTTGCAGAGTGCATTAGTAAACATGGATCTCCATACACAAAACACCCAGATTTTGTTAAATGCGTTCAAAGTAAGTATGCCTCCTCAAAGCCCTTTGAGTTTGGGTAACTTTAAGCTTTGTTGTGGTTTTCGGGGGGTCTTGAATATTTCCATTATCTTTAGGGGCTGTAGCACCTGCCTTGTCATTGAACTTTCTTTTTTATGCAAGTATGTTTTGGTTTTGAATAGCAAGAAATGCAAACGATATGAAATTTAAACTTTTATAAGGGCATAATGAGAAAGCACATCCTTGGCCCTGGCTCCTTGTCAACCAATTAAGTTCTCTTTCCAGAGGTCACCGCCATTACCAGTTCTAACAATATTCTTAGCTATAAACATATGTGCAGTATCTTATTTTTTACATAATGGTTGCTTACCTTATACATGATCTGACCTCACTTTTGCCACCATAAATACCATGGATACCTTCCATATCAGTGCATACAGAGCTGCACACACATGTTCACGTCAACATTTACAGTTGGTTGGGAGCATAATTTGTTTAACCAATGTGTATTAGCAGACTTCTAGGCTGTTTCCAGTTTTTATTATTACAAACAAAGCCAGAGCGATATCCTGGCAGAATTGTCACCCCTCACATGTCTAAGGATACCTACAGAATAAATTCCTAGGGATGCTATTGCAGAGTCAAACCTGTGTTCATTTTTCATTTTGATACAGATCTAGCCCTAATTATTCCCTAAGCAGTGGATGAACAGGAGTGCTCGTTCCCCACACCTTTGCCAATCTAATGTATTTTTTCAACTTTTTGATTTCTTCCAATGTAAATAGTAAAAAATGACATTTTATTTTATTTTATTCAGTCCTGTCAATTTCTGTTTTCTTTACTAATGAGTGAAGCTGAGCATCATGTTTATTTCTTCTGTGAATGATTCATTCACATAGTTTGCCTATTTTTCTCAATTCATAGGAGCTCTTAATTAGATTTTGCAAGTTTGCCATTTGTATAAACAGTAACAGAATTTTTCCTCAGCTCATAATGCATCCTTTTTTATTATTAATGTTATTTAAATTATCATACAGTAAAACTGACATTTTTGGTGTCCTGTTGCATGAATTGTAACCCATGCTAACACTGTATAACCACTTCAGCTGAGCCTGACTCCGGGCCTGATGCTGGTCTGAGTGCTTCAAAGTACAAGCCAATCAGTCACCATCAAGCCCATGGTGTTGGTATTTTTACCTCACCTGTTCAACAGGTATTGAAAGCTGAAGCTCAGAGCACAGAGCCAGTCACCCCACAGCAGGACCCTTCCCGCACTTGGCATCAGACCTGCCGTTTCAGGGGTAGCCTAGAAGGCTTACCGGACTCAGAACTGCTCACAGCCCCTGGCTGGCCAGGGCTCAGTGGAGGTGCTGTGTCTAGTCACCCTTCCATCCATATGCTGGCCCCAGGCTTCACCTGACTTGCCCCCAATCCTAGACAATAGCCCTGGCCCAGATGAGCAGAGGAAATAATCAGTTTAATGCGAGAAGGGGAGAGTAGCATTGCCGTGTGGCAGGAGCGCCCCTCTCTCCCCTGGGCAGCCTCACAGTAGTGGGTGGACAGCAGACTGGCCCCTGTTATTTGGGCAAAGATACCTGTTAACTCAAAAGAGCCAGAACCCATGCCCATGCATCGAAGGACACCTGGAACAAACCCCTTCCCTCAGGGTTAACCGATGTCTTTAGACTCCCCAGGGGTCAACCTCTGACCTCAGCCTCTCAGGGGTCAATCATGACCTCACTGGGGCTTTAGGCAGACAAGGAAGCATAACAGCAGTTTCAGCTTTGTATCATTTCGGCTTTTTGTTTTTAGCAATTTTTTTGTTGTCAATTTGCTAAACCAGTTGCTTCTTTTTTAATTATGTATTCCAATCTGTCAGGTTGTATTAGTTCCTGGATTTTAAACTGTCCTTTTTCTGAGATTATGTTGTTACTATGTGGGAGATTTTGTGGCATTAATGTAACTTAAATTGTTTGACTAGCAAAGACAGTTTCTTAATAGGATCGAGACTTTCTCTCTTCCTGTGTGGCGGGCAGCTTAAGAGATGAGGAAGGAGGGAGAATTCCAGGGTTGTTCCCTAAGCTGATGTTTAAAGGATAAATCTAATGCAGCTGCTTGTGCCAGATGCATTAAATGTACGTTCTAGTGATTAGAAAGTTGCCTCCCATGCCTGGTCTCTCTGTCCAGCCAAGGACTTGCTGTGATCCTGGGCAGGCTTCCCACTCCTCCCCTCCCTGTGGGTCAAGTGCATCCTCCTCAAGCACTTAACCAGGGCACACTGTCTATGCACCTCAAATGATGCCTGGGCTGACGAAAGTCTCTGAAGCTTGAGACTCTGCTATCCTTACAGAGAGATACCCTGTAAAGACTGCTGGGAAGATGGGCCTGTAACACTATCACTCGGAAATCACACGGTCCTCCAAGATATGCTTTCTAGGCCTCAGTGCACATGGGGCCAATTCAGGCAACTTTCCACTATTTTCATCTGTTCCTTCCTAAAAATAGTCTTATTTGGTGATCATAGGCGGCTTTTCAGAACTGAGTGCTTTGGTTATTCCTTATTGTTAAAATTAAAGCAACAGTCTCAAAGAGACCATCTTTTAGTTGCCAAAGTGTTCAGCCCAGCAAGCCCCAGGCCTAGGGGGCGCCTTCCCACTGACAATCTTCCTCGTTCCCAAGCACCCTCTTCTTGCCAGAGCACCACCACGCGGAGGGCCCGGGGTCAGTTTGTGCAGCTCGGATTTGGCCAGGCCGTGTTTGATGAGCCCCAGGCCCAATTCTCCTTGTGAGGGAGGGCCTCTTGGCCCTTCCTCTTTGGTCAGAATAGTTGGCCCAGCATTGGAGCGTGTTGTCCAGATTATAACTTGTCATTTTCTTCAAATTTTGGGAAGGGGGAACAAAATGCACCTGAGAAAGGCATTCTGTTGGCTGTCAGCAGATGTTTCACATTCCAGCCCACAGCAAAAAACAAGTTCCTTCCTCCCTTTCCTTCAACATGCCATCTCAAGGCCAAGATAAACCCCTTATCTCCTAAATGGATTCTTCCCTCCAAGGCACAGATAACCATTTAGCCGGAAACCCTTCACAGGCTGGCCAGTTAAGTGGGTGCCCTTGGGCCTGCAAAGGTTTGTCTTAATTTCCAAGGGTTTGCTGCACACCTGAGTGTCAGGCACTCAAATCCTTATTCCTCCTTCTTTTTGTCCTAGAGATAAACTTTCCAACAGAGAGGTAAATAAGAGTAGCAGTGGATGGAGTTCCTACAGAGATGGGTGTTGTATGGGAATCTTCTCGACAATCCCAGTAGAAGCTGGCATTGGCCCCCCGGCCCCAGGGACCTTGAGTGTTTTTAGAGGAGTTTAGGCATTCTAGGCAAATTCCAGACAAAGTTAACCAGTGCTTTATGCAATATGTACATGTGTGTACTTCTGAATTAACTTTAAATCTTTAACCAAATATGTCAAGTGGAGATGCTCACTACCTCCCTGACTTTTCTCCCATGTGAGCCCGTATGCACCTTGTGTCGAGTGTCGTGGGAGGCGTCACGTGAACAAGCCATTCCATCTCGGCTTGCGTGCCGGCCAGGCCCAGCACATAGCACCCACCTGCAGCATCCCTGACCCTCCTGCCCTCGGAGCCCCTTCCTGCCGAGACGAGATCAGGAAAGCAGACCCTTCCCTTCATCTCTCCGGCCCTGGCACTGGGCTTGACCTCCCCCTCCCCAGCCTTTCTGTCCCCAGAGTGTAACCCTAGTAACAGCGAGTGCGGCAGCATGGAGAGATGACCAGAGCAGTGACGTGGGGACTCAAGGCTGACCTGCTGTCTTGAGGCAGCCAGGGGAGACACGCCGTTTCATGACTAACTTTCTCTGATCGTTGGAACCAGTTCCTACCTGCTTACCGGTAGAAGGCATTTACAGTTCCGTGCCACAACTGTGCAGTGTTTTAAAACTATTAGGATAACTCTGTGTTCGGTCTATACTCGCAAGTGTTATGTCGGCTGTAATCATGCAAAACAAGCCCACTTTGAAGTGTGCCATGGAAAGGTCACAAGAAAAGCACGATGAGAGACTCAGGTTCCAGTTCTTCAGACTCAATTATGCAGATGCCCTGAGGAGTGGGTGCCCAGACCCTGTGGATGGCCGAGGTTATGCAAAACACAGTTGAGTGTTGAGTCTGTGCCAGCAACAAGGGGTGACTGGAGACCTCGGGTGAGCTGGAGGAGTTGCAGAGATCATTTATTTCCTATGCTGGCAGCAGGAAAACAGTTCTACCAGGGATTAATTGTGGTAGCAAGAGCAAACCCTGTGGAAAAAATGCTGTGCCCAAGCTTGGAGTCAGGCTCGAAACATCAGTCATTTTAAGAAATACATAATAACTCAGTGGTGATACCAAGATCAACTCCGGCCTGGTGCTCTCAGCAGTCGGTGGCCCTATTCCTAGAGACCAGGCAATGGAATGAATGGTGACCTCAGATCTGTATGGGGCAGGGGCAGAGAGGAAAAGTTGGAGAACCTTTGTTATCAAGGGATTGGACAAGCCTCTCCAATGCTACCCACCTGCCACATTATCTAAGATATGCTATTCACTTTGTAAATCAAAAGAGTGATAATACCTGATTCAAGTGCCATAGGTGGATACACGGTCCTTGGAAACAATATGGTTACATGGTGTGAATGATAGTGGATGCTGGTGTTAGAGAGAATGTCTGTGTAGCTGGTCTGAGCCGGGGCCAAGTAGCGTGCCCTTGGTGCCCCTCTGCTACCTGGTCATCCACCTGCCCAGGCCTGGAGATTTTTGACGACCAGTTGGACTGAGTGATCACAGTCTTCACAGCTTTGGGGGAAATGTTCCTAGCTGCCCTTAACTAAAAACAAAACAAAAGGATGCTGCATTTTGCCCTCAGTTAAATCTACTCACCACAGGCACCAGTGAGTTCACCAGGTGCCCTCCCCCTCTGGCTGGGAACAAATCAGCCCTAGCCCTCAGTTTGGACCTCAGCCATGGACCCCCGTGCTGTTCAGAGGCTGGATAAGGCATGTCCACTCTGGACGGGAGGACAATAGAAATAGGAAAATGACAAAGAGTCACCAGGAGATGTTTAATGTCTGTGGGCTCATGAGAGGAGGAGCCTGTTCGAGCCTGGCCAGCTCAGCGTTTCTCCAGCATCATAGAAATGTCTCAGCCATTGTGTGTGTCTGCAGACACTAGCCTTTCTCAGCCTGGTGGAGTCCAGCCTCTCCACAGTGTTCTGAAAACCCACATAGTATTTCAGATTGAGCGGCGATGGCAGAGAATGGCCTGTGCCTCCCTGCCAGGCCCACTGTGGCTCAGCCAGGAGCCCCCTGGAAGGATTCTTGGAGCTCTGGGTGCAATCGTAACTTTCCCCCAAGTAGTCTGCTCTCAGCTGCTTGAAGTCCAGCCGTGACGGTGAGGTTCTGAGCTCCATTTCATGGAGGCTTCAGCTGTGCTTGTGAGAAGCTCCTCGTCACATGGAGAGCCCTTGGAAGGCACTCCACTGAGATAGTGTCTTAACTGCAGGCCCTAAAACAGGGAGAAATTGTGCTAGTGATTGACATGCTCAGCTCAGACAGATGGCTTCCCACCAAGTGGGTCAGAGCAAATCTGGCCTGGGCGTGGCCACCCTGAGACACTGTGGGAAGATTTGGGAGTGGCCAGTGCAGCCTGGGCCTGGGGCAATCCTGTCCTGTGCATGCAGATTTCTGGGGGGAAAAGAGGGCAGTGCAACCAAAGCAGCCAAGCCCAGTGGAGAGAATGTTGGCCAAGGTTGATGAGCTCAGAGTTTGAGTGGGCAAGGGGCCTGGCCTGAGAGGGTGGGAATGCCCACCGGGGATGGAGGAGTGTTCTTTATCTGCCTGGAAGGCCCTTCGGTCAGCTAGGGGTCTGTTGACCTGCTCCCTGGGAGGTGTGAGCTCTTGGGGCTGAGCCAGGCCCACTCCTCTTCTCTCCTGTTCCCTGAGGCCCAAGACCCCCGCCCCCTGGTCTGTTGGGTAGGTAGCTTCTCCCTCCAAGCTGACCTGGGTTTCTTGAAACTGGCTAGGGATGTGGTCAGCCCATTTTGTGATCCTGCTCCTGTTCCTGCCCAGAGGCAGGGGTTCTGTGTGGCCAGCCCAGGCCAATAGAGGGGACACTGGTGCCCTGGGTGTGCCTCAGCATGCTCCTGCCAAGGGACAGTGTTCCTGGGGTCCCAACGAGAGGCTGTGCTCCTGCCCCCAATGACCAGTCAGCTGACCGGGAGCAGTTCAGGATGATTTTTTTCTTTCTTTCATCTCAGACCTGCCTGACCAATGCTCTCCAAACCCCTGCGATAAGGAGGGGACCCAAGTCTGCCAAGACCTCATGGGCAACTTCTACTGCCAGTGCAAAGCTGGCTGGGAGGGACGGCTCTGTGACAAAGGTAAGGCCTGTGCAACCATGGGACAGGGTGTGGGTATTGGGACCACCCCTGCAGGGCTGCCCAAGGGGACCCCGGGGCTGGAGTGGCTGTGTCTTCCTTCTCTCTTTTACCTCTCCCTGCCACAGCCCTGTCCCTGCCCCACTTGGGGACATAGCCATACTGGCCCACTCTGGCTGAGACAGGAGTGTGGAAGCATGACAGTGCCCACTAGGATCCAGGGCCCTCAATAGCCAGCCTCTGCTCAGCTCCTGGGCCAAAAGGGAGAAGATGAGTAGACAGGACACCCCGGCCCCTCAAGTCCTCACAAGAGCGAGAACATTTAGACAGTGCAAGAGGCCCTGCTTTTGCTTCCTGGGACAGGGGCACTGTCCAATCAGAAACCATCCAGTCAGCTCCTTGGGAGAACTAGGGAGGAGCAGGGTGATTCTTCTCTGAGAGCAGGACTAGAACGAAGGAAGGAACCACTATAGGGCAGTAGGAACACCACATGGGAGCTTAGCGGCTGCCCCTGTTGATATCAACCCCTATTGATTGAAAAGGACAAGAGTAATTTCCTCTCCAACATCCCTCGACTCTGCAGTTGTGCAGTGTCAGCAAAGAAGCTACAAGAAAAATCCCCCAAGACTTGGTTAGGACCCTCAGACCCCTTAAATGTGGTGGAGAGCCCTGTCCCACCTCAGGACCTCCTGGTGTTCCTTCTTGGGGCAGCTAAGCTGAACTGGAGGCCCTGCCCATGAGGGTCTGCGAGGGCTCAGCTCAGCCTGTGCGGGGCTTGGCCAGGCTGGGTGTGGGCCTTGTGGTTTCCCCACCATGTCTGTCCTTGGGCACTTTCACTTCTGCCCTCCTTCCATGCACACTTGGATGGCCAAAGAGCTGGCCCTGTGGACTGGCACCACCCACAGCACAGCAGGGTCTCCTTACACCCTCCCACCTATGAGAGTGGATGCAACAGAACTAGTTTCCTCGTGGGTCGTGTGTCACCTCTGGACTCTTCCCTGTCCTTCTGTGTCCTGTGTGTGCCCAGATGTCAACGAATGCAGCCAGCAGAACGGGGGGTGCAACCAAATATGCTACAACAAGCCGGGCAGCTTCCACTGTGCCTGCTACAGCGGCTACTCACTCTCCACAGATGGCAGGACCTGCCAAGGTGAGGCCCTGGATGCAGGACCCATAGGCTTTCCCAGGTCTCTCTCCTCATCTCCCTGTTGCCCTCCTCCCTGCTCCTCCCCACTTTTACTTTTGCAGCTGTCAAATGGCCGAAGTTGGCAGTCACATTTGCTCTGCTGGCAGTGGCTGGCTCCTTTGGTTCTGGAGGGGAGGGAAGGAGGGAGGAGGGGTGTTTTATAGAAAGAGCACATGCCCAGGCATGTCAGTAGCCACAGGGAGCTGCCCCAGCACCACCTCGACACAGTGATTCACCGTGTCTGTGGAGAAGGCCGGCTCGGCCGAGGCGACGGAGCTCCTGCCCTGGGAGGGGTGCAGCTGCTGGGCCTCCTTCTAGTGCCCCAGAGCCCGCAGGCTTTTCTGTGCAACTCAGAGCCATGCACATCTCAGGGGCCATGGGCAGGCGGCAGGGGATGAAGGCTCCAGTCCCAGGGGTCTGCCCTCTCCACACCCACCCAGCTCATTTTCCCAAGGCCCCCTCCCTGCCCAGTCACCAGCATCCCTGTGGGAAAAGCTTACTCGATGAATAAAGCAGGAGGCAGCTGAGCCCCCACTTTCTCTTCTGCTTCCAGACAGTGCAGTCTGGGGCTCCCCACAGCCGAGCACCCTGAGCACACCTCGGAAGGATACTACATGCTGTGTCCCTATCCTCTCTGCCCCTCCCCAGGCATTGCCTAGTCAAAGCCATCACGGGCTGCACAGGAGCAGCACCACACTTTTTAGGGGGTGCCTTCTTCTTCCCCACTGTTCAACCCAGACGTGCTAACATTTGTCTGGCTGCTGCAGCCCTGAGAGTCTGGGCATGTTTTTTAGTGCTGCCAGCAGCTCACCCAGAAAATGAGACAGACGGCTCAGGGAGGAGCAGTGTCAGGTGTGAGGATCCAAGGCAGGCCTGGCACCACGGGGTGAAGCTATGAATCAGGAAAAGATGATTTTTCCCATTTGGAAAACAGTTTCCACTTTCATCCACATCAGTGGACCCCATCCCTGATAACCCAGGAGATAGTCTTGCATCTATACAACACTTCCCACCAGAGTACACGGAATGACCCACTTTCCTTTCCATCTGCCTGCCTTAAGTTAAGACCACCTGTCCTATATCAAGGCTGTTGGCCAGGTGCCAAGTTCAGACCTGGCTCTGTCACAACCTGAGGAAAGGTCTTAACACTCTGCAGGCAGCGTCCTCATCTTTAAGAACAGCCGGGGACACCTCCGTTGTTGGGCGAAAGTATTTAACACAGCACCCGGTGGTCTCACTATTACCTGAAGACCCCGGCCCTCCCTGTTTTTCTCTGCAAACCAGGAGCTCATCAGCTCAGGGTTTGCATCTGGTGCACCTGCAGCCTCAGGGGAGCTCTTGGGCTTCCCAGACTCATTGTTAGGTTCCGGGGTGGGACCCTTTACTGGGCTCTTTGCTGTGCACTGCAGAAGGAAGCCCTCCTTTTAAAAAGCTCTCCTGGAAAGACCCTAACTGATCAAATTACTAATCTATTTTCAATCTCCCACTAAGTCTGTGACTTGAGGAAGACACAGTGGTCCTAGAGGACCCTTGCATCCTGTTGCCAGAACAGCATGCAAGAGAGTGGGGTGGGGTTCTGCACCAGCCGGTGTCAGGGTACCTCAAGACACTCTGATAGCATGACTGATTAATAATTAGTGTGATGGGCAGAGCCCCACCCTCGCTGCCAGGTTTCAGGGTGTGCCTGCAGATACTGGCCCTCACACACCTCCCTTCTCCTGGCCATTGCTATTTCTTTTGGGACCTCTGGGACTCAAGACCCAGGCACAGGAGGATTTGGAGAATGAGGACCATGGAAGAGGTTGGACTTTTCCATCATGTCCTTCCTGGTCAGACCCTGAGATGCTGGGAATGTTGAAGCAGGCGTCCCTGCACCTCTGCCTCAAACACTCTCCCTGGGCAGCATGAGGAAAGGGGCACTGGGTTAATGAGGTCAGGGCTCAGGACTCTTCCGCATCTTTCCTTGACTGCAGGAAAGGAGCGGGCAGCCGCAGGCTGTGTAGCCAGGCAGGTGGGCCAGGCTGGCCCTTCTCCTAGGGGGAGAAGTAGATGAGGGCCCCATGGGAGGGGGGTGTTGGCACTTGTTTCACAGCTGGTGGACCCCATGGCCAAACTGCACACATTGGGGTTTGGCTAGGGGTTTGTGTGCTCGGTGACAACACTGTCCGCCTACCTGCCCATGTTTGGCTTTCCTGTGTTACTGCACTCTGTGGATAAGAGTTGGATGGCAGCATCTTCAATGGGAAAGTGCCTGGAAGGTTAAGAATGAAGGAGGAAGGAACCAAGATGGCTAGTATTGTGGAGGCCCCAAGGAGGGGATTCATGGCACAATATGGGCCCCCAGCTCCACTTGCCACATTGCAGAAGGCTCTGTGGCAATATGGCTGCTGTGGAGGAAGGAAGTGAGATGACTTGGGATCATGATGGACACAGTAGGATTCAGGATTCCATCCACTGTTTCTTGTTGGGAAAGGATGGCCCAGTGCTGAATCGGCTGGAATGCAGCAAGGACAGACTCCCATCGGGAGAGAAAGTCCCAGTCCCAGGCCATTCCCTGGTGCTGCTGTGAGTCCCAGTCCCCAAGTGTGTTCTGGGCCACAACTCTGGGACTTGTGAGAAATGCAGCCTCTCAGGTCCTCCCTGCCACCTGAGTCAGAGAGCTGGGGGCGAGCTGGCCAGGTCTAGCAGGCCCTACAGGGGCTTTGGGGGAGCTAGGGCTTGAGGACCTTTGTCTAAGGCATCACAGAGTGGCCAGCAGAGGCCAGCTGTGCCCACTCTGCCCAGCAGCAATGCCTGGCCTATGAGAACAGGTCACTAGGGGCTCTTTTGGCTGTCAACTCAGGAACATTCAGAAGCCAATCATCTGCCCAGATCAAAAGCTTTCCTGGAGCCAGCCAGGCTGGCAAAGCCTGCTGGGTGGCCCTGGAGCTTTCCCTCCAATTGTGGCAGGATCTCGTCAGCTATGGTTAGAGTTTGTCCTGACGAGCCATTCTTTGTGCAGGGCGGCCACTCCAACACTCCAACAGGGCAGCCCCATGCCCTGCAGTCCCAAGTGTGAGTGTGGTTCCCACCCAGGTGAGCAGAGTCTCCTCCCTACTCCCCAAGGGCTCTGCCAGGTGTCTGTGGCATGGCTGGTGCCAGTCTGGCTCACCACCCTTGCTGAAGAGAAGCCAGATTCCTAAGCTCCAGGACATGGGGTTGGCCAGCCTGGCTCCTGAAATAAAATATGGATTCAGAAGCATCGCCACAGATCAATACTGATAAAGAACTCTGCAGTTTTACACACTTCCTCTTGGAGAACACGTGCTGTTTGTGTTGGCTCATTCCTACCATGGGTCACAATGTCACAGTTTTCATATTTGAAAGCCTGTTTTTTTTTTTTGGTTAACTGCCCTTGTAATGAAATTATGAATAGTTGCAAAGTTTTGAGATATGGGGTTTCATGTTGCCATCTGAGGAACTGATTGGTATTTGAAGTAACAATTACACTTTCTAGAAGTAACAATTGCACTTTTTAGATATTCCTTCTGTTGCTGAAGTAAATAATTTTTTTAATTGTTTTATTTTGTTTTTATTGTGCATAGTCTTTGCTTATGCATAAATTTGTAGATAGAAATGGTGGAGTTATTTATTTTAATTAGTGTCTAAAAGGAGTTTCTCTCTTTAATAACAAGTCAGATATCAATGTTAAACACATGAACCACAAAACACATAATTGTCAAAGTAAAAATATGTTAGGATTTTTTAAAGTATTAAAAATAATTAATTATACAGCCGTAAAAAAGAAATCAATCCTGATTGACATAGAATGATGTATATTTATATTGTTAAAGTGGAAAGGAAGATTGCAAAGCAAGTATGTCTAACATGTTATTAAAAAATATTTGAATGCCAGGGAGAAAACAATCTCTAATAATATATACCAGCTATCCAATCATTTAATAGCATCTATCTTTGAATGATGGGATTAAAGGTGAATTGTACTTTCTAGAGTATTTTTTATATTTTTTTGTATAGTAATATGTTGCGTTACTTTTTTTTTATAATGTAGTTTTTATTTATTTATTTATTCATTCATTTATCTTAAATTTTATTAGTTTAGAGTATGTAGTACATTGGTTATAAAATGATCCCCTAATAGCTCTTTCTCTTCTCTGGCTCTCCACCTAGCCATTACATTAATGCTAACTGCATTCACTATGCCGTACTCCCCATCCTTGTGACCATATATGAACTACTAATTTGTACTTCTTTAACCCTTCACCCCATTCTCCCAACCACCCCCCCAGTCCCCATCCCCTCTGGCTGTCACCAGATTGTCCTCTATATTTGTGAGTCTGTTTTCGATTAGTTTGTTCTTTTTGTTCCTTAGATTCTGCATATAAGTGAAATCATATGGTATTTTTCTCTATCTGACTTATTTCACTCAGCATAATAACCTTTAGGTCCATCCATGTCATTGCAAATGGTAGGATTTTATTTTTTTTAATAGCTGAGTAATATTCCATTGTATATATGAACCATAACTTCTTTATCTAATCATTGATGGGCATTTAGGTTGCTTCCATATCTTGGCTATTGTAAATTGTACTGCCATGAACATAGGGGTGCATAGATCTTTATGGATGATTGTTTGGTTTTCTATGGATAAATACCCAGAAGCAATTCCTGGGTCAAAAGGTAGATCCATTTTTAATTTTTTGAGAAACCTCTGGACTGTTTTCCATAGCAGCTGTGCCAATTTGCAACCCACCAACAGTGTATGAGAGTTCCCTTTTCTCCATATCCTCGCCAACATTTGTTGCTCTTTGATTTATTGATGATAGCCATTCTGACAGGTGAGAGGTGATATCTCATTGTGGTTTTAATTTGCATTTCTCTGATGATTAGTGGCCTTGAGCATCTTTCATATATGTCAGTTGGCCATCTGGATTTCT
This sequence comes from Eidolon dupreanum, assembly GCA_028627145.1. Classification (NCBI taxonomy): domain Eukaryota; kingdom Metazoa; phylum Chordata; class Mammalia; order Chiroptera; family Pteropodidae; genus Eidolon; species Eidolon dupreanum. Next base: position 43,839,957 of record CM053508.1, on the reverse strand, counting down.
GCTTTGGAGAAATGTGTTCAGGTCTTCTGCCCATTTTTTAATTGGATTGTTTGCTTTTTCGTTGTTGAGTTGTATGAGTTCTTTATATATTTTTGGATATTAACCTCTTATCGGATACATCATAAGCAAATATCTTCTCCCATTCAGTTGGTTGTCTTTTTGTTTTGTTGATGGTTTCCTTTCCAATACAAAAACTTTTTAATTCAATGTAGTCTCATTTGTTTTTCTTTTGTAGGAAGTGAGTTTTTTAACTGCAGGGTTTTTCTGCTTATTGGTTGCCAAAGTGGCAGAGTGGATGGAAACATCAGGACAGAGCCTTGATAATGTATCATAACCGGGGCATTTGATTTCAGGTGGGCAGAGCCCGGTGTGAGTAGGATGCAGGCTGTCTCTGGTGGTGGTGAGGAGGCCAGGGTACCCGGAGGGAAGCCTGCAAGGCAGCGGACAGCAAGGGGCTCCAGGAATGCAGGGTGGGACTGCAATTCAAAAGGTCCCTGGGGGTTACTTTTTCACCTTCTTGTTCTGCAATTATTTGAATTAGACAATTCTGTGCTCACCCCTGGCCAAACAGTGCCCTATACAGTCTCTGAAATCAACCTTCTCAATCGGGACCCTGATCAGAAATGCCCCCTACCCCCAACCCACTCCTGGACCTGCAGCTGCAAAGTCCAGTGGATGGAAGGAAGGAGGGAGACTGGAGGGGAGGGGAGAGGAAGGGGAGAGAGTGGAGGGGAAGAGGACAGGGGCAGGACCAGGGGAGCCTGGAACCAGGGATGTCTCTCAAGGGCCAGTTCTCAGCCTGCCAGCCAGGGCAGTAGCAAATGTCTGGCTCAATGCTAGTAGGCCTGGGCCAGCTACATCCTTCCCATCAACAAGGAATATAGCCATGGCCTGTCCGCTGGTTTTTCTTGCAGATGTAGATGAATGTGCTGAAGCAGATGCCTGTGGGGAGGCACGCTGCAGGAACCTGCCAGGCTCCTACTCCTGCCTGTGCGACGAGGGCTACGAGTTCAATTCCCAGGAGAAGGCCTGTCAAGGTACCCATCCCCAGTTGATGCAGGCACCTCACACGCACATAAACATGTGTACTCTTATGTACACATGTGCATGCTAGTGCATGTGCAACACATATTACGTGTGTATAACACACGTGGTTTTGGGTGCAACTGGGCACCTTCTCCAACTTGCTATAGACACAGAGAAAAGATCAGACAAGAAAGTACCCCAGTGTTCCTGTGGCAGACTTGGGCTTCTCTCCAGCCTTTTCTGCTTGTTGTATTTGGGGACAGGCCTGCGAGATCTCACTTCTGCCGAGTCCCAGCCGTGTCCTCGGGGAGTACAGAAAAATGTTCTCTTTCGTCAACTTTCTGCCTGCTGCTCTGTGGCTGCCTGCTTCGTAAGGGAGAAGATGGGGTGGTCCCGGCCCCTGCACCCTCCTCTAATTCCCTCCAAGGGCATCCCTCAACCTCCCAAAACACCCCACGGACACCTGTCGATGGCACAGACCTGCACCAGAACCTCAGGCCAAGCGCTGCACAGATGCTTTTTGCATGCCGTGCGGTAGTGTGCAGTGGGCTCAGCTTGTCCTAACATCCTCCTCACCTGGTACACTAACGCCTTCCCTCAGGAAAGGGCAGAGGAAGCGCAGATGTCTGGGACGGGCTGGGCCTGGGCGCCAAGCATGGCTGTGGAAGCTGGGGTGGGCGCTCTGGGAGTAGGGGTCTCGGGGTTGGTTGCCTCCTGAGCACGCAGTTTAGCATTTGTTTTCATGTGGGACGTACCACATGTGTGATCAGAAAGAAAGCACGTGCAGTTACACAAAGCGAGGTTGAGGCTATTTCCCTTGTGGCCGGCAGATGTGGACGAGTGTGCGGAGGGGCGCTGTGAGCAGGCCTGCATCAACGCCCCAGGGACCTACACTTGCCACTGCAATGGACGCGGCGGCCTCAAGCTGTCTCAGGACATGAACACCTGCGAGGTAGCGCCCCGCCCGCAGCCAGGAAGCTGCAGCCCTGCCCCTGGATTGGACTGGGCTGCCCAAGCAGGCTCTGTTTGTGGCCCTTCAGCAACTGGCGGGGAGGTTTAATGGGAGAAATGCTTTTGCTGAAAGGCCTTGTATCCCTGGGTGATGTGGGGAAATGTCAGATAAGAGATGGGCTTGTCCCATTCCAGGTGTTTGGTTGTATTTATGAAACCACTACAGCAATTCCCTACTCTACCAGTGACCAGGCGGTGCAAACCCACAGTGTGACTGACTCATTCACACATGGGTGAACATGTCCTCGCTCCATCACACTTGCCCAGGTTCTGAGGCAGGTGTGTCGGTCAGTGCCTCCTTACCGGGGGTGGGGGCAGTAGGCCTGCTCTGGCCAGCCCCTGATTGTCCCTGTGGGGCTCACACTGTTGTAGTCCCTCTGGGCAGTGGAGAAACTTCCTCATAGAGCAGGGAACTTTCTAGAAAAAGCAACCTCCAAGGCCTCCATATTTTATTTATATTACAATATTTTGTAGTTGATTTTTTATTATTCTCTATACTTTTCTGTATGTTTGAAATATTTCATAATTAAAAAATAAAAGTAAGAAGGAAATTATCAGAAGGACAGGGCAGTGGCATACCAGAGTGCTATGGGATATTAACTGTAAGCACAGGAGCCCGAGGCTTCTGGAGAGATCTGAGACCAGGTTCACCTGGAAGGCCCTACACAGTGGGTCAAGTTGTCACAGACTCTCTGGGGATTTCAGCAAGAGCCCAGCCCTGACATCCACGCACCACCTGTGCGTGAGCCGGGGGCCCAGTTGGGTGGGGGCTGTGGGAGAACACGGGGCATGTCCAGAGTCCTGACAGGCCCTGTGTGACTGGGAGAGGGGCTGAGCCAGGTTGCGCCCCCGCCTGATGCTCCTCGCTCCCGTTCTGACAGGACATTTTGCCCTGTGTGCCTTTCAATGTGGCTAAAAGCATGAAGTCCTTGTACCTGGGTCGCATGTTCAGAGGGACACCAGTGATCAGACTGCGCTTCAAAAGGCTGCAGCCCACGAGGTGAGAAGGTGGCTTACACAAAGCAGAATCTACCTGGGAGAACCCCAAGTAAATGGGCTGTCTGACAGCTCCACGTCCCCATGTCCCAGGCCATCCTGGCCATCAGCTTGGTTTTGACACAGACGCAGCCACAATGTACTTTCAGTGCTGGGCTCCGAGTCAGTGCCAATGGGATGCCTCCCATAGGAACTCTGATTCTGGGTGCCTGTGGGGGGCTTGGCCTGTGTTTGCCACGTGACCCTGGCCTGCTTACCTGCTGCTCTTTCTAAGGCCAGTTTGGGCTCTCACAGTGAAGGAGGCCATGAGTTGCCAAACTTTTCATAACTAATTTGTTTCTTGGTGCTGGCGCTCAGACTGGTGGCGGAGTTTGACTTCAGGACCTTTGACCCCGAAGGCATTCTCTTCTTTGCTGGAGGCCATCAAGACAGCACCTGGATTGTCCTGGGTCTGCGGGCCGGCCGACTGGAGCTGCAGCTCCGTTACCATGGTGTCGGCCGCGTCACCAGCAGCGGGCCTGTCATCAACCACGGCATGTGGCAGACGGTGAGAGTGGTCACCATTGCCTCTCTTGGGCCAGCCTGGAGTGTTTTGGGCTGAGGGCCCTGGCAGTTACTCGTGCACTCACACACTCAACATTAGTAGGTGCTGCACATGGTAGAACAGGTCTCCCCGGGAAGCTTACGCTCTGATAGGGCATTATCTCATCGTGCAATCAGAGAGTGGCTCCCACCTTAAGAGCCATGATTCTCAGCTGGGGTGATCCTACCAAGGGATGCCTGGCTGAGTCTGGAGACAGTTTGGGTTATGGGGCCGCCTGGCACTGGGTCAAAGCCAGGGGCTGTTAGATACTCTGTAGCTCACAGGATGTCTTACTACAGAAACCCTCGGGTTCAGGCTGTTCACAGTGCTGCAGCTGAGAGCCCTGGATTGAGGTCTGGGCTCCTCCTCCTATCTCCACGTGACCTGACCAAGCTCCAGGAGCCTACCTTTCAGCACAGGGCAGGGGCAGGTGTGACACATTGACATTGTCCCGGGCTCTGGCTTCTGGGATCTGCTTCATTCCTGCTGAAATCTGAGTGCACTCACACTTGGGTGCCTCTTTATGGAGCATGTCCTGGTCAATGCTGCACCTGGGGACAGCTGGCCTGCAGTTGGATTTGGCACACATTGCCCTGTCCTGCATCTCAACGCCTGGAACAAAGCAGCCTGTGATACAACAGGCTCCCTCCAACAATTCAGAGACTCCATATATGGAAGTGAGCTTTTGGAAGTAAACACTTGAAAGAGAAATGGGAAAAGCATTCTCTTTTCCTTTAGAAGTGAAGATAAAATGGAAAATTTCACCCCAGCTTCTGTGAATAAAAACACTGTAGACATTTGCTAATATTTCTATCCTGTCAAGTAATGTTTAGTTCCTTCTTTCCTAACCTCTTAGAGCACAAGTATCTCCAAAGCAGCGAGAAGGGTGCCATCAGCAAAGCTACAGATAAAACAATAAATCTGGAAGGAAGCAGCCTCCGTGATTGAGGAAGCAGGCGTTCCACACGAGGGAGCTCAGCGCCCTGCTGTTGTGGGGCACGAGGGGTCCTGGATGGGGCTGGGGATGGTGCCCTGAGATGAGGCAGCTGGAGGAAGCAAGACCACCTGAACTACAGAGCTGCCACCCAACCCTGAGACAGGAACTGGTCCCTGAGGAGCAGGGTCAGCTCAGAAATAGTTTCTCTTCATTCTACAATTTCTAACCAGTCCCCTACCCGCAATGGCACCCCACACACAGACACCATGTTCTTTTGACCAGATTCAGACCCAAGTACCTAAATGTTTCTCCACCTTAGCCAAAAAGGAAATTTACAGACTTCTGGAGGATTAGGAAGATACACAGTATATAGAATGATAAATTTAAAATTTTTTCTCCATAGAAAGTAGAAAAGAATGGAAAGTGTTAGAATGGACTTGTATTCATTCAGCATTCAGTATATGCCAAGCACTGAATTAACTGTTGGAAATTTGGAAGTAAAACGTGTTTTCCTGCCTTCAGTGTTGTACAGCTAAGGATAGGAAGCGCCAAAATAGGGGAGCAACAGATCTAAGGCTGACTTTAGTAAGGTGGCAATGATGTCGGGGCTGACGCAGCGGGGTGGTGACATCGGGGCTGACCCAGTAGGGTGATGATGTCAGGCACGATTCCCACTCCCTGGCTGAAGCTTAGGGCAGGGCCCTGAGACAGGAGATGAGAAAAGTAATTCCAAGCGGGTTTCCTTGTAGGGAAACAAGTGGTGGGGGCAGTGCTGGGAGGGGAACGATCAGGGCCTAGGCCACACCACCAGCTGCATGGAGCTTTGCATGGTCCACGGAGGCAGGGAGGAGGTATAGGTGATGAGCATAGACTTGAGGTTGGGTGCTCTCTGTCCTAGGTGGTAATGAACGTGTTCCCCCTGTGGTTGGGGTGTCTCTTGGCTCTCAGTGGTGATAGGAACATGGTCCCCCTGAGTTTTGGTGTCTCTTGGTCCTAGGTGGTGATGAAGGTGGTCTCCCCAAGATTGGGTGCCCCACTGAGAAGGCACACTTCCACCTCTCACAGTGCTGCTGGTTTTCCTCAGATCGCCATTGAGGAGCTGGAGCGGAATCTGGTCATCAAGGTGAACAAGGATGCTGTTATGAAGATTGCGGTGGCAGGGGATCTGTTCCAGCTGGACAGAGGATTGTACCACCTGAACCTTACCGTGGGAGGCATTCCCTTCAAGGAGAAAGAACTTGTTCAGCCTGTAAGTGCTGTCATTTGTCCCTGGGGTCAGAGCCTGGGATCAGTCTGAGGACAAGTTTTAACCGCGATCTGCCATGTGTTTAGCACTAACCAGGTTTGGCGAGGGACCCAGAGAAAGGTAAAGTTTTCTTTAAAGTTAACAAGCAGCAGGGAGTAGCTATATCATTAATCTCACCATCTTTTTCAATGAGACTCATTTGAGTTTTCATCTGAATTGATAATAAAAATGTCTATTTTGCAGTGGAGCTAAAACAAAATGAAATTATTCTTTAAGCAATCAACTTTTTTGGACAATTCCCAAGAACATTTGGGTTGTTAACCCTGCCAGGATTTCCATAGGGGAAAAGACCTAATGGGGAGGTCAGTACTGGTCATTTTTCAAAGTCCTCCCCTTCCTTGCCCTTCCCTATGCCACGTGCCTTTGCTCCCTCATTTGTGTTTCTCCGTCTCCCAGCATGCTGATGTTAGTGGCCAGAATCCTTGGCATTGTGATTATAATTTCCACACCAAACATGAGAAACTAGTCATGAGCATGTCGATGTCCAAAGGGTGGGTGGGATTAGTACCGTCTTGTCTCCAGGGGGTGGAGGAGGGGCACCCTACACACACCTCTGGTATCAGACATCCATTCCAGGGCTTCGGTCTCACAGGTACCGTTTATATCCCTTACACTTCATTTTACAGATAAAAGCTGAGGTGCCCCGATTTGCTCAAAACCATGTAGCAAATGGATAGATGGGCTGGAATTAATATTTGCAGCCCCTGCACTTATATTTCCATAGGTGCTTTTTGGGTGCCAGGTAAGGATACCAGGCACAACTGCTGTATAAATGTCATCCCATGCCACATTCTTTCAGTAGTGGGGTGGTTGGTGCTCTTCACTCTGTTTTATGAGCAGGGACACACGATGTAGACAGAGCATATGGGGTTCACTACACAACATGTGTTCTCCTTACCCTGCATGGGAAGAGGACAGACTGCGTTTGCTACACACAAAAGTAGCCCACAGTGAATCATTTGTCAAGTGTAGAGCCGTTTTGTGAAAGAAATAACCTCCACAAGTAGGATTTGTCCATTTTGCGGTAGATTTCCACATACCTGTGCCAAGAGGGTGCCCGTTCATTTGACAAGGGTAGCACCAGCCACACGCCCTCTCGTCATGGTATCTGGGAGCCTATGTGGCTCCTAGGAGGCCCCTGAGATTTCTCTGTCTTTCCAGATAAACCCCCGTCTGGATGGCTGTATGAGGAGCTGGAACTGGTTGAACGGTGAAAACACTGCCATCCAAGAAACAGTGAAAGTGAACACGAAAATGCAGTGCTTCTCCGTGACAGAGAAAGGGTCCTTCTACCCCGGGAATGGCTTTGCTTTCTACAGCCTCGACTATGGTAAGTCTTGGCTCCTGTGTTGGAATGGCTGTGGCTATACTCTAAGCTAATACACACCAAAACATAGGAAAACCAAAAACAGCTTTTTACCTAGGACGACTGTATCAGGGATAAAATGGTGCCCACCATGGGCCCTGGGGCAGGATGCAGCAGGGTCAGGGCACATGCCCGACCTCTCGGGGGGTGGGGAGGATGTTCCTGGTCTGTTTCCAGTTAGCCAGCGAGGAAGAGATGACAAATGGAGAGACTATGGCCGCCCTGCTGGTGCTGTGGTGGCTTAGATGGGGAGGCTGGGTAGGATGCGAAGGATCTAAGAGAATGCTTTGCAGAAGATTCTGAGACAAGAAAAACTTAGGTTTGTCCAAGTGGATGGAGAAGCTCTCAAAAATGTACTTGACATTGCAATCACCAGTGGCTCGTGAAGAGTAAAAAGAAAGCAGTATTTAAAAATCGCAGTGTGACTGCCTCAAGCCCTCCAGTGAACTCAAGTTTTAAAAGAAAGAGAAGAACCAGAGAAGGAGAAAGGGCCATCTAGGATTAATAGAAACAGGCAGCCTAGCCCAGCAACACTGCCAGGAAGGCTGATATTCTTCAAAGAATCGAGGCTCATCAGGCTAGTGTTGATAGCAACAAAGGAGCTTTTCCTTTATACCTGGAGAAGGAAAACAAATGCAAAAGGGACATGAAGCTGGAATGTGATATGTACGCATAGCAGAAAGAGGGCAAGAGATGGGGCAGACTAGACAGGAAGCAGGTGTGAGCGGGCCAGGGGCCCTGAACACTGTTTGCACACCTGAGTTTGTGTGCGGGGATGTTGAGGGCTTGGACCTGAGGTTAGTTGGGAATCCTTGTCCATCAATAACAATCATCTAGGGAGTGAGTGGAGCTGCAGGAGGCAGAGAGTCAGCCCAGAGGCCCTCTCCGCTTATGTAACTTCTTGAAACAAAATACAATATGTCTATCTCTTTTTTTCATTATCAAATTAGTGACAATTTAGAGTAAAAACAAATAATCCTAACATACTGATAAATGAGCATTCACTTAATCATAAATTTTACGTGAAATGCATTAACATTCCAAATCACGTATGTTATCAACGGCCCGAGGATAGAAACGCTGTTTCAAGGATGTCGGCATGAACAGTTTGGATTGGTGGATGGCTAAGCAATTCTGTTGTTTGACTCTGGACTCACGAAATTTTCCCTAATCTTTTCCTAAGATGGGTTTTTAATTAACCTTTGCTTCTTGAGCACACACCAGCTGGAACCCTTATTGTCGTCACTATACCTGGGTTCCTAGACTTTAATGGCTTTTGAGTTTGAAAATGTTAGGAGATCCATGTATCCTGGCCCATGAAAATGTACATGGACAGAATTGTGTGAGCTCTCTAGACAGGTTCAAAAGCCCCTGGAGCCAGTGCATGGGACCCACGTCCGGAAACTTGTCTGATAGCTTTTACAGGTGCTTCCTCTCTAGCTCCTGGCCAGCACCCGGATCCAGGTAGGCTCTGTGGGAACGTCTCATGCTCCCTTTTCCATAGTCCGCTGCTGCCCAAGCTCCCGGTGTTGCTGCAATGGCCATTTCTCCTGGAGCCATTTCTGGCGCTGCCCTTCCTCTCTCTTCATTCTCACACCGTGAGAGTCCCATTAGGGCACCCCCAGCCCCTCTCTGGTCCTAAAATTCTGAGCCTTTGATGGTTAAATGCCCACATTCAGTTTTCCCCCTGCTCGTCAGCCCAGGAAGGCAGGCAGCACACTCCCTCCTTCAGACCCCACCTCCAGCACCCAGTGGAACCTCTATGTTCAGAGAGGGTCCATCCAGCTCAGAGTTGATAAGACCTGCTCCCGCCTCCTTAGCAAGACAGGCCATCCTCTCAGGACCTGTATCACCATCCTCCTTTGTATCTTTGCTTTAATTGTCTGAAGCATTTCCATGCCATTAAAGGTATTTTTGAGAAAAGAACCATTCACTCCTAATTGTACCTCCTAATACAATATGTACATTATTCCTTTAGTCTGCATCTTTATACATAATGAAACACCATTATAATGTGTAATATAAAATTATATGCTATAAAACATTTCATGCATTTTTCACTTAATATTATAAACATTTTTCAAGGTATAGCAAAGACATCATGGGTATAATCTCCAATGAAGCAAATGCTCCCATTACTGTACATATCATAGTCAGCTTACCAGTTTTGCTATAGTCTTGATCTGTAAGTTCTATGACAGCAAAGTCCAAGTGGTATTTAGAACTATACATTTTTTGATAAGTCTTGAACTATACCATTAATGTCCACTTTATAATACAGAAAAAGACTCACTGTGAAATTACAGGTTCTGTACTCTTTTACTCTGCCACAATTCAAAATAGTTTGGACTCACTAGGTCTCAAGGTCTGAGAAGCCCTGGGTGGGGGCAGGTAGGTAGTAAATCCCATCCTGTGCCTGAGAAAACTTCCCAAGGAGAGCTGAGGTGCTGGTGCCTTAACATAGGCTCTGACAACCAGCCATGTGCCAATCCAGTCGGAGGGAAACTTACCAGAGAACCCTCTTTTCTCTTCCTTCACAAAGAAATGGAAAACAGTAACAGGTAAAAATGCTATATATGTATTTTTGGGTTTCTTTTTTCCAATTCTGTGTATACTCAATTCAATAAAAAGTTATTGAGAACAGACCATAATAGACCCCAATTAAAGACGGGGACCCACAGATAAGTCAAGGAGCTCACAGTCCAGTGGGGAAGAGGCAGCACCTTTGATGCTAAGCCGGCCCGAGCTCGAGTATGTGCAGATGTTGCTTCAGTGTTACTCTGCCTAAACACAACTCCTTCCTCGGGACTTGAGGTTCTTGTGAGATAGAAACACTTAAAAAACCAAGAGGACGGAGGCTTTCTTCTGGTTTCTTCAGCAGCAGATGATTCAAACATAGGAAGGAAACACGGAGTGGTATTTGCCCTCAGAGAACAAGAATCCAGCCCTTTCTGCCAAAATGTGTTTTTTGGAACTGTTTGTGTAGGATATACATAGATATTATGTACATATTTCATTTAGATGCATTATATATGATATGGCATATCAAATGCATCTAAATAAAAAGTCACTCCACTAAGGCACTAGAATACTAAAAAAATTACAACTCAATATAAAATTGTGTATGGTTTTTTAGAATGACGCTTGTGGCAGCTTCCCTTTATATTGCATTTTAAACGCTTCAAAAAGTATTTCCAACCTTGTAGAGCTGCCTTGAAAGCCACACATGTAATACAGTGAGACAGGGCCGTGACACTCCAACACATCCTGTAGGAAGAGCCAAGTCCTGCAAGAAAGGAAGTGAGGGGCAGGTGGACACCCTCGGCCTACACGGCACACCTGCACCTGCAGTTTCAACAGGTCTGAATGGCTGATCTGGTGATCACTCAACGAGGCGTTCAGATCAGGGCGCTGGCATGGCCAGGAAGGAAGCAGCCACCCTTGGGTGGCTCTAGCACTTTTTGACTGTGGGCAGAGCCTGAATCATATGCCCAAGTTATTCTGTCACTTCACAGCTATGGGCTGTTGGCTCAGACGATGTCTTCTTAAAAGGCCAGCGTTGAGTTGCCGTGCAGCTTGCTACCTGCTTCTGCAGCTGGGCCTCATCTCTGCCACCCAGGGCGGGGCTGGGAACTGTCTTGAGCGCACTCTGCTCAGTCCCACCTTTCTCTCGCTTGTATCGCCTCCTGATGTGCCGCCTTCATTGCAGCACGAACATCTCCAGACGTCGGGACTGAAACAACCTGGGAAATAGAGGTCGTAGCTCAGATACGCCCTGCCACTGACACAGGGGTGCTGTTCGCACTGGTGGGTAACAACCACACCGTCGCCCTCTCCGTGGCCCTGGTTGACTACCACTCCACCAAGAAGCTCAAAAAGCAGGTACTACTTGCTATCCTGCCCCAAGGGTGGAGGGCCTGCTCCGGCATTCAGCAACACCCGGGGCTGTGTACCCTCAGGGCCCCAACCATTCTTCTGGGATCACCCATTCTCGACCTCTGGAAGTTCTGTCCCACCTTCTCACACTTGGCTTGGGGACATTGTTGACCTGAGAGTCACCTGACATAATTATACATCAAAGTTGTCATGGGCTGGGGAGGCCAGGGGTCTGTGAGCCAATTATGTGATGGGGTGACTTTCTCACCTATACTGTTGGCCAGCTAAGCAGTTTAGAACAATTTAAATTAGTTGCTCATACTTAAGTCATATGATTTCACTAACAAATTCAGATTTCCATTTTCTCTTGAAAAGTCATGTGCAAACACAGCCTGGACCCTCTGAAAGTATCGTTACCTGGGTGACAGAGGCAGAGCTCTGAGTAAACTGCCCCCTAGACAACTGTCACTTTAACACAGTCCCCATCACACCCTACTGTTTGCTGACACTCAGTCAACTATCTCTGGTCTTGGGCTTACTGTTTTCTCAGAGAACAGCTAAGAGACCCTGAAAATAGGTTTTATTCTCTTTCCTCTGTCCAAAGTGGGAAAACATGGCTGACCCAGAGGGGTACACACTCACCAGGTAAGCCTGCCCTCAAAAGCGATCAAGCTCTTTTGCCAACCAAGACTAGGCAATAACAGATTTTGTTTCCACTCAGATTCACTCACTGCCACCAAGGCACAGGTCCACACACTGTCCAGGACTGCTTTTACACCAGTCCCCAGCTTTCGGTATAAAAACCTATGGTGACCACCCAGGCAGGAAGGAGAGGGCAAGACTGCCTGTGCTGTAAAGTTCTTCTGTTCTGACATCAGAGTGTGTTTCTGGCCTGTGTTGTCAGAGGCGTGTTCTGCCCGGCGAGAGCACCCCAGGCTGCAAGGCCCACGGCCTGCTCGGATGTTTGTGTTTGCTGCCCGCCCTTGCTGTTCTGTGTCAGTGGCTTCACGTGGCAGTTTCACATGGAGGAAGGGGAATATGTCCTTTGTTCCTGGTCACAGACACACTAATGGCTTCTAGTCAGTTTCTGCTTAAGCCAGTGCACATCTGTCTGGATTACTGGAAAGTGTGGTTTCCCCTCCTGGCTCCTGGCCTGGGATGGTGTTGCTTTATCTGTTCATCCTCTGTCACGTTGCAAGGGGCCCCGGAGGCCTCCTGATAGCTCCTTCGATTTGCACATGTAGAAACTGAGTCTCACATTAGCAAGCTGAGGAACACAGAACCCAGGCCTCCTGAGCCCTGTGACACCTCTCAACCTACTGGAGCCCCTCACCCCCAGGGAGGTCTCGGGCCCTGGGGAGACTGGCAGCCCCCTAGCCCAGCACACGACACGCAAAGGTCTTAAGTTTCGGGGCTGTGCCGCCCCCACCCCTGCATGCTTAGGTGTGCTCTTCCCCTGCAGCTGGTCGTCTTGGCCGTGGAGAACACCGCCCTGGCCCTGATGGAGATCAAGGTCTGTGACGGCCAGGAGCACGTGGTGACCATCTCCGTGAAGAAGAGCGGAGCCACTCTGGCAGTCGACGGCACCAAGGGCCAGAGCGAAGTGAGCTCTGTGGAGCTGCAGGAGAGGCTGGCTGTGCTCAGGAGGCACCTGCAGGGCTCTGTGCTCACTTTCGTCGGGGGGCTGCCAGGTAGGGCTCCCTGTGGGCTGCACGCTCGAGGGTGGGGGCACCGGCGGTTCTGACCATCCCCAACTGGCTTACCTCAAACTGAACCTGGGTGTTTCTGTACTGAGATGGACTCTTTATTTTAAAGGAAGAGAAAATACAGGTAGGTTTATTGGCTGGCATTGTGATGCCTTCATGTTCATCAACACCAGCTTAGCAGCTTATCTGTTGAGGCTGAGAGCACAATTACTGGGGACAAGCATTGGCCTGAACCTGCCCCACCTCCTCTGCGTCCTCCAGGAACACCTACCTGAGCACGCATCGGACAGTGGCTCCAGCCAAGGCCTGTGGTGACTGCCCAGCCAACCAAGAGCTATGCTGGAGCCGGTGCTCCAGTGCCCCAGGCTTGCCTTCCCTGAGTCTGGGTGTCCAGCTGCTATGGCAGCAGACAGAGTAACCACCAGCCCCTCCTGTGTCCAGGAAGGACCAGCATACGCTGCCTCCTGCACACTGGGGGGGGACTCTTGTCTGATCAGTGGGAAAGTATGCTTGCCTATGTTGCCTGTGGCCATGAGCCGAGTGATCAGGCAAAGTGGTAATAAGGCAGACAAGAGCCAGGTGCTTATGTAAGCCAGTCCCCATTTGCTTCCATTGCTCAGCGCAGGTTTTCACTTGCTGCAGATAGCAGGATTTCTGTCTTGGCTCCCAGACACAAACTCCATTTTGTTTTAATAAATAAAGCTTTGAAGAGGGTAAGAGAGGACTGGCAAGCCTTGCAGCATGAATGATTCATTTGGGCCAAGAAGAAGACAATATTTATTTAACTGATTTGACTATCTGTATGTACTTCCTGGGGGAGTAAAGGGGGAGTGTCTTGCCAAAGCCTGACTGGCAGATGTTTTGTGCCTGCCTGTGGGCATGTAATTGAGCCAGGATGGCGATGTTCTGGAAGGAAAGGAAATGGTGCCCCTGAGAATAAAGTCCAGGGATGCAGAAGGACCCATGGTGCCAGTGAGCACTGAGGCGGGGGACACAGAGGGTGGGGAGTCAAGACTCCTAAGACGGTATTTGTTCTTTCCCCGCTGGCCCAGATGTGCCGGTGACCTCAGCACCAGTCACGGCCTTCTACCGTGGCTGCATGACGCTTGAGGTCAACCAGAAGGCCTTGGACCTGGACGACGCTTCCTACAAGCACAGTGATATCACATCGCACTCCTGTCCTCCGGTTGAGCAGGCTAGCCCCTAGACTGACCACTGCTGCCGGATGAGAAGCCACAAAGTACTCCTCACGCTTTCTTTTCAAAACAAGGAAAGGAAGGCATCAGTCACCCCAGCCTGCCTTGCGTGAGTGGCTCCCCAAAACACTGAATCCTCGTGAGCTGAGTTTCCTTTGAGACCTTTCTTTGCCTTGTAATATATGTGTAAATAGTTGAGAGAACTAATGTTAATGACCCGGAAGCACACCCCGACCCCGCAAAGCGTGAAGCTGGGCTCCAAGGAGTTGACCTGAGGGTGGAGGTGGGAGGCCGGCATATGCCAGAGCAGACCCAGGAAAATAATTCTCTGTTATTTTTATTACCAAATGCTTCTTTCTGACCTAAAAATACGGAAAAATAAAATATTTACAGAAAAATTTTTAACTCTGTGTTGGCAGTTTCTGTTCCTTGCACCTTTAGTGCTCAGCAGCTCGGGGTAAAAGGATAGAAAAAAGAACAGATGCTGTGGGTCTGAGGCCGAGGGAGACTCTAATGCCGACCCTGGGCAGAGCTGGCCACCCTCTGAGAGAGATGAGCCCACTTCACTGAGGAAGAGACAGGCCGGCCCCTGGGCACCCCACCTGAGCAGGACAGCGGAGGGTAAATGAAACAGCACAGGGTCGGCGCCTGCTTGTTCCTCTCTGAACAAGCCCCTCAGCCCTCAGCCTCATACTTCCTCTGAGAAGCTGTGAACAGCGCTGAAATGGCACTTGGTCTGGTGTCAAGTGCGCTGGAATCAGGAAGCCCGATTCCACTTACACCTCCCACTGGGCCTCAGCTCCTGGTCTGTGAGTGGGAGGTGGAGTAGACACTCACCACACACTGACCCCAGGAGGCTGAGGGTCAGTGACAACACCAGCTGTATGAAAATGCATGTGGAATGCCAGGAGCTACCGACACAGCGGAGGTCATGGAGGCCTGTGGTCCTGAGGGAGAGACTCGAGGTTGGAAGCTACAGTGGGGCGCATCCATTCTGTGCCTGACATGACTGCCGAGGAGGGGGCATGTGCCCCACAGTCAGTGGTGTCATCATGGCAGGTGTTCAAGCAGAGGGTCCCAGAGAAGTTTCCAGCATCTGGTGAGAATTGTACTCATGACTGAATTTTTAAAATTTTTAAATACAAAACCCCAGTGTATGTTCTGAAGCAGTAGGGCAAGTTTGGGTTTTGTTTACTTTTGGATCTTGTTCCTCAGAAGGCTGCAAAGTTTTCTATAACCCTGTCATTTTACCCTCATGGCGTTAATCCCTAAAAGCTGTATCAGCCAAGTACAGAATCAAGCAGTCTGGTTTCAGTATCTTCACGTCCTCCTGGCTGCTGAACATGAGTTTATAAGTCACAACTTGAACCAGAGATAAGCAGGGTTTGGAAGGGAGGATAGAAGCCTGAAGAATCCACCCACAGCTAAATAATGAGCACACGGATAGCAAAGTGGGCTGTGGTACCACTGAAGGAGGAGAAACTCCCCTCTAGATCTCTGGAAAAGAGGGAATGACCCCGAGGACTGCACCAGAGGCCCCTGCCTGGCTGTAGTGCCAAAGTGGAGGGACTCTGAATGCACCCAGGTTCGAGGAGACACTCGTCCCTCTTTACCCGATGGCTGGCCCACCCTAAAGAGGCAGGGGTCCCCACAACTCTTGGAAGAGTTGGCAATCACAGACACCCATCAAGAGGGGACCCCCCCACCCTCACCTCAAGCCAACCTTACCTCAAGGAAGACCAACCTGAGGCGTGAAGGTACAAAGGTGCCTTGGCGAGGACACAAGAAGTGGGGAGTGCGCGGGCCCCCCAGGTCCAGGCAGGGCTGGCCAGAGTGGCCAGGGTCAGTTCTTCTGAGGGTCACCAGGGGTCCTTGGTGCACTTACCAGTGTTCTAGGAGCTCCCACTAAAAGCCTGAATCCCGTTTTTGCTCCCCAGCCTGCCCCACAATCCCATGTGTCAGGGTACCCCGTCTACCCGGAACTCCATGGGGGGCACAGCGCAGCTCGATTAGGCTGTCCTGGCTGTGTCCTTTCTGCTGTTCTTCCTAAACCTTTGGCAGCATCTGGATAGAAGTTCTGTTGACTCAGGACTTCAGAAAACTAGTCCAAGAGGTTCTTCAGGTAATTTTCCACACTGGTGCATGAGAAATAAGGGACACTCAGAGGGCGCATGTCAGGTGTCCCTGAGCCACTCCAACCAGCCATGTCCTCGTGAAATATCCATCTCCAGCCAAGGTCACATGTGGAAGGACGGTCCTCACCCAAACTCTTCCTACAGCTATGTGGGTTTCTCCACTCTCAGTCCGTGACTGAGGTGGACAAATGCACTGGCTCACACTGTAAGTGGACCCCAAACCAAGGTCTCTTGTGCTGGCTCCATGACAAGTGGGCAGCCTGGTTAGGCTGAGCTTGTCAGGCCAGGGCTGGGAGCTGTAGAACATAGCTTCAGGCTATCCATCTTGGGCATAAAAGTCCAGTTCCTGAGAACACTGGTGTTGATCAGGGGGACCCAGGCAGGGATGGCTTCTTCTCAATAAACAGGAGGTCTCACCCTAACCCCGAAGGCTCCACAGAGCTGGCTGAGCACAGCTCTGAGAAGCATGGGAAGCACAGTGCTGTCATGCTGTCCACCTCCTGGCCTCACACAGCCTCAGGAGCCCAAAGTCACTGTGGGGGCCTGATCTGTTTTTCAACCCTGTCACTGCAGCATTCCCTACGGTGCTCTCTGATTTTTGTTCACTGTGGAGGAGGCTCTGGAATGTTCTTGTGGAATGCTCCCCTGGCCGTCTGAATGTCTCCTCCAGCCATCCCAAATTCTCTCAAGAAGGCCAGGACAGCCAAGAGCAAGGAAGACACACACTGAGCTCAAGGACTGGACACTCTGGAACCACCACAGACACGCAACAGAGGCCAGCATATTAGGGGCTTTGTGACCACCTAGGGTTCATCCTCTGTTCAGAGAGAGCTCGGCACACATCTGTTTCCTGGTGTGGTTTCCTTAGACTTTCACTTGGGTGCCAGAGGTTTTTCTAACTGCTGCCAAGAAAAAGCTTATAGCAAGTATGGAGCCAAATGCTGCAATACATTCCCCAGCTGTGCCAGCCAGGTTGGCATCCTCACCATTATCCAGGCAGGGCTGGGCTGCAGAGGAGGCTGTGACAGATGGAGAGTTCCATATCTTCCGAGTGCGAGCAACGGAGGAGGAGCTGGGAGGATTCCAAGTGTGAACTATGAAGATGGAGCTGGGAGTGGATTGTGTTGTTGATACATGGTCTGAGTTGATTTCAGAGTTTTGTTTTTTTTAATGGAAGAGGTGCAATAATTTTGTTCATTGTTCTTTGTGTTTGTTTTTAGGACTACTGACTGAGAATTCTTTTTTATATGGAGGACTATTCTGTGCATTTAGGTCATGTTGTAACCTAACATCCCTGCCATCTCACTAGATGCCAGTAGTAGCTCCCACCCTCCCAACACACACCTGTTCTTCAGATAATCAAAACTGTCTCCAGACATTGTCCGATGTCCTCTGGGTGAAAAAAATCATCTCTGTTGAAAACCACTGCATTAAAAAAAGAACAGTAAAGTTGACCCCTACCTCATATAATACAGAAAGTTAACTCTGGGTAGAGTATATATTTAAGTCTCAAAGTAACTATAAATCATTTAGAAGGTAACTATACCTTGTGGGCCCAATGTGATCTACCTTTATTTTTGTTAATAAAACTTTACTGGCACACAGTCATATCCATTTACTATTATCTACAGCTTCTTTTTTACTAAAATGAGAGTTGAGTAGTTGCTACACACCTACTGGCCTTCAAAATCTAAAATACTCACTATCTGCCCTGTTCAGAAAATCTTTGCTGAACCCTTATAACAGAAAAACATTTTCATGACCTAGCATAGGGAAATATTTCTTAAATAAAATACAAAATGTTCTGATAATAATGAAAAATATTTAAAAATTGGTCTACATTAAAATTAAGTACTTGAAGAAGAACAAAGTTGAAGGACTGATGTTACCTGACTTCGAGACTTATTATAAAGTACAGTAATTTAAAAAAAAAAAAAGCCTGTTATTGCCAAAAAAAAAAAAAAAAACAAATAAAGAACAGGATAGAAAGTCCAGAAATAGACCCACATAAATATAGTCAACTGATATGTGACAAAGAAGCAAAGGCAATACAATGGAGCAAAGACAGTCTTTTCAACAAATGATGCTGGAACAATTGGACATCTATAAGCAGAAAATGAACATAGACACCGGCATTACACTTTTCACAAAAATTAATTCAAAATGGAGCACAGATTTAAATATAAAACACAAAACCATAAAACTTCTAGAAGACAGTATAAAATCTAGATGACTTTGGATGTGGTGATGACTTTTGAGATACAACATTAGAGGTACAATCCATGAAAGAAAGAATCTACGGAGTGGACTTCATTTAAGTTAAAACTTCTGCTCCACAAAAGACACTATCATGAGAATGAAAAGACAAGACACGGACTGGGAGAAAATATTTGTGAAAGACACATCTGATAAAGGACTGTTATCCAAAATATACAAAAACTCAACAATAAGAAAAAAAAACACAATTAAAAAATGGGCCAAAGATCTTAACTGACATTACACGGAAGAAGATATTATAGATAACAAATAAGCATATGAAAAGATGTTCCACATCATATGTCATCAGGGAAATGCAAATTAAAACACCAAAGAGATACCACTAAACACCTACTAGAACGATCAAAATTCAGAACACTGACAACACCAAATACTGGTGAGGATGTGGAGCAACAGGGATGCTCATTCATTGTTGATGGGAATGCAAAATGGTACAGCCACTCTGGAAGACAGTTGGTGGTCTTTTTAAAAAACTAAAAATACTCCCACCATTCAATCCAGCAATCATACTCCATGGTATTTATTCAAAGGAAGTGAAAATTTATGTCCACACAAAAACCTGCCATGGATGTTTACAGCAGCTTTATTCAAAACTGCCAAAACTTGGAAGCAACCAAGATGTCCTTCAGTAGGTGAATAAACTATCGTACATCCAGACAATAGAATATTATTAGTATAAAAACAAAATGAGCTATTAATTCACGAAAAGACACAAAAGAATCTTAAATGCATATTACTAGTGAAAGAAGCCAATGTGAAAAGGCCACATACTCTATGATTCTAACTATATGACATTCTGGAAAAGACAAAACTATAAAGACAGTAACAAGATCAGTGGTTGCCAGAAGCTGGGGGAGAAGGAGGGATGAGTAGGTGAAACATAAGATTTTTAGGGCAGTGAAACTATTCTGCATGATACTATGATGATGGATACATGTCATTATACATTTGTCCAAAATCATCGAATGTACACCACCAAGAGTGAATCCTAATGTAAACTATAAACTTTAGGTGATAATGATGTGTTAATGTTGGTTCATCGATTAAAAAGTTTTACAAAATGGGAAAGGAAAATAACATGCATATGTGACTATTGCCACCTCAGAAGCCATTGAGTGAGGGCCCTGGCCCCCGGACTTTTTTCTCTGTCTGTGAGTCAGAACAACTTGGCCCAGCATTTCCCCTAAAATTCAGAGGGCATCTTTGTTGCTGCCACCTTTGCGTTTTCATCTCCATGATCAAGGTGGTGGAATCAGACTGCAGAAGTTTGGGACACGACGGGAGTAGGGAGGGAGAGCAGTGCTGGGTGACCACAGGCTGCTCGAGACCCGTCTAGAGGTCATTCTTTGTGGTGACGATGATGATAGTAATTGTCTTGTTAAGTGAGTATGTGTCATATCCCGGCACTGTCCTAAATGTTTCACATGCATTCCTGTCACATTCCTCTTCACTGAAATATAATTCACATATCATAATATTCACCTTTAAGAGTACAATTCAATTAAGTCACAGGTTGTGCAACCATCACCACTTTCTAGTTCCAGAACATTTCCAGCACACCACAAGGAAACCTGTACCCATTAGCAGCCTTCCTGACACCTCCCACCCCACCATTCTCCAGTCCAGGTCCCCTGAGTGCCTACTGTAGTCTGTGATCAGGAATGAAGTGGGGTAAACTCAGCAGAAGACCCACCCTATCAGAGCTTCAGGTCCAGATCCTGTGGAGCATCAAGACTCAGATAGAGCCAGGCCAAGGACTGTCACTGTGAGGCACAGACGTTGGCAGAGACAGTTCCCCCTGATCCAGGGAATGGTATCCAGGATACACTCAGGCCAGGTATGGCCTGGTGCTCTGTGCCAGGGGTGAAGGAACTGTACCTGGGGACTGGAGGGCCAGGTGTGAACACATGCAGTACGCAGGGGGTGGGAAAGGTACTCTGGATACTGGGGACCATGTGTGGGCACTTGCAGTATGCAGTAGAGGAGGTGTCCTGGGACCTGGGGGCAGGGAAGTACAGCGTGGGAGCCACCCCAGGCTGGAAGTTGAATTGTTCACATTCTTTGTGGTTGGGGCAAAGGATAAAGACATTTTTGTGGACAAGAGCAAAATTGTTGGGCTTGGAGCTTAATATTTTTTATCAGTCTCTTGGCTCTAGGCTAGATTAAAACACCTCGCAGGGCAGACAGAAGTGGGTTTGAGTAACACTGGTATGAACAGTCTGGGGAAACACTGACGCCGCTGCATGTCTCTGGCCCTGGGTCATGTGTGGAGGTCAAAGGTTATCCCTGTGTTGTCTGGCACGCAGTTGCCTTCCGGGAGTTGGTGGCCCGGGTCCAGTTGGCATAGGCTTGCTGCTAGATCTGCAACTTGGCTTCTCTGCTGTTAGCACCTGGGGTAGCACGGATCCTGATGAGGCCAGCCTGCAAGGGGGCGGCCCTTCACCCTCCGCAGGTCTGGCAGGTGCGCTGTACATGCTCAGGATTCATGCGGCCAGTCTTTCTCCCCTGTCCAGGTGCTCATGGAACAGGGAACCCACCAATGTGTTCAATGTCTTGGACTGCAAAGAACTCCTGACTCAGTTGAACAGTTCTGGTTCTTAAACTCCGGGCAGAGGAGTGTTGCTCTTTGAGGTACTTGCTATGTGACCCCAGACGTGTCAGCCACAGGGGCAGTGTGGTGGCTCTGCCAGCTTATTATTATTATTAATATTCAGTTAGATGTATCAGACTGAGGCCAGGGTCAGCCCTTTATGCCTAGTAGCCCTCACTCCAGTTTCAGCTCCCCAGATCCGTCATGATTGGATGGCCCACCTCCAAGCTCTGACATTGCGTTAGTCTATCTTCGTGTGGCTACATTTCCCACTCTCCACAGTCTCAACTAACAAAAGGAACTTTCCTTTTAATGACAAAGTGAAACAAAGTGCCTTTTTCCCCATTTAGAAACCCAGAGGGTGGACATGTCCTGTCTTTGCAAACAGGAAGTAGGGGACCACATCCCAGTCCTACGGAGGCAAAGGCTGTGCTGGGCCATGATCAGATCAGGTTCTCCTGGAAAACACTTGGGCACGTGAGTCTAAACTTAACAAAATAGTATTAATACTAACTGAAAATGTCTCACCAGACCAGTGACCAGGACTTTTGCTTCTGGTCTGTAATCAATAGCCTTTCCAAGATCAATTAGCCAGATTCCCAGGGACTGACTCACTCTGTGTTTGCTACATTCCACATGTGTCGCTTCCTTATTTGAATGTATAAGTTTGCCTTCTTTAGAGGAAACTTACTATGTTCTCAGAAAATTGAATGTGAGATGTTTCTGTATGGGGCTGAGGATAGTCTGCCTGTTACACAGAATTGCGTTCATAGCCAGTAGGGGGAGCAGGAGACTGTGTCTTTACTCGTTTCCCTCTCCTCTCTCTCCCCCTCCCTTATCTCTTCTCCCCAATGATTCAGGACTGTCATTTAGGGAATTTGATCCTTTACAAGTTCTGTGCTCACCTACTGCCTCAGGCGTGTCTGGCAGCAGGCAGGCTCACATTGGTCAATAGTTGTTGCTCTGCACCCCAGGTTCTGGCGGAAAGGCCTCAGAAGCTGCTCTCTCCCATGGTCACTTAGAACACAGGTTGACTCTTAGGGGTAACCATACAGGTGCCCCACGGAGCAGACCGGGCAGCCCCCAGACTACTCCATGAAGGATGACGGTTGGAAACCCAGACGCCTTAAATAGGAAACATGCAACCTCGGGTAGCAAACCCCTCTCCAGGTGTGGCGGCGGATTTAGAGAAGACAACACACACAGGCCGCAGTCAATTCTCAGGCCTCAGAAGCAGCGTTTTATATTTGAGCCAAAGCATCTTTTTGTTCCAAGCAGATAAATGCCAGGAGAACACAGCACTGAGGTTGGAGACTCTGCCCCTTCTTGGGGACACAAATACATCTATAAACATCAACACATTCTTTTAAAAATTATCCTTACACATGGATACCACAGGCCATATTCTCTTTGAAAAATAATAATAATAACAACTAAGTAATTAGGAGGAAATGAAACTTGTTTTTTTTGTAAGTGATGACAGAATACCAGAGCAAGGCAGCTCCAGTTAGAAATTTTAGCTCTACATGATGTCTGGTTTACATGCGGAATGAGGCAGCCAAGCAGAGGTGCCACCTGGGCCTTGGTCACCTGGGGCTCAGTCCTTGCCACTGATGCTGGCCTCTCCTTGCCACAGATGTGCCCAGAAATTGAAGGAGAGCACGGACATCTAGAACATTCTCCTGACATCTCTAGGAGATTGACCATAGAAGTAGGCTTTGTAGAGGCTGCTTCATATATATATTGGATTTGTTAAAATCCAAACAGGAAGTAGGGGACCACATCCCGGTCCTACAGAGGCCAAGGCTGTGCTGGGCCATGATCGGATCTATATATATATATATTTTATTATTATTATTATTATTATTTTTAGTCTACTCCATTTGTGTCACGGTGCGTAGGGGGGAGGCTTTTCCCCTGGAAGGAAAGGGGCCGGGACATAGAGAGGAGGGGCGTTGGGCAGAAGCCCAAAGCCGGAGCTGGACTGGGGCAGAGGCTGTGCATCCTCAGACAGAGAAAGGTCAGTGGAGGACGAGGCTGGGAAGCTGCTGGATGGCTGTAATTGAACAGAAAAGGCTTCCTCAGTCAGCGGAGAGGGCTGGTCACACACGCAGTCCATGCAGTGTGCCCCTCCAAGGGCGCACCTGAGGTTCAGGCTCCTCTCCAGACCTAGGATCACCCACTTAACCAAGGCCCTTCTAGTGAGAAGGCTCACTGATCAGAGCACATACTTAGGGAGGCTGGAGGGCAAGCCCATCCTGCCTAGCTGGGGCCCCTTTTACATAAACTCTGCTTTTGCAGCCACCTGCGGAAACTTCCATCTGTGGAATTCCTCAGACTTCCCAGCCCCAGGCACCTGCTGGCCTTTTACCAGACTGACACCAGGACACATGGAAGTGCAAATGTATCCAAGGAGAAGGCTGCCCAGATCATTTGAGAGCACCCGGGTTCACCCAATACTTTATACTTTAAGGAAACAAACAAACAAAAAAAAAAAACAAGAACTCAGCATTTTCAATGTGGCGTTATCGTTAATTTTACGTGTCAGTTTGGCCAGGCCTCAGTGCCCAGATGTTCGGTCAAACACCAGTCTGGATATTGCTGTGAAGGTATTTTGTAGATGTGATTAACACTGAAATCAGTAGACTTTGAGTCAAGCTGATCGCCCTCCATAATGTTAGTGGGCCTCCTCCATTCAGTTGAAGTCCTTAAGAGAAAAAGACTGAGGTTCTCGGGAAGAAGGAATTCTGCCAGATCTATTCTTTTTTAGGTCTCCAGCCTACCATCCTGCTCTGCAGGTTTTGATGTCTCTCTCTCTCTCTCTCTCTCTCTCTCTCTCTCTCTCTCTCTATATATATATATATATATATATATATCCATGTCTATGTCTGTATATGCACATCCATCCTATTCGTTCTGTTTCTCTGGAGAACCCTGACTAATACACAGACTTGAGTAAAAGTGATTCTGAGAAAAATCTTGGGGCATGGCACAGATGTTAAATCAATAAAATTTCCATTTTGTTCCCCCCTGCCAACAAACCTCTTAGTATTTTTTCTTAAGTTCTAAGGGTTGAAAACACTTACTTAAAATCAACATTTGAATAAATAAAGCAAACAATCCCTTTTGTGAAATAACACAGGGTGAGCGTTTAAGGGCTCTGATCTACTGGCAGTGCTGTATGGTTCCTTTGCTCTCTGCCCAACAGGTGAACAGGGCCCTGACAGGCCAGCCTGTCTGCCATAACTCTTCCTGGAGACTTCCCCACTGAGGAGCCCCAGGAGCCCTGGGACCTCAGAATTCTCCAAAGAAAATATCCTCATGAGCTGTAGCTGAAGCCAAGAATGTCACCCTGCTCAGGAGTGATGGCCGGGCTTTCAGGATCTGACAGCCCAGGGCCCCTGCCCACTTTGGTTTTATTCTTTCTCTCAAACTCACACTTCTGACCACAGAGACAAAGCAAACTTCTAGAGAACATTCTCTCTTGTCTGCTGGGAGCTCCTAGATCCTACTATCCATGTGTCTGCTCAGTTCTTCACTGGAAATGAACACCTGAGAGAACCACAGCAGAAACCACTCCAGACTACAGAGTGAACCACCATGAACCACAGGGTAAACCACCAGGAACCACAGAGTAAATGACCAGAAACCACAGAGTAAACCGCCAGGAACTACAGAGTGAACCACCAGGAACCACAGAGTAAATGACCAGGAACCACAGAGTGACCCACCAGGAACCACAGAGTGAACCACCAAGAACACAGAGTAAATGACCAGAAACCACAGAGTGAACCACCAGGAACCACAGAGTGAACCAAGAACACAGAGTAAATGACCAGAAACCACAGAGTAAACCACCAGAGATCACAGAGTGAACCACCAAGAACACAGAGTAAATGACCAGAAACCACAGAGTAAACCACCAGGAACCACAGAGTAAACCACCAAGAACACAGAGTAAATGACCAGAAACCACAGAGTAAACCACCAGGAACCACAGTGTAAATGACCAGGAACCACAGAGTGAACCACCAGGAACCACAGAGTGAACCACCAGGAACCACGGATTAAACTGCCATGAACCAAGGAGTAAAATACCAGAGACTACAGAGTGCATTACCCTGGCAAACAGGGTCTCACCAGGAACAAGCTCTGCCCACACAGGTGCCCCCACCAGGGGAGTGAATAAGAAATCTCTTAGTTATAGGATGTGAGTTAAATTTCTGGTTGTGTCCTTTTTCATAAAAATTCATTAATGCCACGCCATTCCCTGATTTTCCTGACCAGACAACTGCTGGGAGCAAGGAAGGTAGGTTCCCTTTAAGATTTTTATTTTGGCCAACTGCTCAAAATAGGCCCCAATAGCCTGTCTCAAGCCTTGCTATTATGTGGGAATAATTTTTTGCTGCTAATGACTTCAACAGAACACTTAAAGTATTCCCTTTCCTTTTCTGTTGATCCGCAGAAACAGAAGCATCGATTCCGTTGTTTTTCTCTTAAGGGAACAGGTGAAGTCTCATTGATTTGTCCTCCCCTCGAAATCTGATTATTGATGTATATGAAATTATGCTCTTACATGTGCTGGCAATAAAAGCTGATTAAGCCGTTGGGAAGAGAGCCCAGGCCTTCCTCGGGAAGGTAAAGAGGGGACATCTGCTGTTTTTGAAGAACCAGAGACCCTTGAAGGTAGATGAGGACAGAATACAATGCTGAAATAA
Source organism: Eidolon dupreanum (assembly GCA_028627145.1). Taxonomy (NCBI): domain Eukaryota; kingdom Metazoa; phylum Chordata; class Mammalia; order Chiroptera; family Pteropodidae; genus Eidolon; species Eidolon dupreanum. Next base: position 43,814,234 of record CM053508.1, on the reverse strand, counting down.
AGCGATTCACTCACCAGCACTGTGTTTTATGGATGGAGACCATCTGCCCACATCCCACACTCCCACAAATAGCACATCTCCTGAAGGAACACATCATACCTATAAGAGCAGAACTCTCACCCCGAACTCAGGCTCCAGACTTATCAAAAACCCTGCCCGCTGCCTGCCTGCAAGGACCATTCATCTAGTGCTGGTCCCTTCAATTGACATACGAAGCTGTGTGACTTCATAACAAATAACAAGGATCTGAATCTCCCAACCCCCCCATTCATCCACAGCACCCCCCGCCCAAGTACAGAAACACAATTCCTCACATATTTTAATACTGTAAACTTCCTAGAACTTGTTGATGGTTGGTATTCTCATCAACATGAGCAAAAGAACATGTGCTAAGTTTATCTGGCTGCCCCGCCCCACAATGGAAGCCTGGATAAGTTGTCTGGGCCAGTGGTTCTCACCTCTGCCCCTGAGGACACTGGGCAATATCCAGATACATTTTTTGTTTGTAAAAACAGGGGATGTACTGGCAGCTGGTGGGTAGGGGTCAGGGACACCGCTTACCATCCTACAGCACACGCAGCAGCCCCACCCCACAGAGCTATCTGGTCCCACTGTCAGTAGTGCCACGGTCTGGAGTCCGGAAGGTGAAAAATTGTCAGGGTCTAGTTCAACTATGGCGTGGACATAAGCCTTCTAGCATATAAAGAAGGAAAAGCTGAAACCACAAATGGAAATGAAAGGACAAAGCAAATGCCACTCTGCAAACAAGTTTTCGCCACCACCAAATGCCCCTCTTCCCACAGCAGCCCTCAAGGCCAATAGCATTATATTAGGGTGAATCTATGAAATCGCCACTTTTGTGAGTAAAGTGTGGTTGGATATTGGCAAATTCACATGGCCCCACCTACGTAACTTTGTTATATTGACAGGACCCAGGCACAAGGTGATATGTTTCCAGTTGCTCTGGCCAGAATTTTGCAGCACACTTTTGTTGAGACTGGGTCATGGATTAGAAAAGGCTTGAGGCCCAAAGGACACCAATAGCTGAGTCGCCAAGACCATGCAAAGCAAAGGACACCCAAAATGCCAAACAGGGCTGTCTAATGTCCATCCATGTAAAGGGGCTGTGTGCAGAGCTACCCACCATGTCTCCCCTCAGATGGGCCCCAACCCCCTTTCCAGTCCACGCTGGCTCCACCACCACGTTTCCTGAATCGGAAGACAGGAAGCCCTCGGCCCACCCTGTCTTCCTTCAACCTAAGCCTCCCTCCGAGTCCCCTCCAACCAGCGCTCTCGCGTGACTGCTGCCCATGACATGAGCACACTGGCTTCAGGCAGGCGATGCTGGGCCTACCTGGAGAGGCAGAGGGTAGGACGAGCAGGTAGGGAGGGTCGCAGGTGCTGGGCAGAAGCCCGTGTAGGCCAGGATTTGCTGGGCCGGGTTGTAGAGGATCTGAGGTGGAGCAGATGGTCTGTAGGCAAGCTGGGACAGAGGGACCTGCCACAGAGATTGGAGACATATCAGCTGGCCCTCCCAAAGGCTGGGCACCCTCGGCCTAAAGCCACCCTTCTAGGGAGTCCTTTCCTCAAGCCATCCAATTAGGTGAGGTCTGTCCTCCTATTGAGTCTGCCAGGGGTGGATGTAGTCCTCAGATCAATATCTCCAGGACTGGAACTAAACCCCTAAAAGCTTTTTATTTTTCTGTTTGTTTGTCTCAGGGACCCATCCAGATGACTGGTTAGGCCCAGGCTCTCTTTGGTGCTTTTTTGAAAAAGCAAGAAAACCACTAGTCCTTTCTCTCCAGGTACATGTAGTGTTCTTACAGGCACCTTTCAGTAAAGCTTCAGCAACAGCAAGGGGGCTGATTTCACCGACATTCTCAGAGCTGGTTGGCTGGGCTTGTGTCCTACATGTACCACCCACAGTGACCACAGCCCAGGGATTTCAGGAGAAATGCAAATAATACCAAAGCATTCCAAACTCCTAGAGTTCGTACTTTATTAGCTCACTCACAGGCTGTAGTTCTCAAAAAGAGAACAGGACATAGGCCCTGATTCATAGCCACCCACCCCTTCCCTAGAGAGGATAAGCCTACAATGAACCCCACCCCAGAGGGAAGCCAGCCATTCACATGAGGTGCTCAAGGGGTTCCCAGACCAGAGGTGCATCCCTCCCTAAGAAGACAGAATCTGGATCACACCTGACACCCCTGGGGCAGGCACTGCCGTGAGAGGCAGAGGCCGGGACAGCAGAGGTGGCTTATCTGAAAACTCATCACCATCCACTGCAGGTCCTGAGGAGAGTGGAGGGGAGAGAAAGGAAGTCCGGAACCTAGAACCAGGCCTCGGAGCTCCAGAGCGATGCTAAGCAGCCGGGAAGGAGGCAGGCCAAAGGGAGACGGCGGTGGGAGCAGAGACTCGCCCAGAGCTGCCACTGCCTGCTGCCCACCCAACAGCCAAGGAGGGACGTTGGGGGTCAGTGCAGGGGCAGTGGCTCTGCTAACCCACCTCTCACCTCCTGCCTTACCCAACCTGGGGCCACCTTCCCTCGCTCAAACACCCCCTCCACTAATCCCCCGAGTATGCAGGCATTCCCCTGGAAAGAGAATGGATTAAACAATAATTGTTATTTTTTTTCCTGCCAGGCCCAGCACTATGTGCTCTTCTAGCAGGAGTTCAGCACAAATTCACTGCACACCACTGAATTTCATTGTTTCAAGAGTTAAACTCGGAGGAGTGAATAGGGCAGCATGAAACAAGGGAGACAGAAAGAACAGAAAACTCAGGGCAAGACCCACACTCCCAGCTGCCTTGATGCCATATTCGTGAACAAACACTGTTGAGTGCCTACTGCATGCACCAGGCTGGCCTAAGAGCTGTCCCGGCACAGCTGCAACTGGGCCCCACAGAGGAGTTGGGGAGCATCCTGGATGGAGGGAACAGCTGCAGCCAGAGGCCTGGGGGCTTGGGCCGAGCAGGCATGGTGGAGGTTGAGGGTTGAGGGTCACAGAGGACAACATGGGCCAGAGAGGAGCCTGCCTGGCCTTGCTCAGCATTTGTGTCATTTTGAGGTTTGGGGAGAGTGAGGCAGGACTGGGAGTGGGGTCTCCCATGAGGGAGCTAAATATTTTGGCGTGGCCAGCTTCACTCTGGAGAACTGATGGTCTCTCTGTCTGCAGGGGGCAATAGGAAGCCTGGCCCAACTTTGGCCCTCACTCCTCGCATCTGCTCAATCTCAACCTGACCACTCTTACCCCTGAGCTTGGCCATGCGAATGACCAAGAAGAGACCCCAGCTGGGCCAGCAGGACTGTCCACCTGCATTTCTCTATGTACCTAAGGCTCAGTGCAGACTCTTCCTTACCAGGCTGAACTGAAATGACTGTGTATGTGTTGCCACCGTAACGAGGCACCAGCCTCAGGACACTCTCTGCAGGCCCCAGAGACTCCTCATGCCCTGTCTGTTGGCACCCACATCGTGACAAGGATCTGGTGACCTACATATGAAGCCCTCACATGCTGAGAGCACACATGGCTTTCAGCTGGTAATGAAGGGCCTTCGTTCCTTAAAATAATTTTTAAAGTATAAAACTCATTAAATTTATAAGAGTATCTATTAGGCAGGTGTAAAATGTTAAGAGATTACCATTCTTGCTTCTTACAACACCGTAGAGCTTTGGGCTTGAGAAAGAAAATTGTCCAGAGCAGAGTTTAGACACAAGTCTACAGTCTTCTGTGACTAGCAGCCCTTCTGGGGCAGCACTACGTTCTGATAGAACTCCCCCGCAATTTTATTTTAAACTCTAATGAATGCAAAAGTCCCTTCTGGAAAACTCACTGGGCTAACTGCTGTCCCAACAACCTTCACCCAGGCTTGAAGGGAAGATGGAACTCTAACCAGACACATTGGGCATCCAATCTCCAATCTAACCTCGCTCTTCTCCTAGAAAACCCGCCAAGAGAGAAAACTTTGAACTAGCTATAGCAGAAAAAGCCCCTGTACTGAGAGTTTTCACAGAAGGTTTCCTGTGGGACTCTCTATAGACCCCAGGCACCCTGACTTGGGAGAGCTGCTGCACCTATTGGAGCCTTTGCTGAAGGCATGGTGACTGGCGACTTTTGTCTTGTATGAGTTCAAAGACATCTTGTGACCAAGGCCAGATCTGGGGGAAGTTGTCTGCATCCTCCAGGGTGGCAGCCAGGAGAAGGGTTTGGTTCCTAGGGAATACCAGGATCTCTAATGATATTTCGGGTTTTACCTAGGGAAATGAAAACTTCAAGAAAATCTCCGATCTCAGAAGGGCTCCAGGCCAAGCTATTAAAAATAGTCAATGACCAAAGTCTTCAGAACAGCCGAGTAGCAAGAGATCATTCAGGAAGAGTTTTACATGTGGAGGCAGGTTTCGGTTTGGCCTGCGGAGGACTTGTCTGCATGTAAGTGCTCACTGGCCTTAGAGTTGAAATCAGGCAATGGTGGGTGTCTCCCTGTCTGTGAGCTGTTATGTATGCCTTGGTGTTTTGACTGGTGACATCTTCAGGTTTCTCCTTTGCCTGTGGCACCTCTACGAATGAAAAAAGACTTGTCACAGGAGGTGCCATTTGTGCACTATGTGAGAATATTTAGTTTGAAACTAAGAGATTCCACAGGGAGGGGGTGGAAGAAGGGGGTTCTGCCTGGCAGGCTCCATTCATGAGGCGTTTTCCTGTGGGAAGAGAACTGTGTTGAGGGCACAGCACAGCCCTGCGGGAGGGAGGGACTTAGCTAGAGCAGCCTTCATGGGGCAGCCCTACCAGTCACTGCCCCTTCCTGGAGCGGCTGACACTTGAGGCCCAAACTCTAAAGCGCCCGTTCTCCAGAGTCCTCACATTAGAACTCTGGGACCCCAGCCACCCCACCACCCACATCTACCTAATCAGAGGCTCCAGTGATTCAATGTGCAAACAGGGTGAGAAAAGTTGGAGACAGATACATCAGAGCGTCAAGTTCTGGTTCTCCCTCTGTAGCTGAACTTTCGTTTCCTAAATGGGATCATGTAGCACAAGCCTCAGAGGGCAGAGATGAAAGTGTTTGAACAGGATCTGCTTCCAGAAACAATCAGCGAAGACTTCCTAACATTATAAGTATGGCTGGTGGTTTTCATGAGCCTCAGTTTTCCCATTGGTGAGGGAGGATAATGCCTGCCTCAGAGAACGTGGGCCCCAAAGCTGTTCTATCTGGAATGCCGTGGCTGCCCTGCCCCTGGGCAGCACTACTCACCATGTCCTTGAAAGCCCCCAGGACAGCTGCTGTGACGATGCCCAGGCACAGGCCCAGGGCATTCAGCACAGTCGAGGCCCAGAGCAGCCGGTAGAGGTGGAGCACGTCCTTACAGCCGCTCACGCCCACGAACTCATAGTATGTTGGAGAGTACTCGGTGCTGCACGTGGGGAGGGGACAACAGCGTCACTCACGCCTTCAAGGAGGTGACCTTGCCACGCATATGACAGAGCAGGACTGGGAGGACAGGATACTGGGACCAGATAAACCAAATCCCGATGAGCTCAGGGTCTTAGCTCATGAAGGCCCTGAGGACCCTATTGGTTATGCCAAGGAGAGGCGTCACCCCGCTGTACCCCAAGGCCATGGCAAGGAAGGAACCCAGCCTCTGAGCAGGGAGGACAGCACCATCACTATGCCCACTCCCCAAACACAGGCTCTGCAAAAGGCAATGGGACCCCAACTGAGTACCCTCAGAGCAAGCAGGGCACGAAGGCTGACAGCTGAGTTCTCCCAACCCAGCTGCCCTGGCAGAAGGGTTTCATCCTGGCCCTCGCAACGTGAGGTGGTCTGTACAGGGCCCTGGACCACAGCATCGTGGCCACGTGCGAGCAGCCTGGGTCACAAGAATCTGCTGGTGGCAGCCACCATGATCCACACACGTGCTGCTCCTCCATTGTGTCTTGGAAATAGGATGGAACCCTCTTCCTGGGGAGAGGGATGCAGCTTAAAAACCCTGGATTTTTCAATAATTCAAGGGAGGGGTCCCCAGGAAGCAAACATTAAACTTCTTTTCAGCTTTAATGTAGGTGTTCAAGATATGGATACAAAATGTAAAAGACGATAGAGGGAGTGTTCCATTCACAAGTGAGGGGCTCAGAACTCACACTCAGTTGTAACAACAAGTAAAAAGCTGAACAGACTGAAACATCAACTCTTCTTGGATCATAAGAGGGGTGGTCACAGGACAAACCACTGTCCCCTAGACTGGAGATACACACAGGTGGATACAGGGGGCCCAGCTTCCCAGAGCAAGCGGACATCTCTATGGGAAGCAGGGCCAGAGTAGAAAACTGACCTGTTATGGATGGACTGCTGTGGGCAAGTCTGAGCATTAACACCTGCAGGGGACCCAGTCATGGGGTGAGGTGGGGGGCACAATATTATGAGATTCACCTCCAGGAGCTCAACCAGGTTCTCACAGTAAATATCAGAGAAAAATGTCCTCAGGCTTCCAGCAGAGGGAGGGAAAGAAACCATTCTGAAATAACCAACATATTCTTTCTTAACAAGGCCTGTCCTCAAGGGAAACTGGTTAACCTGAGCCTACTCTGCTGCGGTATTATCAAGGGAAATACCCAACTCCAGCCCCGCTTAGCCAACTGTCTCATCAGCTAAGGGTGGAGAAGAAAAACTGAGAAACACTGGTGAAGTTCACAGTCCAGAGGCACAGCTCACTGATAGAAGTGTAATCGTGGGGCTATTAGAATGTTTCCCCTCCTCCACACCTCACTACATCACTGAGCCTCAGTTTCTCATCTGTGAAATGGAGCTGACACCCTCTCCTCATGTAAATGAGAGCTAAAGGAGATGAGGTAGATGCAGTGTCCAAGCCAGGGAAGAATAGAGAAGGAAAGAGGAAGGAGGGACAGGAGGAGGAGCTCCCAATGGTAACATTCAGGAGCAGTGGGGGTCCTGGCCATCACCGGGGCACCCTCCCCACCCCACTCCCTGCCAGACTCACCTCTGGCAGTTGTATAGGTCGCAGCAGTAGCAGGTGTTGCTTTTCACCTTCAGCTGGCACTTGCCATTCAGGGAGTGACAGGTGACCTGCAAGCAGAAAGACCTTGTCAGGTCTCAGAGACCTGACCCCCATGTGCCCACTCACTCTCACCCCCAGAGTGGACAAGGCTCCCTGACAGCCAAGCCCCAGCTGCTGTGCCCCAGTCAGTGGGGCAGCTCCCCGTCCTGAGCCCCATTTCCTGATCTTCCCCTCCCTCCCCACATTCCAGGTAAAACAGGCCTGGGAATTGGCAGGGCCCTGCCCTATAGGAGGAATTAGAGGTTCAGGCTCAGCCATGCCAGGGAGCCCAGGCAGATAGCATTGTGGGACAAGGAGATAGACAGGGTTCTGGGCACCTTGCCTCCAAGCAGAGATGCCTCTAGGTGG
>CM053508.1:43752402-43806308 GCA_028627145.1 Eidolon dupreanum | reverse complement strand
GCAGAAGATATCAAAGCCAGCTCAAAACGAAGCATGAGCTACAAATGCCTCCCCTTGGCACAGAGGAAAGACATGACGACAACTGTCAGAGTCCAAACATTCAGATTTTGACTAGGGACACAGAAAACTTTATGGGATCCACAGATGAGCAGAGTGAAACCAGACACATCAACCAGTGTTCTTGCTTACCTCCGTCTGGTAAACGTCATGCAAGTATCCTACCCCACTGGTATAAAACTGGCATCTTCCTGTGGTGAGGGGCCTTGGTTCCTAGCGACAAACACAAATGGAATATTACAGCTTCATCTCCAAATCAGGAGTGGCCAGAGGCAATTTCAGACCTGTCTGCCACAGGCTCTGAGCCTAAAGGAGAGATGCCAAAGCCAACTGGAGCCTGCCAGATAAATAACACGAAGGAAATACCATAGCTCATTCCAGAGTAGCCTGTCTCCTGTATCCAGGAGGCAGATGAGTAGCATGACCCAGGGAAGCAGGCACGCTGTCCCTGCAGGCTGGGTGGACACTTCTCCCATTGGTCAATACAGGGCAGCTGAAGCAAGGTGGTTGCATGACCTTTTAAGGTGAACTCCTACAGCTCTGAACAAGAAGACCCCTTGGCTCCTGCCCCTTTCCCTAAAAGCAAAACATATTTTTCAACTAGGAGCAAGATGGATTTCACACTAATTGACTCACTCGTCCAACCAGCCAATCATCCATCTACTTACCCAACGATCCATCTACTCATTTAATCATTCAATCATCAATGCATTCATCTCTCCATCCATCCATCCATCCATCCATCCATCCATCCATCCATCCATCCATCCATTCATCTACACCTCCTTCCATCTATCCTTCTATACATACATACTCCCCCTTCCTCCCTTCTTGCCTTCCTCTCTCCCTCCATCTATCCATCCATATAACCTCTCATCCCTCCATCTATTTCTCTATTTATCCATCCATCCATCCAACCATTCTCATCCATCCATCCCCTCCCTCCCTTCTTCCGTGTATCTATCTATCTACCAATACACAAGCATACACCTACCTATGGACCTTACCCAACTGTCCATCCATGAGTCTGTTCCCAACTTTCATGAAACAGACACAGTGCCAAACTATGAAATTAGTGAAGGAGGCAAACTGACAATTACAAAGTGCTTATAACCATTATGGTAGAGAATGGCAAGGGGTACACAGAAGGGTAAAAAGCCAATGGAACTGTATAATCTGTGGGTTATAAAATGAGTTAGGATCAAAATAACTGTATTTAGTTTTATTACTGTGGTAATCATATTTCTCAAAGCATTCCTGCTTCTGACTTAAGAAAAGAGTATAAAAAACTACCAGTGACACTGGCAACAGATAAGGACAGTCAGGCATTTGTTCACCCAGGCAGCAACTACTGATGGACTGGTGCCACTATATACCAGGCCCATTCTGAAATACAAAGCAATGGGGAATGGAGCTGAGTGAGTCTCTGTCCTCATAGAGTCTATCTTCCCATGCAGGGACAGACACCAGAGCATAGGAGATATTTATAGAGCATGGAAGACAGTAGAAAGAGCTGTAGAAACAGGTGACCAGAAAGGCTGGGTGGGGCTGGCATAGAGGGTCTCCCTCAGCCCTTCTCAGACTCTAGCAATGACAGGGCAATGCTATGGGTCAGGGTCGGTTCTGCCCCATGGAGTCCCTCTGCTGGGTGCCTCCCTGCCTGTTCCCACTCCTCCTTTCCCTTTGTGGGTATTGTACCAATAAGGCCTTTTTGTCAGCAGCTCCAGCTTAGCACCTGTTCCCCCAGGGAATCAGGCCAGTCTCGGCAACACTCATGTGAATGTAATCCATGTGACTGCAGTGACATGCAGATGACAAGTTTCAGGTTCTGATGGATCAGCCCTGTGAATAGTCACCCTTCTTCATTCCTATAAACCACTTAGAAATGCCCTTCCAGACTCAACACTGATATTTTGCTGAAAAGGTCTTGATTCATGGGTTGCCTGAAAGTTACCCTCACACTGTCCTGGTCTAAGCCCAACCCAGCTCAAATGGCCGGCCACCCAGGTCTAAGAAAGCACATTTCACCATTACCTCTCTACTAGTCTTCTCAGGCTGCCATAACACCACAGACTGGTGGATTAAACAGCAGGCATTTACTTCCACAATTCTGGAGGCTGGAAATCAGAGATCAGGGTGCAAGTGTGGCTGGATTCTGATGAGGACCTCCCCCTGGCTTATAGATGGCTGCCTTCTCGCTGTGTCCTCACATGATGGAGAGAAAGCTCTGGTCTTTTTTCATTACGGCACTAATCCCCTCACAGGGCCCACCCTCAGGACCTCATCACCTCCCAAAGGCCTGACCTTCAAACACCATCACATGGGGGGTTAGAGCTTCAACATATGGATGTGTGGGGAGGATACAAATATTCATTCAGATCAGCTCTGGAACATAATGTGGCACTCCCAGCTGAGTGCCACATTAAATCAGTGACAAAGACTTAGTTTAAAACTTGGGGTTTTTGGTGAATCCTTTTCCTAACACAAAAACACCAGTGGTTCAGTTTCATTTTCTCTCTAATCTTTACTATTCAATCAGGATGAAATAATTCTTATTAGTTTGAATCAAATAAAACTGTAATCGATTTTAGTCCTGGCTAAATCACACAAACTTCATTTCTGAATTTTTGATGAGACTGACTGTAACTCTAATCTCTTCTGGAGCTGTAGAGAGTCCAGAGTCAGTGTCATTCCAGCTTAGCAAAGTGAGCATCAGGTGCTCAAGTAGACCATTTCGCACAGTTTTTATTTCTTAACCATTGTACATAAATTAACACTAAGACATTAATCATCAGACTGTAAGGCATTAAATCTCAGTTAGATCCCTATGTGTCTCCTGCAGGGGTTGGCCAGCTACAGCCTGTGGGCCAAACCCAGGCCACTGCCTGATTTTGTAAATTAAGTTTTATCGGCATACAGCCAAACTCATTCATCCACATATCATCTGTGGCTGCTTTTGTGCTTTGACAACAGAGCTGAGTAGCCTTGTCAGAGGCCGTGTGGCCATAAGCCTAACGTGTTGACTCTCTGGCCCTTTCCAAAGAAGCCAGCTTCCCCTGGTCCACTGCACACCTGGCATAAGTAGAGCCTCAGTAAGTGGCTGTAAGATGAAAGAAGGAAGCAGGAACTAGCCAGGAGGCAAGAGGACAGTGTGCCCTCGATGTCAGCACTGTGCAGTCAGTCACTAAAGATGCGCCAAAGTAGCCTCTAAAATACTTTGGGGTATCCACAAGTTACTCTGCCGGAGAAAGATGAGTCCACCCTGAGCTGGCACAAAAGGCCCGGCCAAGTGACTGCCAGACACATCATTTCCCATTTCTTCTGTAATGAACCATGAATCCCATGAGTCCTGTAGTCCAGAAGACCTGACCACATGCCCTGCTGGGTGGAAATTGATAGGTGGGCTGATTCCTGACACATCTCCTGCCAGCGATGACCTTCTGATTCCTGGAGTTTGATGTTTCACTTTGTGAGGCGTCTGGCCAATTTGGAACAAGGGAGCCTGGAATTACATCCAGTGATATTTATATATCTCCTGCAAAGATAATCGCTTCAATAAATCCTATTCGTTCATGAAACAAAGTAGAGCTGAGGAGCTGCATGTCTCTGTTTTCACTGCTGTAGTGGAGGAGATTCTGGGAAACTATTGGTTTCAAAGGAAATTTCTCTCAGACCTGAGCTGAGAGAAAGATGAGGCCTGGGAAAAGCCGGCACACACAGCAGCAGGGCTGAGACCCCACCTCCAGCTGGGACCCCACCTCCGACTGCTATGTGCCCCTCTGTCAGGAAGAATATTCTCTCTCAGGAAGGTAAGACTAGTTTTTCCTTCAAAACCAGTGTCCCCAAAACTACCTGCTAGACCCGAGCCTTCAATTTGGTGAAAGAAATAAAAATGTTAACTTCTCATAAGAAATTATATTGACCAGTTGATCTCTATCCCCATTGAGAGATAGGAATGGGTTTGTGTGACAGCCGCAGACACAGGGTCCGGAGTTGTTACTGGTGCTGTTATTACTAACTGGCCCCTCGTGGCCCCAGCAGGGCTTCATATGGGCTGCCTTGTGCAGCTGGGCAGGGTCCCTATGATAGGAGAAAGCTGCCCAAGGAGGACAACCAGCTGACTCAGAGTCAGACGGCATCATTCACATGCCCTTGTCTGCTGACCTCCAGGTCAATCTGCTAACATCGCACCCAAATACACATCCATTTTTGGGACACTACTCCCACAATGACATTCTGAGAGCAGAAAAAATTTCCTCCTTAGAAGACCTTGGAATAATCAACCCCAGCTGTCATGATTTCGGCGCTAGGACACTTGCTCTTCAAGAGAAGGGCCGAGGCACATTCGTCTTTGCATCGAACTTGGGCGAGCAAGGCCTTTGATCAATATTTGCCGATCAAATGACATTTGAGAAAATTCAGCTGCGATAGTCCAACACCAAAGCAACCTGTTGACTTTGGTAACTTAGGCACGGGGTGGCAAATCGGGTTTGGATCAAGGATATGCTTTCTGTTCTAATCAAACAGAGTGTCAAAACCATCAAAGTGAATACTGACCAGGGACTTGGTTCAATTATTCCTCAAAAATAAAAAACAAGAAACAAAAGTCTGGGACAAAGCATATACAATTTCCTAAAAAGTGCTATAAGTGTAAATATTTATTCAACAAATGATAAAGAACCTAGAAGGAAGATCGTGGTGAAGTTCTGACCTTGGCTGGTGAGTTAGGGCCTCCACCTCTTCCAGGTAGCCGGGGGCCTCTCCATGATCCCTGCAAGGACCCAGCCTACTTCACTGGATCAGGCTTTCCTAGATGGTTCTGCTGCGTTTTTCTCTGTCTTACACATACAACTGGCAGCACAGTAGACTTGTTTACAATAGCATCACCACAAACATGTAATTCCTTGCGCTATGACATTATGATGACTAAAAAGGCACTAGGCAATAGGGATTTTTCAGCTCCATTATAAATCTCATGGGACCACCATCATATGTTCAATCTTACTGGTCATTGACCAAAACATCATTACACTGCACATGACTGTAACTATTTATAGAATCTTCAGTCTCAGGCTTCCACACAGTTAGATAAAATAAACATAAAAGGATTTCACAGGTTATTGCATCAAGCTAGAAAATTCTGTCATAATCTTTTAAGAGAGATGGATTTAAACTGTAAAACCTGGGAAGTCAAGAATCAATGGATTTCAAGATGTGTTTTGTCTTAAGTTTAAAGAGACCTGAGGAAAGTTACTTGGGAAGTTGAAGAATTTGATATTGATGTGATGAGTGTGTGTGTGTGTGTGTGTGTGTGTGTGTGTGTGTGTGTGTGTGTGTGTTTTGCAGGAAATGAAAAGTGAGAGAAGGAAAGATAGCAACTGGCAAACATAAATGGAGGGAGAAACAGTGAAGGTCTCTGAGCTCAATTCTGCAACATGTAATTTTATTCTCATATGTAGATCTTTTAAACCCAGGACAGCAATTGAGAACAAAATTAAAAATATGGAACTCACTATGTGCCGAGCAGCAAACACACCATCCACGAAGGCACAGCAGAAGGCGGCCACCACACCAAAGCTGATAAACACAATGGCTGCTACCAACTGGAAGCAGAAGAAAAAGGAGGGTGTGGGCAACCAGTGTTTAACAAAAACCTTTTATGAAATACAAACCAATTCAAAGTCCCACCCTGACATTAGCAATGCTTTTTGCAGAATTCTCCCTCCTTCACCACTACCTTCTGCCCTCAATGACTTTCAGCCCAGGACGGATCCCAGGCCAGATTTCACCCCATACAAGGTATATTCTTGTTGATTTTATATCACAGAATAAATAGGTGGCTTTGTGCCTTAGAGAGCGTTTTCAGTTCTGTGGCCCTCTGCACACTTCTCATGAATAATCAGGGGTTACGTAACCAGTGCCTGCAACGGGTATTTAAACAATTTGCAATTTCTTGCTATTACAGATTCTGCTACGGAAACTATATAAATATGTTCAATGTATAAAATCTGGGTTTATATATAAGTAGAATAGATTCCTGAAACATGTAAGAACCCATACTTTTAGCTTGGACACATTTAGGGTGTCTGCACTTTGGAACCTGAGCCAGAAGCCTGCATTGACCCCTAAAGAAGCTTTGCCAGTCTGACTCCCTCCAATAGTCTGACACCCATCTCCTCATAACCTGAACGACATTTTGTCTTATTAATCTTTTAGTTTCGTCAGCCTGGTGGGCAAAAAATTTCTCATTCTTATTTCCATTTGTGTTTCTCTATTAATAGTGAGGTTGAGGATTTTTTCTTACAGTTATTGGCCATGTCTTTAATTTTTTTCTTATGAAATAGCATCAGATTTACCAAAACAAATAGCAAAAAGAGTACAAAGAATTCTTGTATGTCCTTCCCTCTGATTCCAACACCTTCAAAACCACACCAGTGACCTTCCTTATCTTAAACTCCTCTCTCCAGCAGCATGATCCTTGCTCTCAGGATCCAAAATATATGTATTTATTTACTCGACCCTAGAATATACAGAAAGTAATTTTGGAATTACTAACCCAAACCTTATGAAAAGCAAGCTACGAACTAGAGTACAATATTTGCTTGCAGTTCTTTTTTGTCTTTAGCCTTAGAGAATATGGTCAAAACCGGTTTTCCCACATGCCTTAGGTTGGTTCTTTCCCTGTGGTTGGGTTACTTATTAATAATGCAGTTGGAGCTCACTGGCTACTGTGTTGTATGGCCCTTTCCCACTCCATCTTTGTTAATCCGCATTATTTATTTGTTCAACAAAGTATAGGGAGTTGGTAACAAACGTTCCCTGGTTTGACACCTCAGAACTTTGAGTTTCAGTTTTAACGTGAGACTCCCAGTGGCTACTCAAGTTGGACAGAGGCTGAGACCCGAGGCACCGTCCACATTACAGTTCCAACGTAGGGAGAAGCAGGCCAATTCTCCCGGTCTACCTGAGATGCAGCACCTTCCCTGACACCCCATTCCAGCCCCCACATGTTGCTTCGAAATGAAAATGGTCCCTAGACATTGTATATCAGAGCTGTCACTCAAGTCCTCCTGGGAGATCTCTGAACTGATGAACTTTTTGTCCTCGGTTTCCTCATCTAGAAAATGAGGTGCGAGGCTATGACTTACCGATGCATCAAACAGAAGCCTCTGGATACATGAACTAGTCTAGGTGCTATGAGTGTAGATGTGACAAAACCAAGAGAAATCCTTGGTTCTTCCACACAGTATGACATTTTGTGATGAACTGACTAAAAGGGAACTTGGGGACTCCCTGAGGGGAGCTGTGCCTGTAGAAGCCTTGATCTGGACAACAAAAATGATTCCCTACTGGGTTGTCTACAGTGCCATGGCAGTTTTAAATCTCAACTATTCTGCACAACTTCTCTGGGTCATGTGACTCAATAATGATTGAGTAGCTGTTCTGGGTGTTGGAGAGAAGCAGAGACGAGTGGGGTGGGGTCCGCACCATGAAGAACTGATGCCCAGGGTGATAACCTCTGTAACAGGTATAAACCAAGAGCTCCAATGGGCTCAGATCAGGAGGACTCACCTCACCCTGAGGATGAGGGAAGACCGGCTAGCCCTAGAAAAATAAGCTGAATTTCCTCCAGAGGCTGCCCCTGCCAGGAGGAACATCTGAATATTCGTCAACGCAAAGGAAATGTAGTCAAAGATAAAAAATGCTTCCTTTATCTCAACGGGAAAAGAAAAATCTGTATGGCTTCTTCTCCTATGAAATTACTGCATACAAATAAAATGACTGTGATATAAAGAGTTATATAAAACTCATTTGAGAAATACCTAAATGAACTTTCCTACATTTGTATTGCTGTTATGAAAAAAATACATTAAAACATATATAAAAGATTCAGAAGGCAATTTTCAGATTTCTCAGTGAGGAGGCGAGGCACCTTCCCTTTCTCAAAGGAAAATAGAAAGCCTGCATCTAATTTGTCCCCCAGCCTCTGCTGACCTACTTGTTACTCTCAGATGGATGTTCTTTGACCTTACTCACCTCATGCCCTTCAAAGATGAACTACTAAGCCCCATGGTTCACACTTTTCTTTCAAACTGGCCTTAAACCACGAGGCCTGACCATCTAATTTTGGAATCATCTAGAAGAGAAGGTGGTACCTCCCCATTACTCCTGATGAGGATGCTTCTGTGATTAACTGCAAGGCCCCTCATCCCAGGACAGCTGACAAGAAGGACATAGCTTGCACTCTGCTCTGTAAGGGCATCCCCCAATTCTTACTGGGTAGAATTCACAGCCAGAAAAGACAAACAAGAAGAGACTCAAAAGTGAACAAAATAACTTTAGAGTTCCCGAAGTCTATTAGCACAGGGCATCCCATCTGACCCTAAAAACTGTGGTATTACCTTAGAAACTTCCAGAAGTGGCACTGTAATATGACCCACTGATGTCCTGTTACTTCTCTCACCACAAGTGTGCAACCAGAGACATTTTGGGGACCTTTTGCCCTAGTGAGTTCATGATGGACCAACTTGATGACTCCTCAGACAATACCATACTCCACATCCTGACCAGGCGGCCATCTCTGACCATGGTCACAGTTGTACAGCTGAGAGACACTCATGCGATACTTCCACCTGATTTCATCTGGAACTTCACAAAAAAAATCCACAAAAAAATCCAAATCCACAAAAAAATCCAAATGTATCCTTTAACAATACAGGACTACCTTCAACTGTCTAGATTTATAAAGATGTTCTGATTTATAAAGATGTTCTGCACAGACTGTCCCCATCATTTCAATGTCCTTCTTCATTAACTTTCAGCTGGTTTTTCCTGGTGCCTGGTTGCCCTTCCTCCTACTACCAATGCAAAAGTAAAATTGAGTAATAGCAAGACCATTCATGTGATAAATTCAGTGCTGGGATGATCACAGTCATGATGTTGCCCAAGAACCTCTTTGGTGTGGAAACCCCAGGGTCCAGATAGTAGTATTGGGAAAAATGTCAGAAATTCTCTCCTCTGACTCTGCAGGCTGGAAATGCAAAATTGCCAGAATCAGTGACAGAAGAGCTGCCTCTTAGGAAAGAACCTTGACTTTCAAGTCACAGGTGGGCATTGCTAACTTACCTTCAAGCTACTAGTGAGTTTAACAATACAAAGCCAGAAGAATGCACACAGCAGAAACCTGATCAGTCCTCTAAATGGTACAAACAAAATCACTTTCCATAATATGTGAGGACTGCCAGAACCTATGGATTTTGCAGATAGAAACTCTCCCTTACTCTAGCAACACTAAAAGGCTCTAGATTAAGGTTGTGAAATATTCTATTGCACTGTGTGAGGTCTCTTCTCTTGAGGGAAGGGCAACCATGGTATTCAGGAGGGGAAAGGTCACCTTCAAATCTCTGCTGGGCTCATACATTTGCATTCCAATAGGGCAAAGTAGATTAAAAAAAAAAAAACTAATACCAAAGAGATAAGGTTGTGGTGATAAGAGGGAAGCTGGAAAGGAAACAGATAAGGTGAGAGCTGTCACTGGGAAGGTCGTCACTTGGGGTGGTCAGGACTCTGTGTCTCTCATTCCCATGTGTCTTTCATCCCTGTGTGTCCCTCAACGGCACGTATCCCTTCATCTCCTTTTCTGAACCAATCTCCTAAAACTTTTTGCTGTGCCCTCTGGTGTTGGCACCAGTAAAATCCAGTATATGCTCAGCCCCTTTGTAACATCTCCTACGTCCTGGTTCTAGTTGGGTCCTTCTGCCCTACTCCTGGGCCCCTGGGCCTTGGGACAGGATGGGCTCGAACTTGGCGCATATTACCACGCAGACTATTCTCCCTTCTCCTCCCATAACCCCAGACTCCAGTCTGTGTCTCACACTCAGTCCTCCTGGCAGCTGTCATTTACTGATCTCCAGTTCATTCCCTCTTTCCTGGCTCACAGATCCCCTCCCCAGTGTAACCACAAGCTCGATTCTCAGCGACTCTGAGGTCCAGAGTGATCCTTCTACTGACCTGGCTCTCAGTCCCTGGACGACGTTCATCACCTTCCTTGCATGCAGCCCCTCTCAGTGCCGGCCACATGCTCTGCATTGTCTTTCTTTCCACAGGCCTGTCTCTCACTCAGCACTGCAACACAGGCACTGACACTCCGCACCCTGGCCCTTTACCCTGGTCCTGCCACATGGTCACTGGTCACCAGTCATTGGTGACCAATCACTGTCTCTGCACCAGAAGCATATTTCAGCTTACAAACCCAGGTCAGTCATCATAATCCCTGTGAATATCTGCAACCCCTTGCCCTCCCTCATGTTCTCATATTCACTTGCCAAAAACCCAAATCCAATTAAATATAGCTCTCCAAATGTTCCACACCCGAACAGGTGAGCATGAAGACCTGTCCTCACTTAATTCAGGATCACACCAGGCCATACCTTCTCCTTCCTCCAACCCCTCACATCCCTCCTTCTCTCATCTTCCTCAGCAGCAGGTGACCCTATGTGCTCAGCTCCCTGGGAAAACAAAAGTAATCAGAAGAGAACTTGCACAAGATCTGACCTCACCTGCCAGCCCCGCACTGGTCCCCACACTCCGTGTCCCATTACCCGGGACAAAGGGCTGCACACCTACCCAGACCAGCAGCTCCATACTTCTCGCCCACCAAGAACACCATGTGACCAGTCCTCCCACAGCCACCAGTCTTCATCCCCTACTATATCTTCCCACCGGCGCAGACATGCCAGAATTCCTCTTTCCTTAAACAACAAAACCATTTTCTCTATGTCTCCTACTCCAGTAGCTCTTCCTCCTCCACCTTTTTGCTTCTCTTAAACTCCTTTGGAGGGTTGCTGTTATTGCTGTCTGCACACTCGCCTTCTGTTCCCACCTTGTCAAGGTTAGCGATCACCTGCATGGTGTAAATCTATGGTCGAGCCTCAGACCTACGGAAACACTTTCCTCACAGCTTCTGGGATAACAAACTTACTAATTTAACAAATGGTTGTGTGGCTACTATTCTAAGACTTTCTGAATATTAGCTCATTAGCATTTCTCTCTCCTGCTTCCCCCCTATTCCCTGTCTCCTCCATCTGCCATGCTGCTACCCCAACAAAGAAACTCAGGAGGGCCTCAGAGTTCATCTTATACCACCTTCACCCCTGCACTTTGTCTCCTCCATCTACACCCCTGCGCTCTGCCTCCTCCATCTACTACACCCCCATCCTTTGGCTCTTCCGTCTTTGCTGCTATATTTCCTCCTCTCAACCACAATGGATGAAGCCAAAAATCAATAACAGATGGGAAAATGGAAAATTCACAAATGTGTGAAAATTAAACACACATTCTTAAACAACCACTAGGTTAAAGAAGAAATCACAAGAGGAATTTTAAAATATTTTGAGAGAAATAAAAATGAAAACAAGAACAGCCAAATTCATGGGATGTGGCAAACACAATGCTCATTAAAAAGGAAGAAAGATCTCAAATTAACAACCTAACACCTTAAGAACAGGAAAAATAACCACAAACTAAACCTAAAGCCAGGAAAAGAAAGGAAATAATAGAGGTTAAAGCAGGTATGAAAGAAATAGAGAATAGAAAAACAATAAAGAGAATCACTGTAACTGAAATTTGATTCTTTGAGAAGATCAACAATATCAACAAGTCTTTAGCTAAACTGACTAAGATGAAAGAAAAAGCAACTAAAATCAGAAATGAAGGTGGGAACATTACAACCAACTTTGCTGAAATGAAATTGATTTTAAGAAAATACTCTGAACTATTTTACATCAGAAAATTTGATAATCTAGATGAGATGAACAAATTACTAAGAAGAACAGAGATTACCAAAATTAACTCAAGAAAAATTAGAAAAACTCAACAAACCTGTAAGAAGCAAAGAGATTGAATCAATAACAAAAAACCTCCCACAAAGAAAAGTTCAGGACCAAATTGCTTCACTAGTGAATTCTATCAAACATTTAAAGAAGAATTAACATAACCTGTACTAGAGCTCTTCCAAAAAATAGGAGAGGAGGGAATACTTCCTGACAAATTTTATGAGGGCAGCAATATCCTGATACCTAAGCAGACAAAGTTATGAAAAGAAAACAGCAGACCAACATTCCTTATGAATATAGAAGTAAAAATCCTCAATAAAATACTAGCAAACTAAATCCAACAGCATACTAAAAGGATCATACCCCGTGTCAGAAATGTAAGGGTGGTCCAACACACACAAAAAAATCAATAAATGTAATATACCACATTAATAGAATGAAGAAAAAACAACCTAAATTGTCATCTCAATTAATGCAGAGAAAGCATATAACAAAATCCAAACTCTTGCATGATATAAACACTCAACAAACTAGAAGTAGAGGAAATTTCTTTAACATAATTAAGGGTATTTTCCCAAAACCCATAGTTAACATCATACTCAATGATAAAAGACTGAAAGATTCTAAAAGGGATAGAACAAGGATGCTCACGTTCACCACTGCTATTCAATATTGTTCTGGAAGTTCTAGCCAGAGCAATTAGTCAGGAAAAAGAAAAACAATGCATCCATATCAAAAAAGAAGAGGTAAAACTATCTCTATTTGCATGATTACATATATAGAAAATACCAAATAATCTCCATAAAAAAAACTACCACAGGTAATAAATGAATTGAGCAATGTTGCAGGGTACAAGATCAATACACAAAATGAGTGATGTTTCTATACACCAGCAATGAACAACTTGAAAAGGACATTAAGAAAACAATTCCATTTATCATACCATCCCCTCAAATAAAATACTTAGGAATAACCAAAGGGGTGAATGATTTGCACACTGAAAACTACAAAACATTGCTGAGAGAAATTAAAGACCTAATTAAATGGAAGGAACCCACTGTTTATGGATTGGACAATTTGATGTTATTAAGATGGTAGTACTCTTCAAAGCATTTTAGAGATTCAATGTAACCCTTATCAAAATGTCAATGATGTTTTTGCAGAAATGGAAAAGCCATATAGAAGTGTAAAGGGCCCTGAACAGACAAAACAATCCTGAAAGAAAAACATCATTAGAGGACTCATGCTTTCTCATTTCAAAAATTACTATAAATCTGCAGTAATCAAAACAGTGTGCTGTGGACATAAGGCTAGATATATAGACTAATATCTATATGGCATTAAGATTGAGAGTCCAGAAATAAATACAAACTTCTATGGCTAATTGATTTTTTACAAGGGCACCAAGATCAATGAATAGGGTAAAAAAGAGTTTCTTAAGCAAATGGTGCTGGAACAACTGGATACCCACATGCAAAAGAATGAAACTGGACCCTTACCTTATACCATATACAAAAATTAACTAAAAATTGATCAATGAGCTAAACATGAGCTGAAACTATAAAACGATTTAAAGAAAACATAAGGATAAATCTTCATTACCTCAATTTGATGAGGAATTCTTAGATTTCACAACAAAAGCATGAGCAAATAAAAAGAAAAATAAATAAAATGGACCACACCAAAATTTAAAACTTTACGGTAGAGACTATGTCCCTTGTACATATTAGGGTCTTGATAACTATTCATTGAAATGAGATACATCTTTCCAGACACACAGGTGATATAACCCATTGCCTGAGACTGAACTTTCAAATTCAAAGGGGAGAGGTTTCTGTAGGGAATTCTGCTGGCTGTCAATCAGCATCCAGCTCTCCTTTCTTTCTTCATAACTAACGTCAATTGTGTTTGGGTCCCTCACTTCCACATTAGCCGTGTCCCTCTGGGAAGCCAACACCACCCAGGTTTTAAGTGAGCCTGTTGGTAAGGTAATCCAATGATAGGGATTGGTTTAGACATGAGCATGGACCTGGCCAATGAGATATGTGAGGGAAGGTCTATCATGTACTTTAGGAAAGTTGCGTCCTTCTTAAGAGAGAATCAAAAGAAGGCACCATCTTCTTTCTCCCTTTGGATGCTGCTGTATTGGGAGAATGAAAACCCTGAGGAGGGCAGAGCGGAAAGAGAGAAGGAACAGGGGCCTCGGACACAGTAAGCCGTAGAATCAGCCAACCATATAACCACTCACTCTGCATGTCCTGAAGGGATACAGATCCTTGCAGTCTCTGCCAGTTAAGGCTGCAGTTTATGTTTTTTTGCAGCCAAAACCATTGTAATCACTTCCACCTAAAATTCATGTCTTCCAAAGATTCATTTATTCATTAAATAAAGGTGTATAGGTGCCCACTTGGTGGTGTGAAAACTGGATTCGCATCTCAGGGAACATCGTTATAAACAAGTAAGTGCTAGGAAATGTAATTGTTGTAAATGTTTGGAGGTCCAGAGAGCTTTTCTGAAGACCTGACATTTTTGCTGAGATCTGAAGAAGGAACTAGTGTTTACTAAAGCTGAAGAAGGTCAGGGTATAGGGAGAGAGCATTCCAGGCAGAGAGACAAAGAAGAGAATAGATAGAAAGGAAGAAATGGAGAGATCAGCTGGCAGCAAATTGACAAGGAATGGCACTCATTAAATGTTTATTTCTTCCCTCAGCACCCAGAGAGGAGAAGGAGGGCAGCCTAGAATGCGCCTCTGACTTCTCCAGGCCCTCCCAGGAGGTGGCATTGGCGACCTGAACCCCTAGGTAGAAATCTTGATAGGAACAAAGCAAAGGCTCTGCTCTATTTAGGGTGAAAGGGAGTTGAAGTGGCTCTCCTCTCATCTTCCCCACCCTCTCCATCTTCAGAACAGACCACACATGTCAGAGATAGAATCCATCTTGTAGAATAAGACAGAGGATTTTTATTACCTAGGTGGAAACTGAACACTTCTGTATGTTCTTAGGACAATTCGTCATGAGAATTTGTTCTTACCAAAGCTACATAGCCACAAAAAACAGACATCCAGTGCATCTGGTCCTGTGTAAATTCTCCCCTGTGGACATGATCAACCTAATCACTGTATCATGAGACACTTGCTCCCAGGACCAGTGGAATGCAGAGTGAGGCACTTTCTCACGCTTGCTGATCCACCAACACTGCTTATGAGTCAGAATGCAGGACAACATTCTTTTAGAGGAGCTTGAAGTTGAAAAGAACAGGCTGCTGGTGAACAGCTGGCTGGAGAGCTGAAGGCTGGCACACACATGTAGCCCACAGTGTGGGAAGCTCCAAGTTAGTGCAGCAAAATGTGCTCTGAGTTGCATACCTGGCCCTGCATGCTTGGAAAGACTAGCCCACAGCCCCTGCTGCTGGGATTCCTCAAACAGGAAGGAACCAGGACTGGGGTTCAAATGCTGATGCCGTATGAATGGAATGGAGGCCAGTCCTAAGAGGTCAGAGAGCCTGAGTGTTTCACATGCCAGCAAGTTACAGGGCAGGGGTCCAGGTGGGCCTCACTTGGGCCCCTGGTGAGCTATAAGAAGGCAGGTCCAGCCAACAGAATAAAGGTTTTAAGGAATCAGAACTGCTGAGTCAATTTCCGAAGCAGCAGATACGTGTTCTCACAGGCCTCAACACTCAGGTGCTTACACACTAGAGCTTGACCTGTTTTCCTACAACCAGACCGAGTTTCTGTCACACAACCCCCCAGTCAGCCAGATGACAAAAAATATAGTCAATTCTGTAGCTTCTCCATTCACCTCCCTCACCCCAACTCCACATCCTTCTCTCAAAAAATTAACCAAACATCTGGAAGATATAGGTGATAGTATCTTCAAAGGAAGGTGTCACTCAGGGTCCTTTGTCCTTCGGCCCATCCCCTACAGGCACGGCCCAAGGAACTGAGCGGGGAAAAAGTGAAGAAAGTATTAAGTTACCTGGTGAGACACTGCAGGGAGGGCTCACCCTTAGAATATCATGCAGGCTAGCAGGGGACCACATCCTGCGATAAACGGACACCTGTGAGGGGCTCCCTGTATCTGCATCCAGGCTCCTGAGGTGAGATGTGGGCATCCAAGGTTGGATGGTGTGTGACTGGGGCCACTGCCCTCCCTCTGCTTCCCTCTAGGACAGCAATCACACATGACACCTTTAGAGGAAAAGCAGATGTCAAGCGTGGGCCCAGCCCTATCTGCTCAGCCTCTATGTGGTTCACTGTGGACGTGGGCAGATTTCCTTCCTGATGATCTTCAGATCCTCTCAGTGTAGTGACATAGGGTCTGGGACTACGGTGTCATGTCTACCCTGCCTAAAGCCCTTTGGTTGTCCCTTTGTTTTAGCCCCATCCAACTCAGTCCTGGGAATGGCAAAGGCCATCTGGGGTTTCTATGTGAGAAGGTGAAGAGCTGGATGTCCCCCAGAAGGCTGATGAGACTCCCAGAGCGTCAAGACCTGAAGCAGAAGACATTAAACGGAAGAGTGGAGGGGAAGACAAGCAGGAGCCCCGTGTCACATAACACTCAAAGGAACAGGAAAAAAGCTTATCTCTAGACCAGACAACCAAAGGCTAATAACCTAACCCTCTGAAAGAAAGGTTTCCTAATCTATAAGTTACTTCTTATTAGTCCCATTAGTTCTTCATGTTCAGTGAATTGTAAACTACATTCTAGGAGGATTCCAGTGTGGGGTGGGGGTGGGGGCATGCACACACAAATGGTGGGGGAGATCAGCAGTTAACAAACTTTTTAGGCCCTTAACTTCTCCATTTCTGGCTTTTGATATCCTTTGACCAAGTTAGACTATAGAGCTGTCAGTGAAATCAATGACTAATATGTCTGTTTGGGTGAGGAGAAAGTAATAACTCATTCATGGATGGAAAAGTATCAAAAGCTGACTCAATTTGGAGCATTCTTTGGATATCACTGGAGACCGACATAATAATGGGCAGAGATAATGGTGAAGCCACTTCTAGTGATTAGATTCCACCCTTTAAATTGAACAGAGTGAAATGATACCGTGTAATGATATCATTACAGATGAAATGATATCATGTCTGGGATTTGCTTCAAAATAATATGAAAAGGGAAGAAATGGGTGGGAGATGAAATGAGATTGGCACAGAGTCAACAGTTGATAAAGTAGGAGATGGATACAGAGGGGTTCATTATACTAGTCTGTAGACTTTTTAGTCTGTTTAAAATTTTCTATAGTGAAAAATTAAAATAAAAATAAATCAAGAAAAATGAAAGCATTCTTTGTATGTAGATGCATTTGAAATACAAGCACTTTCTTTAGCTGGCATTTTCTCAGCCTGCTATTATTTCCTTTTGAAAAAATTAGAATCTTCTGACTAACCTATGTGCTTAAACACAGTATGTAACAATGGCTACTATTCTCTGAACACCTGTTGTGGGCCAGCACTGTGCTAGATGTCCTCACATGCGTTAACTCAGATGCTCCCAACAATCCTGAAAATGAAGAAATTGAGGTTTGAAATGGTCAAGTAAGTTTCCCCAAATCACACAGCTAGTCACGGTGGACATAGGTTTCAGCTTTCATAAATATTAATTTAAATGTCAGATAGTGAAATATATGTTTATCACACAATGTTAGCCTTGGAAGAATGCTTTCTCTGAAAAGGCAGAAATGAGATTGTATAAGCAACGCCAGTCAGGAGGATCTGCTTTGAGGAACCTGGGTGGCCCCCAGCGTACAGGGAAGCTTACTGGGGAGCTGTACCCCAATCTGCTCTGGCTACTGCTGTCGCTTGTGGATTTTCATCCTTTCACTCCAAGGCCCACATTTCTTTTATGAAAAGCCATAGAAATAGAACTCCATCATACAGATTGGAAAAAAAAAGAAGCAAAACTATCTCTATTTGCAGGTGACATAATCTTACAGGTGGAAAGTCCTAAGGACTCCACTAAAAAAATGATTAGAACTAATAAATGAGTTCAACATGGTTGCAGAATACAAGAACAACATAGAAAAATCAATTGTAATTTTATGCACTTTGAATAAACAACCCAAAAAAGGAAGTTAAGAAAATAATTCCATACTTCTCAGCCATTAAATAAAAAAAGATGAAATATCATCATTTAAAAAAAAAACAATGTACTTTCTTACCATTTGCCTTCGATTCTCCACCAGGTTGATGCCAATAATTCCTAAGAAAGATCCAAAGCCCAGCTGAGAGCAAAGGGAAAACAAGGGATAAACATCTGATTAGCATGCCTAGTGGCTTGATTCTGACATTTAACAATAAACAATGCACAGAAGACTGCCACCCTTAAATCATTTTATCCAAGGGTCAAGGCTGGCCACTCCCACCTTGCCAAGTTTCAACCACTGAGTGGCAAATGGCTTCATGCATGTCTGGATGGGCTTCTAAGGCTCCATCAAAGCCAGTGATTGAAATAGAAACTGCTGAGACATAATTCACCTCATCTTCTACATTCAAATATTTGAACTCTTACACCGGTTTAACTCTTGGCTACAGGAGAAAAGAGGATTAGGTGCCGCCTTCCCCCTCACAGAGGACAACCTCTTCATGGTAGACCAGAAGACTCATGAGCCCATTTCTACATCTGATCATCAGATGAGAGGCTCACCTGCTGTTTCTCCTAGGTCTGTCTCAAGTCTCATAGTTAAAGAAGGACTCCTTAGGTAAGATATTAGAAAACTAGAATCAGGTATTTCAAAAGAAAAGTTCCAGTCATCCATGAACACTGCTGACACTGCTCAGAGATGAGCTTTTGATTCAGGTGAGCAGGCAGACAGGTAACCTTAGGGAAGGAGAGGAAAGAGAGAAAGGAGGGCACCAAGGAGCTCCTGAGAATCATTCCTCTTGTTCAAGAAAGACTGAGCTCTCAGCACCCCCAGGTGGAAGTGGATACTGGGATGTTGGAGAAACATACATGGCTGTCCTCATCTTATAATGAAAGATCCATGGGCTGGGCACCTGAGTGTGTCCAGGGGACACAGGTGTGTTCATCCTCCCATGCCCACCTTGTGGAAGGATTTCTTAAATAGCTTCTTCTCAACTTGAAGAACATAGAATTTTAGCAACACCCCCAGATGACACTGCTCAGAGCATCTGGTGACAAGCCCCTCACAGACCATGTGGTGCTGCTCCACTGGGACCCTGCATTAGAGCCACTCTCACACAGCAGGTGAGCGCTGCCCATCAGACTTCTGCGTGACCGTTGGGGCCAGCCCAGAGACATCTGACCAGCTGACCCACACAGTTATGGAGTCTCTCAGGTCATGTAGTCAAATTTAGTGCACTAAAAATCAGACCTATTTATGTCTACAGATGTCTTTATCTGTAATGATATCTAAGGAGATGGACATGTAAGCACAGACAGATTTTACTAATAATTTAAGAATTCTCAAGGAGTAAGGGGAGACAAATGTTTTCTTTACATGGAACTTTAAACTCCACCATTCAAAGATATCAAAATTCTACTTCAACATAAATGTATTAAAATATATCTATTAAGTTTCACTAAGTTCCATTTTTTCTGGACTTTAAAAAAAATCCTCTTTCCAAAATGTTGAGGTGCTTAGCCTCAGTTTCTTCCTGAGATCCACTCTTTGCTATAAGTTTCTAAGCTGGACACAGGATCTCCACGGAAGTGACTTTCATCCCCATTTTCTTTAAGTGAATTTCATCTGTCATCTCCATAGTTTACTTTCAGAACCATCCAGCTGAAGCTAATTTCATTCTGGTCATTCCCCTGGAATCAGGTCCCTTGTAGAGCAGAGCTCTGATGACACCAGGACATTCTTTAGGTAGGGAATCCTGAGTCAGTGAAGCTTAAATAACAAGCCAAAAAACTACTATTCAGGACTGATCTTGAGACTTTGCACGTAATTTGGGAGGACACATCCTCTCAGCCACTAGCACCACCCCCTGAATTCTAGGTTCCCCTTCTTGTCCAGGGCACATGGCAGAAAAATGGGGTCTCCAACGCAATGTCGGCTTCCTGAGATTTCACCAATAGAACTTTTTCTATACAGACACTATTTATATGTGTTTACTCATAAATTATATACAGGTAGATAATGTTGGTATATAAAGCACAGACAAAAAATAAAAATGAAGGATAACATAAAGATTAAATGAAAATATTTGTTAAATATTTTTAGATGTTAAAAATGTCAAAAACCTTTTCATTCTTGCTAAAAATGTCACCGATAATATTAGTAGCCTTGATAATACTTTTAGTGAGAGTAATGTGATCAAATTAGCTTCATTTTTAAAAAATCTTGGTTTAGCACTTTATGACACAACAGCTCAAGGTTCTGGTGCATTTTAAGGGTGTCATAACTGATAAAAGGCAATTTCACAGATGCTCCCTATGTACATTGCAGACAGCTGGAGCAAATTTTATTGCTAATAAGAATGGATGTGAATTAATAATTCGAAAAATCTTTCTGATAATTCTGAATTTGGGTGACCACTTCTTGCCAGTTCTGATAAGGTGTCATTTTCCTGTTGTTTCCATGAGATACCATTATTAAAGTAATCTTTAATCCGGGTGCCTTGGCAGGTGTCTTTTAAAGCTACATGTCCATTTTCCAAGGACTAGTCTGATCAGCTTAATCTTGTGGGGCTAAAATCCTCGGGGGGCTCTGGGGGAGAATCTGGGCCAGGCCTTTCCCATGTCCAGAGCCATCACACTCCTTGGCCTGTGGCCCTTCTCCATCATCAACATCCTCTCCCATCACATGGCTGATACCTCTCCTTCGCCTTCCTCCACTTCTAAGTACCCTGTGCTAACACTGGACCACCTGGACGATGTAGGATCATCACTCCCTCTCGAGGCCAGCTGACTAGCAGCCTTGATACCCTGTTGCTATGTAGCCCAGCACATTCACAGATCCTTCAGTGACACAGATGCCTTCGGTGTTATTATTCTGCCAACCACAACCACCAAGAGAAGTTCCCGTACCCTAAACCTCCAACTCTGTGGAGCTGGAGCGGACTATGTCACCATGCCACAGCAACCTATGGTGCCCAGTGCCCCTTTTGGGACTGCGTCACTCACAATGATCCCTGGGTAGTAGCCCCCCACAGTCACGTTCTCCGTCCTGGTGGTAGCAGCGAGGCCAATGGTCAGGATGAAGACAGACACCACCAGCAGGGACCCCACAAACCAAAGGGAAGTCTTCTTTCTTCTCACAAACCCTTTTGGGAGGAGGACAAACGAGGAAGCCATTAGTAAGGGACAGGGCTCAGAAAGGGGGTCCTGGCAAACATGAGCACATTTGGTGTCCTCGTGGATCTTCTCCCTGAGCCCAGCAGGCTCTGGAAGGCCTGGTGGTCCTGGAGCCTGGGGGGCGCACCCACTGTTCTCTCCTCTGGCAGTGCCCACCTCAGGTGCACCAAAGCCTAACCATCCTGTGACTCCAAAACAAAATAGGGGATGAAAGAAAAATGTGATGTTTCTTCCTATGCCGAAGTTTTTAAAGCAACAGCATGTGTGTGTGTGTGTGTGTGTGCATGCGTGTGTGTGTGCGTGTGCGTGTGTATGTTTCATGGGGAAGCAGCTGCATATTTGATTATAACCGCTAACTCAGATGAACACTGGAATCGCCGGCATGCAGACACTTTTTACACTCTAGAAGGTTTGCCTCCAAAGAGTCACACTTCTGCAGTCTTATCAGCAAAGCGTAATGGAAAGTCAAGGTTACGACATCCAAAAACGGGATTGTTACATACTCAGAAATAAATTACACAAAACTATAAATCAATGTGCAAATCCAGAATAACTTGGCTAATCTGAGCACACTGTTTTTATCCAGCTGACCCAGCAAGGGCATATGTCTCAGGAAGGACACCTCATTGTGGAGACTTAAGGGAACCTCGTGGGAGCCCCCCTCTCTCCCCTTGCCATCAACTCCTCTCAGACTCAACACAGTCCTCAGCACAGTCCCATTTCCTCCAGACCCTTGGGAAAACACTTCTCCTGAGAAACTCATCCTAAACCACCTATTACCTTCATCCTGGAGGAAATGAGAGCAATTCATTCGCTAAGATTATAAACCATGAGCTCCCAAACAGCCAGCAGAAAGTGTCGGTCCAGGTGCTGCCTGCAGCTCCCAGGACCTTAGGATGGTGGGATGACTGCAGGAGGGGGCTCCCCTCTGCACAGGCGGCCCTATCCCCAGCGTTATCTGCAAGGCTCCACTCTGCAAGACCCAGCCTCTCCAGGCTCAGATGTGGGCGTTTGGGATTCACATCTCAGCCATCTGCCTTGGAGTTCCTGCTGTTATATGTTTTCTGCTAAACAGGCAGGTTTATCTCTTGTGTCCACAGGGGTGGATTCTCTTATCTGACCCCTAGCTGTACCCTGAGAGAGCTAGGCCGTTGCAAAATTTTGAGCAGAGAAGGGAGGTGCTCTGGTTTCCTTTTTATTTTATTTTTTTTCCTGATTCCTGCAGCACTATGGTTGCTGTTCTTGTAGAAGTTCATAAAATAATCATATTAATGATAACAATACTATCTAGCAACTGGATAGCAACTTTAACTTTTCTCGGAGTCTAACTTTCTTTTCTTGTTAGAGCATGACCAGAGGATTAACCTCTTTCCTTTTCCAGATTACCCTCACCAGCCTCCAAATACCTGTGAATGGAGCCAAATGCCAATTGCTTTTAATTAGTGCAATTTCCTCTTCAGTTATTCTTTCTTAGGTTCCAATTCTGATGTTTTGATTGTTAAAATGCATTTTAAGAGCAATAGGACTTCTAAAGCTAAATTTTATGGGACTAACTACTTGAGAAAATTATCAGACAAATGCCTTTCTCCTCAAAAGATTCTGTATTGTTATTTTACTTAAGTGCACTGCATGTCTATCATGTGAAAATAATTAAGTAAATGCCTCAGCACCTGCTTCAAAACACAGTTTTAACCCTCTCATAGCTCACTGGGGGATATATCTGTCTGCAGAACCCCGACAACTATATCCTTGTTCTTAAAGCTCATGGCTCTGTTTTGATTCATCCTCTCAGAAATGTTGGCATGATGAATAGGGATCTGATGAGATCTACTAGGCTAACAGTATGTGGTCAGCCCTTGTCAAATTCGTTAGTGACATTCTGACATGCTAATCACAGAGTAAAATGTTAAACATATCTCCTCTGAGCTCATGGAAATCTTCCTATGAACCATTTTCAATATAACTTTACCACTTTTTCCCAAGTCTGACCTACATGATAAAAAGCAAAAGGTGTGAGCTATCCCTTTTTATCAGGATTTCTATCATAGGTTCCAAGGTTAATATAAGGTCTGGAAAGACAGGAACGCTAGAAAGGAATGGTTCTGAACAAACTTATTCTAATGACACATATTGTCGTATTTTTGACTCCAGGTAAAACAGAGATAACAAAAAGAAAAATCCTGACCTTATTCTTTATAAATATAGGATACTACAAAAACTAAGAAAATAAAAAGTTAACTCAAAAAAAATAAGAATATGTAAAATCTTTATAATTACCATAAGACATGCATTTTTAGATCAGGTTTTGAAGAGAAAAGAGGGTTTGGATTAGAGGAAGACAACTAGAATTACCTGAATTATTCTCTAGATTCTCCTGTCCTGTGAGCAAGATTATTATTATGTGCATTTTTATAACTGAAGCGCTCTTAAGACAGTGCCCTGTTAATTAAACTATCTACTGTTTGGTGTATAACCTTGGTGGCAGCTTACATGGACTGTACCAAAACTGATCTGCTCAGACCAGCTGTGTGATCTTGGGCAGCCATTTACCCTATCTGAGCACAGCAGAAGGAGAATTTCATAAAATCAGAGGCTGTGTCTGTCTTGTTCGGCACTGGATCCCCAGGCCCAGCTCAAACAAGGAGACAGTTATCTTATATGTTGAACAAATGAATGCACTTCAGCTTCTTGACCTGTGAAGTGGAGATAATGATAACCACCTGCTTTACCCACTTCTTAGATTGTTACAAGGATCCAGTGAGGGAAGATATGTGAAAGTTCTAGATATATTTTTATGAACATAATGAATATATTAACTATGGCATTAATGAATACATTAATCATGGGTGGTATTGACGTTAAGATGGCATAGCAATTATTCTTAACCAGTGTTTCTCCAGCTGGGAGTCGAAGGAGCAGTTCTAATATATGAATCTGAATGTGCAACAGCTAAATCTTACCTGTCTTACTCGATGTTTTTCCAGACTCCCAGTTTGTCCTCTGGTGTATCCTATCTAGAATATCTCAAAATATCGCCTTGTCACTCCCCATTAGCCCCTCCAGTTCTCTTGCCCTTGCTTGTCCCTACTCCCGGCCTGTCTCTGTCCCTCAGCACTTTCTTCACTTAGTAGAATCAGGAAGGGAAGGAGGATGTCACAAAGACTGGGGGGATTCCAAGGCATGGCCTCCCTGCTGGGAGGGCCCAGCCCTCCCAGAAAGAATGAGCTCTTGTAATCATATGGGGACACCTAGTTGTGGAGGCAAAGTGACAGTTCCAGGAAAAGTAAACCAAGGCAGAATGATGTGCCCCTCAGCCATCAGTTTCCCCCTTTTTTTTTTCTGATTTTAATGAAACATATGCCCAAGATAGTGAACACAGAACTGTAAGTTAGAAAATACTCAGAATCACACCTAGCTACACTAATGTTTAGTGTTTTTACATAAAACATCAACTCTTAGTGTTTTCTTAATTTACAATTCCTCCTCAGGAGAAAAACAAAGTCAAATGTTATTTTTAAACCATCAAGTCATTCTAGTATAATAGTATAGTAATAACTAGTTAATAACAGATAGTTATTAATATTAAACACTAATAAGTAGTTTCATCCTAGAGGATGAAGATGCATGTAAATATTTTACCATTGCACATTTTGCCTTAGAGTGGGGGATATAGAATTGTTTCATTAAGGAAGAAACCAGAGTCCTTGATTGTTATTTTAAAATCAAACAATATTACTAATCTTATTTTTAAAAAGAGACTTCCTACAGATCCTCCAAACAGAGTTAAGAGGTTAAACACCTGAAGTTTTTGATCGGATTATTTCTCAAGCAAGCAGCAGTCCCCGGAAGACATCATCTGATCCCTCATTCCAGCTGTCTAGCATCCCTTCCCTTGGAACTATTTTTT
This sequence comes from Eidolon dupreanum, assembly GCA_028627145.1. Classification (NCBI taxonomy): domain Eukaryota; kingdom Metazoa; phylum Chordata; class Mammalia; order Chiroptera; family Pteropodidae; genus Eidolon; species Eidolon dupreanum. Next base: position 43,781,250 of record CM053508.1, on the reverse strand, counting down.
CTTTTCTTTTCAAAATCTGCCCTGCCCTCTCCCCTGCAGGAAACAAGTCCAGCACTATTCCCATCTTGGCCACTTCCTGGTAGAGAACCAAGGCCAGCGCCCCACCTTGTGACCTTGCAGCAGGTGTCCTGCTTTCTGGGCCAGCGCCAGGCTTCGAGGCTGCATCAGGCTTGATTCAGAAAATCAAAGAACTAAAGATTCTGGGAATTTATTTGGGGAGAAGTCCGTGGAGGAGGGTGTGCTGGAATAGAGCAACACCGATTAAAAACTGCAAGAGGCCTTGTCACTTTAAGCAAGAAGAAGCTCCCTGGCTCGTTGAAACAAACTTTTCCTAGAATTTTTTAAGAGACTGGAATTGGGTAGAAGAGAAAAAAAGGAAATGCAGTTTGGAGTGCCCCATTCATACATATCCTGGTCTATTGCTCATAATGAAAGATAGTGGGAAAGAGACAGGGAGAGACACTAAGTCAGAGACATACAGAAAAAAAAAGAGAGAAAGAAGAAAGGGGGAGAGCGAGTATGAGTGAAGGGCCTGTGCCAGTGCAAGGATACCACAGATAAAGTTCCAAGGAGGCGGGAAGGACTAGACCTGCGCTCCTGGGGCTGCTGGGACTCGCAGACGCCGGGGACAAACCAGCGGGGATGCTCGAGCCCTCTCACCTGTGGTGTCCAACAGGTCCAGGGGCCCGGGCACTGGAAGCGCCGGCGGCTGCATCCTGAGGCTTCCCGGCGCGTTCCCAGGTGGCTGCTCCTCCCGCACCGCGCGCGAAGTCGGCTCTCTTGACGCGACAGCGACAGTCGAGGTGCGGTGGCAACAGAATCTCCTGCCCGAGAGCGCCGCTCCTCCTTCTCTTCTTCTCCTCCACTCCCTCTCTGCGTCTGTCCGCTTGCTTACTTCCCTCCAGTGCTCCCTTCCTTACCTCTGCCCCCTCCTTTACCCCCTTTCTTTTCCTCCCCCTGGTCCCCTCCTCTCGCTCCTCTCCCCAACCCCATTCTTCCCCTCCTCTCCCACGGTCTCTCTTCTCTTCTCTCCTCCTCCCTCCCCTACTCCTTTGGTCTCCCCCGGCCCCACGCCCCACTCCTTCGCTCTCCTTCTCCCAGCTCCCCAGCCCTCCAGCCACCTGGTTTTCCTGGAAATCAGAAAGTTCAGGTGCAAGGCCAGGAGCGAGAGACAGACGCAGGATGGAGTATACTTCTGATTTCTGGTCTTTGCCCACCACCCCGGTCCAGTATAGAAGTAAATTAAGAAATGAGTGGTTGTCATGGAGACACCTATTCCCCACGTTTGTCTGAATTGGAAAACAATTCATAACACTTTCTGACAAAAAGCAAGTCTGATTTGGTTGGTTGCTTTGAAAATGAAGACTGGCTCTGCCAATTAGGGTACCGTTGAGTGTTTAATAAAGTATAGCGCACATTGTCCTAAGCACCGTGTTCAAACTCCTCCCTTATGTAGTCTTCACAAGAACCCTACAAGTTAGCCACCGCTGTTATTGCCCTTTTAAGATGAAGCTAGGGAAGGTGAAGTAGCCTGAGGCCACACAGCTAGTAAGTGGCAGACCTGGGAGATCCTTCACAGGCAGGCAGGCCAAGCTCACTTTCACCACCCTGTGCTGCAATTTGTTCCAAACACTGGATGGGTTTGATCTGTAGTTCCAAAGTTTTGCTGAAAATATGTTTTATAAATATGTGTGAGTGCTGTCAGAAATAATATTTATTTCCCACTAATAAATTTATAACAGAAAATTCTAGATGCAAACTTCAGATGGGCACGTTTTTGAAAATTCTTTCAGAGCAAAGAATCTCAAAAAGCATGGCTCCGAAGGGATGTGACAGATGTAAGTGTGGCCCAGGAGTCAAGCAGCTCTATACCTCAAAACATCACATTATCCTCTGACAATGTCAGTATTGTTCCCCTTTCACACATGAGGAAACCGAGGTCCCAGATTCAGAATTCCTACAGAGCCTGTGTGTTTAACTGTAGGGAAGGATATTGATTAGAATTCATTTCGTAGAACCCTTCCCCACCCCAGGAGCCTAAGCAAGGCAAACACCAAATATATGAGGTACATTGGCTCTTGTGCCAATTATACTAACTGACGACTGGTATACCCCATCTCGGTCTGACACAGGAGGCCTGTAGCAAGCTGAACTCTGCAGGGAGCAATAGTCTGGAATCAGGGTATTTTTTAAATGTAATTTAATTAGCTTTTGCAAAGAGAATTATGAAAAGATGAGGGAATCTGTCTTTTACCAGTCCGAGGATAATCATAGGGACTGGACAAATTACTATTGACATTAAGAAGATAAACTTATTAAAACAGTTATGATGAATGTGTGCTGCCCTCCCTAATACCAAATTCCTCCTGCTTTGAATAAATGTTTAAAGTATCCTAGGACTTCTCGTACATGAACACAGGTCCCAGCTGGTCCTTGAAACAACTGAGTCTCCCCAGTCTCTCACCCAGAGCCTCTGAGTTAAGAGGGATTCATTCTCAAACTGTAGGTCCAAGTCGAGGGTGGGAGATGGGACTAACATTAGCTGAGCACCTGCCATCTGCCTCATACCATGATCACTTTTTCAGTGCTGCCTTATTTAATTCACACAGTATTATACGCATTTCACAAATGAAGAAACTGAGGCACTGAGAATTTAAATAATTTCTCCAAAGTCAAGTAGCTAGTCAAAGGCAGAAACAAGATGCAAACCAGGTCAGTCCCATTTCAAAGCAAAATTACATCTTCCAAATGGGAAAACATGTATTTACCTGACTACGGACATTTAATTCAGTCTTTTATTCATGCAATCGACAAATATTTACTGCATTTCCTCTATGTGCAAGATACTAGGAGAGCTTCAAAGATGAATTATATGGAACTGCCTGTTAAGAAATTTATAGCTAAAATTGAGAAATAGGAGGAAATATAATGCACTATTATACCATAAAACATATGATGCTAATAGCAACTGTGAGTGCAAATGCCCAGCTAGAGAACTACCAGGACCCCCACAGGCCTAACCCTTGTGGAGATCAGCCCTCTTCAATGACCAGCAAGCCTTGCCTTTCACCAGAACCCCCAGGAGCCGGTACTCAGGACTCTTCAATCAGAGCCTCTGGAGATGGGAGAATATTTAAGGTTCATGGGTGGGTCTGTGAGCAGCTGGGACTGGGAATCACTTCTTTCAGGACAGATGGAATGCTAAAGGGTAGAAGTGGAGGATAAGTGGTTTCAGAAAGAAGCTGTGTTTGTGTCAGTTGTAGAGAAAGGAGCTGTGGCGGGACAGAGGGTGGGGGTGGGATGGGGGGGCAGAGTTCCAGAGGCTCCAGCAGAAAGCTAAGTCAAAGGGGCAGAAAATCGCCACGTCCCATGATTCTGGGCCATGGTGGTGCCTCCCTTCTGTCTCCCTTTGTCCTGTTCATGCCTGGTGGTGGACTTCTCCCAGTATGAGGGCCAGTGTGACACCCAATTCTCCTTGGAGCCAGCATGGAGGAGTCCCCAGGTCTCCTCTATGGGTCCCCGGTCAGTGCATTGTCTTTGTGTGCCCCCCGAAGCACGTCAGCATTCACAGGCATATGGGCACACACGCACACATGTTCATACACACTTGGTTGGTCCTGAGTTCCAGTCTAGATAGTGCTGTGTCATTCAGTGACAGATGGGGAACAGGGTGTGGCAGGAGGTATATCTGGCTATCAGTCCTCACGCATTGCCCCCCTGTCCACCACTAAACTCAGTTGGCTATTGTGGCCAGCATGCCTCTGTCTCTTCCTTGCCTGGTGAGAGGTTGGGGTCCTGGTGACCGTGGGGCCACCACTTGGTTTTGCTGCACCAAAGGCTAGTCTGGGAAGCAGGGCATAGGTTGACTGCTCTGGGTACAAGCTGACCTCTCCCCTCTACCTTCTGTCACTACTCCTCAGTTATTCAGGTTTAGGCTTTAGAGAAAGCAAAGATGGAAAGGCTAGCAGGATTTTTGCCCATCCACCATGCCACGGGCCTCCCCCTGAAGCCATGAATCTCACAGGCTCTGGCTTGAATGGGGAAAGGGAGGTAGAAGAGAATTTAGAATTTAGTGTCTTAAATTATGTGATCAGGGTGATTTAAAAATACAAGATCAGGCTGCCCAAAGAGAAGATGTTTGCAGTCCTTGATCCTGTGCCAGTGGTGAGGGGACCCTCCCTGGTTGCCCCGGGCCATCGCAGAGGCAGAAACTGGCCAGGGCAGCTGACAGAGCTGAAGCAGGGCCTTCCCAGGGACTATAACAACCAAAAGCCTTGCCGATAAAGGCCGGTCTGAGAGAGTGGTGTGCAGGGATGGCCACAGCACATGTTCAGTTCTATTACGAAAATAAATTCATCAAGGGCAGGGATGTCTGCCCTTTTGCTTCCTGCTTAGAACTATGTCTATCTCATGGCACACACACCATAAAAATATGTTGAAGGAAGACTGAATAAACTTGATTCCCCAAACCACTTAGTACCTGCTCCCTGCCTGGTCGGGGCACATGCTGGGCACATCGTCCCTCTCCTACCTATGCCCTCACTGCCTCTGCCCTACTGGGGGGAGAACTTATTGGAAGACCCACTACTTCAGTGTGACTGATGTGGAAACCAGTTTATTTGAGCAGATGGGGTCAACAGACTCTCACAACAAGGACATGGGTTCTACCAGCTCTACAAAGAGAGAGATTAAAAGAATCATAAAGCAACCTTCATCAGCCACAGGCATAGTTTGGTTTCTCCAGTTTGTTCCAAAGCCACACGCCATTCAGTCCCTGCAAATCATTGCAGGAACCTGTGCGTTCACAGCCTGGCTCCCGGCTCTCAAGGGTTAGTAGCATGCAGGCAGCAAAACAAGACTCCTTCCTGTAACCAAATAACCCTGAGATGACACTCAGGGGATGAATAATGCACACGGGAGCCAGGGAAACGGCAGGTGGCCCCTGTCTGCCTGTACACACAGGTGAGGTGGGTGAGGGAGCAGGGACAAGACAGGAGATGTTCTCAGAGACATGAATTTTTTAAATTAAAAACACCCAGGACTTCGCTAGAAGGCCTTGTAACCATGATCTCCCAGGTCGCTCTAATAAGCCCAAGCAAGAAGGTTCGATTGTCTGTGACATCTCACGTTTCAAGGTTCTTTTGCTCCCATACTTCCCATGATTCCCTGGAGCAAGGCCTTGGATTTGCAACCACAGGCTTGTCCAATGTTTCCTGTTTTAGTCAAACAACGTGCAAAGTGCAAGTCTCAGCAGCCTGGTGGTTGCCCTGTTAAAAGGAGAAAACTATATCCCTTGCAGGCTGTCCTCTTGCCCATGGCACATACTAAATATTGACATGCCAGGGAAAGGTAGCCACCCTCCAAGCTTTCCTGGAACCACAGGGACAGGAAATGAGACCCACTCAGTCTTTGGTGGATCAAATGCCAGGCTGCAAGTGCTCTCCGCACACCTGTTTCCATTAAACCCCACATATTGCATTGGCCCTGGATAATCTTTTCCCTCAGCCCATTTACCTTGAAAACAAGAATGTTGAACTTGGAAGAATCTTTTTCTACTGTAACTGGGGAATTGAGGTTTGATTTTCGAACCAAGCCATCTTATCTTCATTTTAAATTGTCTGGGTAGCATCTGAAAGCCTTTCTTATTCATTTTTTAATTTCGTATTTTCAAATTGAGGTTTTTCTTTCAAAACTATTCTTCTATTAGCTAGCATAATTCCTGTAATCTCTATGTTTTATTTTCAATTGAGGCCCACTTGTGAGTCTGAACACTCATAGGAGGGGAAGGAGAGCCTTGTTATGAAATAAAAGGAGCCTTTCTAAGGCTCATTCCAGCTGAGCTCATGTTAGGTGATTATATATTTTGCAAATCTACAAAGACTGTAGACAAGAAAGAACAGCTGGCTATGAGAATGGAATAAATAACTCAGAAGAGGTGCAAATGAGAAGTTCTGGCCATGTAACCTGTTTCGCATGACAAGACGGGACCCCAAATGTCCCATAGGCAGTCTCTCCAGTCCCCTGGTTGGGCCTTTGGGAGCACAAGGCTGGCGTCCACATGGGCTCCCTGAGGGCTAACCCAGGAGGGGACAGTGCAGAGTTTGGGAGAGAGCTCGAACCTAAATGTCCTGTCCATGCCACCCCAGCAGCCATGGAACAGCCGCTCCCATTCGACCTCACCACACCCACATTGTCCTGTTTCTTTGCTGAGATTTTCCATTTTTATTTGCGTCAAGCATTTTTTAATTTCTTGTGAAAGCATTTTTATGATGACTACTTTAACACCCTTGTCAGAGGATCCTAGCATCTGTGTCATTCTGACGTTGTCACTATCGATTGTGTTTTTTCATTTCGGTTAGGGTTTTCCTGGTTCTTGGTTTGATGAGTGACTGTCCATTGTATCCTGGACATTTGGGGTATTACGTTAGAGTCTCTGGCTCTTTTTAGAGTTATCATTTTAGCGACCCTCCTCTGACACAGTGGCACATGAGTAATTAGGTGGGTAGAGAAGAACAGAAAAGCAATTTAACCTAATTGACAACACATGCCAAGTCATTCACTGCCTTAAGGGAAATACCTGCTCCTTCAGTTAGGCAGGTGTTTATTGATCACGTGGCACAGATGTGGGCACAGAAATTTGTTGCTCTGGAGGCAGCAGGCAGCCTGGTAGTCTGAGCAGGACAGCAGGTCTCCTGGACCCAGGTGAGCAGAAGGAGAGAGCTAGAGTGAGGACTGCCATACACTACCCGACAGTGGTGTGCCCAGTCAGGGGGACTGTACCTGAGAGAGACCCACGCCGGAGGTCTCCAAAGGCCCGTGAAGAAGTCCCACAATGAAGAGTGGTCGTAAGTGACTCTCAGGAAGCTCAGAACTGCCCTGTCCACCTTCCTCCCTCCCCAGACTCACCTCCAGGAGCCACAAGCTGAGGTTGACTGGGATTGGGGGGGGGTGGGCGTGGGGGACAGGGGAGCTCAGCAGGGAGGGTGGGAACATCCCTCCAGCCCAGTTGGGAAAGAGATTTGAAGTGACTGGAGTCTCAGCCATCACATGGACAGATTGGGAATTTAAGTTAGTGCCTTGAGACCGCTGTTACTTAAAGTGGCAGCAGACAGATACATGGTTACCTCTGGGCAGGGGAACAGCAGGGTCGGGGCATGGGCTGATGCGATGCCAGCAGCATCCTGGTTCCTGTGCCAGCAGGGGCATCCCTGGGTATCACGGTATGGTTATGGACTGAGGATCTATGATTTGTTTTCCCATGTTAAATTTTATGTTTAAAAAGTTTTTAAAAATAAAGTGACGATAGGCCTTTTGATTGTCTATGTGTGAATACATGGGCTGACTTGAGTTTTATCAGGGGTGGGAAAACACAGAGCCTGAACAGACTCTGAGAGACAACTGAAGTCACAAATACGTAGCTTTTGTGATTATATCCCAACAGGTCCACAAGTTCAATGGAATAACTTCTTGTTCATAGGTTAAGTCATGGGCGTGCCAGATTTAGCTGAAAAACAATGAATAATTTTTTTAGTGTATGTCCTATCCAATATTCGAGACATACACTAAAAATATTACTTGTTGTTTATCTGAAGTCCAAATGTAACGGGATGGCCATCTGACCACGAGATAAATGCTTGTGATGAATCTAGTGCTACAAGAAGGGCCTCTCCCTTCAGGCACCTTGAGACCTGGACAGACATTACGATGATACAAAGAGGGGGCCGGGGCCAGGCCTCTAGCCATACAGCTAAGGCTGCTTAAATTACCCTTTAGGGCCATGGGGTCCTAAAGCAGAATAAATAGCTTGGGAAAAATCAGAAATGAGTCTTCCTTGCGTGAGAATATAAATTTAAGTGAAATGAAATTTATAGCTGTTACCTAATCGATGTGCACCGTTCTAGAAAACCAGACTTAGGTAAGGGCACAGAGATTTGTCCTGCCTACATCTCAGCATTCCTCAGCCCCCAGGTCTCTCATCATGGGCTTTGCCCAGGGAGATGTACAGGTAATGGTTTCAGATCACAAAGCAAAAAGCACTGGATGCCTCTCCAAGGCCCTTCCAGAACATTCTATGACTCTACAGTACCACACATGCAGTCAGAAAAGAAGGATCATTCTGGTAGGGTTTATTTCACCAGTCCAAGGTAAAGTCTTCATGTTCATAAGGTAACTCTAAAGAACACACTTGAAATGTCTCCGCAAAACTAGAGAGTCTATACCTAACAGTCACCTATACCACACACGACGGCTTAGGAGATAAGTCATCTTTCCTACAGAGACTCTAGACAAACTAGGAGGTAGTTGGGTCCCAGTTAGGCCAGCAACCCTCCAAAGATGTCGATTGCCGAGATCCACTTGGCAGGGGGAGCAGATGGATATCTCCATGCCCTGGGCCCTGGAGTGGCCAGGCAGCAGCGGGGCAGGAGCTGGGCATAAAGGAGAACCAGGCTGGGGCCAACAGTCCAGGCCTCTCTGGTGGTACCCGGGAGCCCGAGAGCCGTGGTTTGCCAACCCCTGGACCAACCAAGAGAAGGCTACCTGTGAGGACAGGGCTCTGGGAAGTTGCAGTTAAGGTGTCAGGAAACCCAAATTGAGCATCCTCTCATCTAAGCAGCCATTCGCCCTGGCTATAGAACACCACTACTAGCTTGCATGTCCACATAAGAGCATGGAGAGTTATACATTGTTGGTATATTCTGTCCGGGAACCATTGTGGTATCTCTTTTGAGTGAAGTGGGGCAAAAGAAGTGGACTATGTACAAGCTGGGGCTCCTGACCCCAGAGCTGGGAAGTCTGGCTGCTCTGAGCTTCCTTTCTCCTGACGGTGCTGTGAACGTCTCAGCCACACTGGTGGCCTGGCCCAGAGAGCTGCCCATCACCACGGTGGGCTTGGCTGACTCACAAAGGCGTGTTTGTCCCCGCGGGCAGAGGAGGAAGGTCCCTTTTCCTCCACCTCTAGGAAACCAGACACATTCCTGACTTGGACGAGGGAGCAGCCTCCTTCACAGTGACCCCCTTCATGTCATCGGGCATCTGCCCATCAGCACGCCATACGTTCAGGTCCCCAAAGACGCCTGTCTCGATCATCTCCTCCTGCCAGGGAATGGAGCAGTTGCCAGTGGCAAATTCCTGGAAGAATTCTGTATCCGCTTTGTCGAAGACCACACCTCTGACTGTGGAAAAGGCCCCTACGTCCTGGATGTTCTTTGCATAGACAGTTTTGGAGTCTGGGATGAACGGGGGTATCAGCATTCCTGTCAGAAGACAGAACACACAGAGCATGAGCCAGGCATCTGCCAAGAATCTGCTCCGACTCAGTCTCACTGCTGTCCTTCCCAGAGTATCCTGACCACTAACAAAGAGCACATCCGAAAAGGTCCTGGGCATCCCCGACAGAGCCTTGTCACGAAGGACAGCGTGTTCTCTCCCCTCACCATCTCCTCCCCTCATGCTGCCACACACAACTTCTCTGCAGACCCCACGCCCACGCTCTAGTGCCAGCCTCCCCGGGCATTGCTGTCTGCAGATCAGACACCTAGAACCCAAAACGCCCAGAGCTGAACCCTGCATCTTCTTTCCAAAGCAAGCTTTTCTTTCTAACCTGCTCAGGACCTGTGATTATCCAGACACCTGATACAGAACTTTGGTCACCCAGGACCCCCCACCTAGATTGACCCTTCCTTCTTCTCGCCTCTCACTTTGTCTCCCCTCTCTGCACTTGGACCCTGGGCTGCCACACCATTGCAGCATCCTCAGGACTAACATCCTAGCTCCAGTGCCTCCTGGTTCTGATCTCTCAGAGCTGCCTGACCTCACCCCATCCTGGACCAGTCTTGACAACTCTCCCTGGCAGAGCTCACCTTTAGATCAACTGGGAGCTGCCTCTGTTCTGACCCTTCCTTGCAAAAGTAACTTTTCTTATTGGGGCATCTGCTACACACAGCTCTGTCACCTTGGGGCCCTTGCCGTCTAGTCACATGTTTAAATATCCTATCTGTAGGTTTTGGGGGGGGGTTGGCTATGTCCTACACTTCTCTCTCTCAGACAGACATGCACAAACACACACACGCACACAAACACACACATGCACATAAGCACACATGTGCACGCAAGCACACACATGCACACAAGCACACATATGCACACAAGCACACACATGTACACACATGGATCTTGCACATGACATCTGATAACAAATACTGGTTGAATGAATGAATTTCTCCCAAGGAGACAGCTTGAGCATTCATAAGCTCCTCGAAAAGATAGGGTGTAGAAATGCAAAACAGCAGGTTTGGGTCTTTAGTTCAAAGGTAAGCCAGCATATTCACTACATATCCTACCCAAACTTTACCGGCCTCCAGCAGATTTCCCAAAAAAATCTAATCAATTAACTCCCCATCCTAGGATGTGTGGGGGATGAATAGAGCAGTAGAGAGTGGTGGTGTTACTTGGTACAAGGGCAGCTATTGGAAGAGCATCACCCAGGCCATTCCTACTCTGCTGACATCGAGCTAAACCTAGGAGATGCCAACAGCAAGCAAGAGTCACGTAACAGACCCATCGCCTTTGGTTCCCCCCAGATTCAAAAGCATGCTAACAGTACCAGCCTCAAGCTGTCTCCAGTTAATGTCCTTAAAGAGGGTGTTGGCACGGAGCCCATCACAAGTCCCGTCTCTAAACCCCAGGCGCTTCTCTGGGTCCTTCTCCAGCAGTGCCTCACAGAAGTCCTTGCTGGCCTGGCCGAACTTGTCCGGGTACTTGACTGGCTCTGAGAGGATTCTCTGCTTGAGCTCCTTGTTCTCCACCTGCACAGTGGGACACATATCACGTTAAATCCCTGGGAACCCACCGACGAGGCCAGAGCTGGCATGTCAGGCTCCAGGAGATTGGACAGCCCCTGTTGTGCCCCGGTTAGCACTCCTCACAGGAAGAAGCCTGCCCTCACCCACACTGGGGCGGAGGCGACAGTAAACACCTGAGTATACGTCTCTTCCCCAAATAGCAGTTAAAGGGCTCGATATCTCAAGTAAAGGAGGAAACCCTAAAGATGCTGGTCAAAGTCAGGGTGCAGTATAGTTTAGGGAACTCTGGCTGATGCCTTGGCACATTACATAATTATTCCTTATCCAATGGAGAAAAAAGAACAACAAAAAATAAAAAGTCAACTTTATAGACCTGAGCTGGCCGAGAGGTCTTCTAACTGAATAGAAACCTAAGGGTGTGTCTACGGCACCTTATTTTGAATCAGCTCTGTGGAATGTAATTTACATACCACAAAGTTCTATCTTCAGTGACCCCAGTGAAGGGTTTTGATCAGTCTCCATGAAACCCCCCCACTATTGCCCCAATGTACCCTGAGTCCTCTGCAGCCCATCTCCACCCCTACCTCAGGAAAACACTGACCCGTTTCCTCTCATGATAGATTAGATATGGCTTTTCTAAAATTTCCTAGAAATGAAATCATTCAGAGTTACTTTTCCGTGTCTGGCCTCTTTCATTCCGTGTAACAGGTTTGAGACCCATTCGTGTTATAAGTATACTTAGGTTCCCTCTTTCTTGTTGCTACCAAGGTAGGGTTCTATGGCACAAATGGACCTCTGCTAGGTCACTATGTGCATCTCATAGAAGCTCTCCATGCTCGCTTACACACAGAGAACAGGGGTTGTGGTTGGGGCTGTGGGATCAGCAAAAACTGAGGTAAGAGTCTGGAACTTCTAGTGTGGCCTAAGGCTGTCTACCTGCATGTGGATCTCATACCATTTTGTTTTACTTTGTTCTTCTGAGCTGTTGAAAGTCAGGAGAAAGAACTGGTTACTAGAGTTCAAGGTGGAGTTGCAGAGACACAAAGTGACTCAGTGTTTTAGTCATGTGGGGACTCTCTGCCCTTGGAATATTGAGAACATAATTTGTTTCACAATTGTCTTAAGGGACAATAGTGAGGACCTGGTGTGTGTGTGGGGGTGGGGGGACACACTGGGAGGTTCAGGCAAAAGAACGTGGTGGGCGTGACCTGCATACAGGCCAAGAGGCAGTGGAAATGAGCAGGAGAGGGGCCACGTCTAAAGACTGCTATTCACACCAGGCCCCCAGAGGTGCCTCCTTTCCCATCCAGCCTCCTCATTCCCAGTTCACAGAGATGCCTGGGGCAGACCACAAAGGAGAGAAACGAGGAGCGTGGGAGGCCAGGGGTCATGGCACAGCATGTGATGTCTACTTTTCTCCAAACATTCAGAAAAGCTGCTGTGCTGTGCCTGGTTCAGGGAGAAGGTTCTTAGCATTCACCTGCAGTGAAGAGCATGAAGGCCGTCAAAGGGACCAGGCGGCTAGGTGGGGCAGGGCTGGTGGTACTGAGAGCTGATCATGGCAGTGGGTTTGGAAAGATGAAGGCACCTGAAATGCTCCTTAGTGTTGAGAGCTACATGAGATGAAATCTGTGTCCCCTCTCCTCTGCTCATAAAGGACCTACCACCAGAAGCCCAGTGCTTGAACATCTCCCCCAACAAGGAGGGTCAACCCCAGAACAGCTGCAGGGACACTGGCTGGGCCACCTCATACCTTCTCTCCCCGGGCTCGGAATGGTCCTCTGGCCGCAATCATCTCATACAGCGTGACCCCCAGGGCAAAGTAATCCACGGAAAAATCATACTCCTCACCCCGCAGGAGCTCAGGGGCCATGAAACCTGCCAGGCAAGAGCACAGGGCACACTCAGAGACATAGCTGCACGGCAGTGAGCACTTACACTTCCCTGGTGGTCGCAGAACTAATGCTCCCACATGCACATAGTGCAGGGTTCTCACACTATGATATTTGAGGCAGAAAATTCTCTGTAATGGGACTGCCCTGTGCACTATAGGGTGCTGAGCAGCACCCCTGGCCTCCATCCGCTAGTTAGCATCCCTCAGTCATGGCGACCAAAAATGTCTCCAGAATTGCCCATTGAGCCCTGGTTGAGAACCATGCTCTCCACACATGGTGTGAAGCCTCTTCTCCCCTTCAATACCCTATGACAGACAGAGCGGTGGTCTCAGACACAAGCGAGACCTGTGGGGTCATGGGTGTGTGTGGCATAATTGTTGCAGAGACAGGCACTACAGGATGCTTCCTGAAAGGGCACAAAAGTGCAGATTTAAGCTAAGATATTCTGAAGAGGGAGGGTACTGTCTCAGGGGCCACACTTCAACTGAAGCTGAGGGGTGCCCACTAAGGCCAGGGTATTGGCACTCAAGGAGGCCTTGTTTTTGACTGATTTGAGTCCATGTATTGGCACCCATCAATAGCACTTATTCTAGCTGACCCCTATTCCACACTTACTGTGTGTCAGGTGAAGGTGCAAAGTGATCTTTAAGCCTTGTAACACCAAGAAGTAAGTGCTATTACTTCTCCCTGTCATAAGAGAACTACCTTGCTCATAGTAACATTGATAATAGGTAACGAAGTAGGATTGAAACCCAGGCATCTGACCTCCCAATCACTACATCGTCCTTTGGTATGGTGGTTAAACCCGCTGCTAATTCACCTAATCGTCTTTGTGTAACTCAGTTTTCATCTGTACCGAAGTTATGCAGCCGTATTAAGAATTAGCTAATTCTACAAGGCTTGTTTCTAAAAATAATAGTATCCTGACCCCTCCTTCTTCACCTCATCTTCATCTCAGAATTGTTTGAGCTGGTTATTTTAGAATTAATATCCATACCTCTAAATCACATACTTATATTGCAGGTTTTGCAAGTCCGCTGGGGGCCTTCTCGCTTGACTCCCTGCTCTGCAAGTTGAAGTTCCATCCCTCTCTCCTCCACCACCATGCAGACGCTTTCCGTCCTCCCCGTCCTGCTGCATCATCTGGCTGGTCAGCACTCAGCTCACACTATCCTCTACTGACCCAAAACTAAACCTCATTTATATGTCCTTCTTGTGATGTATTCTTATTGGTTTTCCCAGGTTACCTTATCTTTTCTTTTATTTCTTTAGTTATTTATGTCCTTATTGTCAATGTGACCCTAAATTCTCAGACAATTCTCTAATCCCTGTCATGTTCTGATATATTAAATATTTTATCAATTCTATCCTCATGAGAAAGTCTCTTGGAACCTTCTTACCTTCTCTAATCTGGATTCTGGTGTGCAGCCAGCAGCCTAGAATCTTTCTGTCATCCTGAAACCCTTTGCCTCTCTGTGTCCTCCCTCCCAGATACACCACTTTTTGGTTGACTCCCTTATTTTGATAAGGTAGCTTCCTGAAAAAAAAGATGCTAAGGAAGTAAGTTCTTCAGAACTTTTGTGTTTGAATATGCCTTTATTTATTGTGCCTCAATATTTAACTAATAGTTTTGGTTGAGTATAAATTCTAGGTGGGAAATCATTTTCCCTCTTATTTTTAAGACATTTTCCACTGTCTCCTCACTTCCAATATTACCTTGGTGGGGGGTAATTGTGACCTTTTTATGGGTGAGGAAGTATAGGTGACTCTCCAAGTGCACAGAGACAGATCGTCCTGGGACCTGAAAAGTCCACCTATGCAGCCCAGTATTGGGTCCGTGTGCCCACGTACTGTGCTGTGTGACTCATATGTTCCTAACCATATGCTTTGTTCCTCTGTCTCTGATTTAAAGAAAAAAATGCCATGTTCAGCAAAGCAAGTAAGAACTTGTCAGATGTCTGTGTCTGGAGAAATCTAACTTCCAGGAACAGGTCGGATGCCCACCATTGTCTCATCTGCTCCCATGCCAAGTATGTGCCATATTTGGGGAGTTGAGGCCATGTGCTGAGCTCCGCATCTTGAAAGTCAGCAAGCTTTTGGCCTCCCAACTGTCTAACTTCCTAACTGCCACCATGTAGAGTCTGGCCCAGCACCTGGGAAGGGTAAACAAGCCAGTTTCTGGCGGCCATGGTTCTCTCCCCTGGCACCAAGGGTCGGTGTTACAGGCTGGCATGGGTGGCTTCTGTGCTTGGATGACTTTAGACATTCTGAGGTAAGCGAAGCTAATTGTGTCCATTTATTTCTGTTCCTTCAATGTACCCATGCTCATGGTAAGCTTCCAAGAGGGAGATGTTCTTGGCAACACTGACCAAGTTGATGTGACCTAAGAATCATTCTCCCCAAAGAGGTTACGAGAGTCAAATTCCATAGAACCTGGCCCTGAATGTACCTTTGTAAGTTCTGCTTTTCAGGGACTTATATTACTGTCCAGACTCTGTGAGAAAGGCATGTCCAACTGACCACAATTTCTAGATTAAAACAGGGTCCAAGAAATAGGGCAGCCAGACCACAGGCACCTCTGGTCTGCTTCATTCAACTTATTCCCAAATGTTACATCTTTATGTATCCCAGGGGTCTTCTGTAACTCCTGGGGCAAAGCAAGCACCAACAAATAATTGTTGTGTGAATGAATGAATGAATGAATGACTACTACTTCAGTCTAGTTACTGATCCTTCTGCATATTGACTCATCTTCCCCTCTAGGTTGGAAACTGGGGACAGAGAGAATGCCTTATATTTCCACTACATGTCCCACTGGGCTGGCACAGCACTATCCAAAGTGAGTCCCCTGTTTACGGTCAATTGCAGAGACTCAGAGGCTCGGGCTCTAGGTGGGGTCTAGGGTTGGGAGGGTGCCCAAGGCCAGGAGAAGGATGTAGAAGGCAGCCCCTGTGGCTTTGCTGGATGCCCCAGAGTTCTTATACCTTAACTTCGGCATTTGCTGCAGCTATCTGAGGGTCATTCCCTGCACTTGACCCCAAATGCTCAGGGCAATGTCCTCACATGCACGGGTCAAGAGAACCTCGGGCCTGGAAAGCCGCAGTCCCTCTCTTCAGAGTAAAGCAGAGTCTTGGCAGCCACAGAAAAGCCTACGGGGACCTCTGGTGGCAAGTGGGGCCCTCGCACTCGGCAGAAACAGGTTCAGCAGTGATCTTGAGATCAAATTAGTTTAAATCCTGGCTTTGAGGTCCTCTGGAGCTTTCTCCTAATGATCTGGGTCTCCCGGAAATACACGAGTGGTGTTTCCACTCATAGACTCACACCTGGGAGTGAACTTCATAGATTTGGCTGAGGATCCAGAAAATTCAAGGTAGGATTTTCCCTAAGTAAAGCCACAGATGAGGACAGACTCACTACAGTGACAGGTACCAACCCCGAAAGAGCCCAAAAGTCCAAGGATTGGGAGGATTCTGTGACACAAAACAAGAAAGCCATTGAAGGTGAAAGCTTTCATCATAGAGGGTGCAGTGTGTCAAACAAACAGTGATTTTTAGGTGGGGAGGGGTTGTCCCCACAGTGGGTACAAGCTTGTGCTGCAGCTGTGCGAGCACACTAGCCAGCCCCCTTGGTTTTTCATTCTGAAGGATGAGGGAGCAGCTCCCCTACAAAACCTCTCTCCTCCCCTGTCATCTCCCCAGCCACTGTGACCCCTAGGACCTCCAGAGCCTTGCCCCGCCCCCTGAGACAGGCTACCTTAACCCTTGCTCTCAGGCCCTTACCTGGGGTCCCTGCATAGCCCTTGGTCTTGGTCTGCCCTTCCTTTAGCTCCACGGCCAGTCCAAGGTCAGAAATTCTAACATTGCCTGAAAAACAAACATGGGCTGAGATTACATGCGGCTCCAGGAAACAAAGGCACCTGGTATTGCTGGAGCCCGCAGGAGCCAAGAGCCAGCCTCTGCACACATGCACACATGTGCACGCATAAATGTACGTGTTCACATGCATGTGCACATATGTACATGTACATGCACACATAACTACACCTGCTCACACACATGTACCTGTGCATGCACATACTCACACACAGGCATACACAGCAACACACATGTTCATGCACAAGTGCAGACATGTGCACATGCATGTTCATATACTCACTCACATGCACACACATGCACACTCCGGGGCAGAGAGGCCCAAGGCCTCAGCACCTAAGTGCCTATGCTCCCCATCCAAAGAACAGAGGGAATGAGAGTGACTTCACACAGGAAGCAAAAAGAAAAGAGTGACAGAGTGAGGATTTGGCCATAAAATATCAACTGTTTACCAATAGTTCCAGGCACTATAGATATCCTGGATTAACTTCCTATAAACCCATGTGCCTAATTATACACCACATTTCATCAAAGTCCATCCAAAATCTTCATCTGGAGATAATGTTGTTCTATCGCAAAATGGAGGAATGGACAATAAACAAACTTAAGATGTGTCTTCATGGTGCTTAAAGCTCTGATGAACCAGAGGGTAGCAGGGAGGGAGGAGGAGGAAGGTAGATGGGGGGAAAAATTTAAATCGTTTCTTCAATTAAAAAGTAAATCAATTTTAAAAAATAATAAATAAAGCTCTGATGAACACTTATCAAAATCAGCCCATCCCCCTATAGGTGACAAGTAGGGCTGGGGGGAAGGTGGGAGGGGAGGCCGGGCGAGGGGAGGCGCCTCACCGTCATTGTCCAGGAGCACGTTCTCAGGCTTGAGGTCTCGGTAGACGATGCCCCTCTGGTGCAGGTGCTCCAGGCCACTGATGATCTGGGCGGTATAGAAGATGGCGCGAGGCTCCTGGAAGCCGGGATTCTCCTCATCCACATTGTAGATGTGGTACCTGGAGGCAGACTATGCGGAGGCCTATGCTTTTCTGGCACAACCACAAGAGTGTGACCACAGTTTTGATGGAAGTAAAATCTTGGGAAAATAGTGAGGACCTCAAAATACCATGTTGTGTCAGCAAAGTGGTCATTTTGGGGCCTCACTGTCCAGTTTGAAGAGCCTGTGGCAATGCTATGACCTCGTGCCCTCATAGACGCTTCGCCACAAATATTAGAGGGGAGAAATGGGGCAGCGAAGCGCACTCCTCTCTCTTGCCTCTCTAGTCCTGGCCTGCAGAGGCTGGGAGATGGGCCCCAGAGCCATTTCACCATCACCAGCTGACCCATCGAATGCATGAGGGTGGAGGAAGGCAGAGGCAGTCCACATGAGCAACCTGAGTTACCTCAAATATAAGTAGCTAACACAGCCATGTGAGTGCTGGCTACTTCCCCTGACCCGAACACACAGACTCCTCAGGGGACCCGCAGCAGGGCCTCCCTCCCAGCCTCCAGCCTCCCCTATAACTTTCCTGTCATGTTTCCCACTACCACGTTAACAAATAAATGGAAATAAATTACTTAAACTGAATAGCAACATGGGAGAATAGAGGCAGACCAGAGAACTTAAAAGAAAAAAAAATAGAGAAACACTCAAATCAGCCTGAGCATGAGACAGCTAGAATAATAACAAAAATGGCTTTCATGTTACATTTATAATTATAATATAGTATAGTATAGTATAGCATAGTATAGTGTAGTATACTGTAGTATAGTATAGGTTTTTAGTATAGTATAATGTAGTATAGTGTATTATAGTGTGATATAGTATATTTTAGTTTACTGTATGCAGTATAATTTATTATAGTATACAATATAGTGTAGTATAGTGTAGTATGTATGGTATAGCATAATGTAGTATGGTATAGTATCATGATCATTTCTACTCTGTCAGGTTATTTGCACTTCCTAGACCCTTCTGACCCTCTTCTGTGTAACCTTACATGGGTTACTTAGTCAAGACCTGAGAATCATCATCTGGAAAATGAAGCCAACCAACTTACCTGGCAAAGTTCAGTGGAGATAAAACTAAATGGGATAATAGAAGTGCAGGACCTTGCAAATAACACAATAGCAACGCCCCCTTTTGTGTAAGTGACTGTGACACTCTAATAAGTGTCTCACTTGTGTTAACCTACACCCCACAACAACATTTGAATACCAGTGATATTCCTTATCTCCATTTTACAAACCAGCACACTGAGGCAAGAGTGGTGAGGCTGCCCAGCCAGCAAGTGGGTCTTTTCCTCTCTGAAGCCAGTAATCTGATTCCCCTGGGAGCCCAGGGCCGGGCCCTCAGATCCCTGGCAGATCCAGGCACTATACAGAACTGAAACACCCCATTCTCTCCACCAGTGGATGACAAAGCCAAGGTTCCCAAGGTTGGCCACATCACGTTCCCAGCTCTTCCATCATCCCCAAGAGTGGGTTGTTGATGAAGTTCGTCTTCATTTATATTCCTCTTAATACAAGGCCTCAACCCTCATGAGGTCCCATCTACCCCTTTATTCATCCATCTAACTAGCACCACATGGCCCTGCTACCCACTCCATTCACTGCTTCCCACCATCCACACAAACCTATGGTCTAGAGAGCCTTAATTTCACATGAGACTAAGGACACATCATTTCAAGTATCAGCAACCAGAAGGCAAAGAGCGGAGGATTTCGATGAAGGCACATCAAACGTCACCATGTGCTCTGCAGGTAGGAACAAGCCCCACTGGGCTCCAGGGACCAAAACTCAACCACTCTAGCCCTCCCAGTCCCAGCTCCCACATGGAAGAGAGAACCCCTGTTTACCTTAAGTCGCCTCCATTCATGATGGTCATCACCAGACAGAGGTCAGTTTTGGTTTCAAACGCATAGGCCAGAGAGACTATAAACCTGCTGTGTACTTTCGCTAGAATCTTCTTCTCTACCATAGCACCCTGAAAAGCAAGATGTTGAAAAGTACCCAGGTTTAGGCAGACAAGTGGCATTGTCATAAAAGACCAAGTCCCACAAGTCAGAAAATGTCACAGTAAACTAGAAACAGAGTTGCAAATACATTTTTAAAGTAGTTTGCATAAAGTAATTGCAAATAACTTATAAACATGCCTCACTCATGCCATTTCAGGGATAAAATCTTATGTGCAAATTCATCACGTACAGAAGACTTCCGGTTTCCCGGAGCCTCCAGCAAGGGCAGCTTCAGCTAACAAGTCTTAAAAATGCCAGGTGAAGTTTCCAGCACATCCTTTGGCTGACTTTCCAGCCAGTCCTTCCCTACATCTAACCAGCTTGCCCTGTCACAATCTCAGCCCCTTTTCTCTGGACAGTAGAGGATAACTGAGGTCCCAAGCCACCCTACATCTCTGTTCATTTTCTATCTTTATATTAAAATGTCCATCTAACATGCTTTTAAAAGTTGTGTTTGGACAAGGAAAGCAGCTTCCCTTTCTGAAGGAGGAATTCTTAATTAACATTAAATCTTAATGTTAATTCTTTCTATCCACACCACACGGGAAGATTTTAGGTTGACTTTACTGTATATAAAGTTCAAGGAAGGTCCTAAACTCAGGAGAGAAGAGATGGTAGTACTCTAATTGTCGAGTTAAAATCACAGGCAGACAGCTGTGAGGAATAACTGCTTGCCCGCAAAGTCCCATGGGGGAGAGCACCATGAAGTAACCCCCTGGGGAGGCGTGCTCTGTGGTTGCTGTCGTATGCCCCAAAAAGCTGCATTTGTCTCCGGCACAGTGCACTGTGCAGCAGGAAAGGGACAAGGAGCCATGAGGACAGAACGTGAGGCTGGGAGATGAGTCCCTAAGACATTAAGCAGCTTTCGCTGATCCTGCCTAAATGGGGTCTGACTGTAGTTAAAGAGAGCAGACCCCACTCAGAGCAACCTGCCTGTGCCTCCATTCACTCCCTGGCCCTGGGAAACAGCTGCACTAGGGGAACAGCCCGCACCCGGCATCACGGACAGGCTCAGCCTCACATAAAGGACCGGCACCAGCCCTGGCTCCATTCCCTGTGTGTTGTCCGTCACAGCAAAAGCCAGGGTGTGGGTGAGTTTCAGAAAGTTGGAGTAAAGAATTAGAGAACAATTTCTCACAGCCTCCCCCAACACTGCTACTGTACTTAGTGGTGTTGCTAAAAAAAAAAAAACGAGAAGGATAATAAAATGTGGAGCATCATCCACACCAACAAATGCGAAGGCTTTCTGAGGAGGGATGTCAGCAAACCCCGTTTGTGTTCAGTGTGAGGCTTGTGGTTAAGAGCAGTTGGACAAGCTGAGTCACAAGTCAGGAGGACCACAGAGCCCACACACCAACTCCTCCCTCCACTCCGCCCTGCACCAGGCACTCGGCTTGGCTCCCTGGTTCAGACAGGGCTAACTCAGGACAAAGAGACATAGATGAACTAGACACCAGTCGATGGCTGCGTGACAGGAGGGGTTCTGTGTCCAAAAGGTCAGCCAGTTGAGGGGTACAGCGGGAGCTGGACAAGGCAGCTGAGGACCCTCCCCGCCCATCCACCAGAGCTAAGAGCGTGCCCTCCGCGGTGAACGGCTGTGCTGCCCACCTGGTACCCCTTCCTCTTCTTCAGCCTCTTCTTATTAAGCTTTTTACACGCATACATCTTGCCAGTTGCCTTCATCTGGCAGGCTGACACCTCCCCAAAGCCACCTTTCCCCAGGACCCTGAAGTCCAGAAACCAGTCCTCCCCTGTGGGCTGGGCCTCCAGCCACTTCCACTGCAGGAACCTCTGGAAGTACAGGGTGTCCAGGTATTCTTGGAATGGGGCCTGGCTAAGGTAGGCCAGGGTGGCCTGCAGGAGGGGCTGGAAGAGCCCGTCCCCGCTCGCCACAAGCCCCTCCCGGACCTTCACCACCATTCCTTCATCCAGGAAGCTGCAAAAGAGTTTGGCCTGAGGGTCCAGGTACTCGGCCAGGATGGCCTGGGCCTTCTGTGACCGGAGGTCGTCATCAGCTGTGTCGTAATCCTCGATGTCCTTCCAGAGCTCCAGGGCCGGCACGTGCCTCTCATCGGCCTTCAGGAACTGCTGGAAGAGACGCTTGCCGATGGGCTGCTCTGAGCACAAACTCTGGAACTCCAAGTTCAGGCTGTCCCGGAGGCTCTCGCACTTGGAGAGAGGAGGCAGCTTGAGCTTGGCCAGGTACTTCTTGTCCCGGGAGGACGGGGCACTGCTCCCATCGAAGCTGCCCCGGGCGGCGATGAAGGCAGAGTTGGCGACCACCGTCTCCAAGGACCCGAAATCCATCCTGGAGCCCACCTCCCGCCTCAGGCACCAGAAGCCATAGGCTAACCCTCAGCACCCGTGTCCAGAGTGGGCCTCACCCACTGCCCTTGGCCTGTGCCCCTTCTTGGCTCTAGGGACAGGAAGCGTCCTGGCCGGTACAAGGATGACTGGGGGCCACGCCAGGAGCACCCAGGTAACCCAGCTGACAGCTCAGGCTAAATCCCAGCCCGGGGTTATGGAGGACACACTCAGGGCAATGAGCAGGTGCCAGAAAAAGACAATCCCCTAAGCTGCTCCCAGAAGGATTATGTGGCCGGCCGGCCTACTCCTTCCTCTGAGGCTGCCTCTGTCTTGACAGACCCCGACCCACAGGTGCACCTCACCGACGTCCCAGAGCTTCGGAGTCATTCTGAGCTGCCCTGTGCAGCCCTCTGGTCTCAGCAGCCAGGCAGACCTCCTGCTTGCTTCCTCGAGGGGACTCAAGGCTGAACCGAAGGGAGAAGGGAGCCCCAGGAGGAACATTAATTTATAAAGATGGCTGGTTGTTTTTCCTAGTGTATTTCATTTTCTTCTTAGGGAAAAATAGCAAGAGAAGAAAACCCACTGATAATAGGAATTTAGAGAGAGAGAAACCATAGTGAACAGATTCCTGGGGTGTCCCCTGGTGAGACCACTGGCCCAGGGAACCGATCCGTATGTGAGGACTAACATTTGTCCTGACCTGACACTGAGAGCAGCTGTGCTCGCAAGGCCCGCCGCTGGCTCTGAGGGCCGAAGGTGACCCTGGCGCTTGCTGAGAGTCAGCTCCACGTCAGTTCCCTCTCTCACCTGCACTGTGCCTGAAAAGCCAAAATGCCAAGAGAAGCATTCAGGTGACATTAAGACAGAGAAGCTGGAGACCCCCGAGCTAGACCCAGCGCCGAGACCCCACACACAGAGAGGCAGGAATGAAAGGGGAATAAAGAGGCCAGGAGCGCATGTAGGACGCACCTGGGGCACAGCTAGAGCATGCTTTAGAGTCGTCAGGGGCACACCTGGAACATACCTGAGGCATATGTGGGACACACCTGAGGTATACCTGGGACACTCCTGGGAGTCACCTGGAGCACAACTTAAAGACACCTGGAGCACACCTGGGACACATCTGGGGTACATTTATGGATGCCGGGACCAACAGAAGGTCACAGCTTTGTCTGTCTGTTCAAGTACACAGCAGGAGCTCAGCAAATGTTTGGGAAAGGATGTCAAAAAGTGAGTAAGAGGTTGGTTCTAGTTTAAAGAGGGGAGGAAATGCAGTTTCAGAACAAAGAATGCCATGGCCAGAAGAGGCTGGGGGGCTGCCCAGCCTACCCATCTGTTCCACGGTAAAGGGGAGTGTCTTGGAGGGCAGTGAGAGCCTGCAAGTGGGTGTGGAAAGACAGGTGGGCTTCTCTATAGGACTGGGGAGGCAGAAATGAGAACTTGCTGGCTGAGCAGCCATTGTCCTTCTGCCCAATGAAGTGGGTTGGAGGGTCCAACCCAGCCACTTAATAACAGATGACCTTGGGCCAATCACTTGAACCCTTCCTGCCTTCTCAGTCATGGTTCAAATGGGACAGTGGTGCCCATGATGTTTTGTAGAATGGAGCATCCCCTGCTACCATTTCCCACAGTGTGTCCTGGGTCACCTGAAGATCTTGCCAAAATAAAGATTCTGCTTTAGTAGCCTGGAAAAGGTCTCTCACAAGCTCCCAGCTAGTGTTAACATTGTCAGTCAGGACCCACTGCGAGAAACCGGGTCTGAGGAAGACAACTCCCATTGTGTTAACACCGAGCTACATCCTGGGGAAGGGCAAGCATTGAGTTAAACAAAGTTAAATATGTTTCCTATCAAGGAACTTATTTAGAGATTTTCGAGTGAATTTGGCTTTCTAATAGGGGTCAAGTATTCAGTGTCTCTCAAACTCATTTAGCTCTGGGACCTCTCTCCTTACATAAATTAACTTTTTGAGGGGAATAACTGTAGATTCACTTGCAGTTATAAGAAATGACCCAGAGAGATCACATGCACCCTTCACCCAATTTCTGACAATGGCAACGTCTTGTCAGACTAAAGCACAGGATCACAGCTGGGACACTGGCCTTGACCAGACAACACACTGAACATTCCGTCCCCACAAGGATCCCTGCTCCCTCCCACTCCACACCCTCCCGAACCCTTGAAAAATACTCGTCTATTCTCTATTTCTATAACTTTGTCACTTCAAGTATGTTCTATAAATGGAATCGTACAGTACACAACTTTTTGAGTTTGGCTCTTTTCACTATGCACAATTCTCTGGAGATTCATCCAGGTTGTTGTGTGGATCAGAAGTTTTATTGCAGAGTAGTATTCTATGGTATGGATGAACCATGGTTGATTTAACCATTCACACATTGAAAGACATCTGGATTGTTCCTAGTTTGGGGCCACCATGAATAAAGCTGCTATAAACAGTCATGTACAGATTTTTGTGTGAATATAAATTTCCATTTCTCTGAGATTAATGCCCAAGAGTGTAATTGCTGAGTTGCATAGTAATTGTTTGTTTAGTTTTTTAAGAAACTGGCAAACTATTTTTCCATTTTACATTGCCACCAGCAACATATGAGCGATCCAGTTCCTCAGCATGCTCCCCAGCATTTGGTATTGTCACTATTTTTTATTTTAGCTATTTTGATATGTGTGTCGTGGTATCTTATGGTTTTAATTTGCATTTCCCTAATGGCTAATGATACTAAACATCTTGCTATGTGTTTATTTGCCATCTGTATATTCTTTTTGGAGAAATGTCTCTTCATGTCTTTTGACCATGTTCTAACTGGATTGTTTACTTTTTTTGCTATTTTGAGTGTTTTTTTTTTTTTTAAATCTATCTTAGATACTAGTCTTTTGTTGGATTTGTGGTTTTCAAATACTTCCTCCCAGTTATAGCTTGTCTTTTCATCCCCTTCACAATGGCTTTCACAGAACAAAAGTTTATTTTGTTAAAAGTCCAATTTATCATTTTCCTTCCTTTTATAAATTGTACTTTTGCTGTCAAGTCTAAGAACTCTTTGCCTAGCCCTAGATATTGTAGATTTCCTCCTATGTTTTTTTTTTTCAAAAAGTTTTATATTTTTACATTTAAATCCATAATCTACCTTGAGTTAATTTTTTACAAAGTATGAGACTTAGTTCAAGGTTCATTTTTTGCCAATGGATGTCCAATTGCTCCAGCTCCGTTCTTTGAGGAAGTGGTCCATTTCATCAAAGTTGTCATGTTTATATATGCAGAGTTGTGTACAGTACTTTCATATTATCTTTTTGATGTCTGCAGGGTCTGTAGTCATACCATGTTTCATTCCTGATATTGGTTATTTATATCTTCTCTCTTGCTGTAGGTTTGTCAATTTTATTGATCTTTTCGAAGAACCAACTCTTTGTTGTTTCATTAACTTCCACTTTTGCTTTTGTTTTTAATTTTATTGGTTTCTCCTCTTTTACCTCTTCCTCCTGCTTGCTCCCCACCCCACCCTTCCTAAGTTTTTGAAGTAGAAACTTAGATTCTTGATTTGAAACTTTTCCTCTTTTTTAATATATTCATTTAGTGCTGTAAATTTTTCTGTTAACACAGCTTTACCTGTGTTCCACAAATTTTAGTGTTATATTCCATCTTCATTCAGTTTCATGTATTATTTTAAATTTTCCTAAGGCTTCTTTTTTGACTCATATATTATTTAGAAGTGTGTTGTTTAGTTTTCACATGTTTTGAGATTTTTCTGTTATCTTTCTGTTATTAATTTTTAGTTTGATTCATTGTGGTTGTAGAACACTCTGTATGATTTCATTTCTTTCAAATTTGTTGAGCTTTATTTTATGGCTCAGAATATGGTCTGTGTTGATAAATGTTCCATGAACATTTAACAACAAAGTGTATTTTGCTGTTGTTAGGTGAAATATTTTACAAACGTCAATGGTATCCTGTCGATCGATGATATTGTTGAGTTCTATATCCACACTGATTTTCTGTTTAGTTGTTCTATCAACTGTTCATAGAAGAACATTGAAATCTCTAAAATTGTAGATTTGTCTCTTTCCCCTTTAAATTCTATCAGTTTGCTTTACATATTTTCAGCTTTGTTGTTTGGCACATACACATTAGGATCTTCTTAGTGGATTGACCCTTTATAATTATCTAATGTTTGTCTCTGGAAATTTTCTCTGCTCTGAAGTCTATATTATATGACATTACTATAGCCACTCTTGGTTTATTTGGTTACTATTTGCATGATATATCTTCTTTCATTGTTTCCCATTCATCCTGCTTGTATCATTGCATTTGAGGTGAGTTTTTATAGTTAGTATATAGCTAAGTCATTTTTAACCCATTCTGTCAGTCTCTGTTTTTTAATTGGTGTGTTTAGACCACATTTAAGTAATTATTGCTATGTTAGAGCTCAAGTCAGTCATTTTTCTGTTTGTTTTGTTTTACATTTCTTTGTTTTCTTTTTTCTTTTCCTGTGGGTTCTTGAAATTTTTTAGAATTCAATTTTATTTGTAGTATTTCTGAATGTCCCTTTATATAGCTTTTTATTGGTTGCCATAGGCACTATGTTATATATGCATCACTTTTCATATTCTTTGTTCTCGTTTCATCAGTTTGAGTGAAATATAGAAATGTTACCTCCTTTTATCTTCCTCTGTTTATAATTGTCTTAATTTTTTCAGCTGTATAAATTTGGAACAATATTAGGCAATGTGATAATTTTCGCTTCAACCATCAAACATAATTTGGAAAACTCAGGAAGAAAAGGAAAGCCTACAGTATTTACTTATATTTTGTTTACTGTATTATTTCTTCCCTCCTGGTGCTCCAATAAACCTTCTTTCAATGTTCTCTTTCTGTTTTGAAAACTTCCTATAGCCATCCTTTTAGTATAAACCTACTGATTGCAAATTATTTTACTTTTCTTTTCCTTCATTTGAGAATGTCTTGATTCTCCCTTCATTCCTAAAAGATGTTTTTGCTACATTTAGGATTCTAGGTTGACAATACTTTTGTTTCATCATTTGAATAATACTGTACAACTTTCTTTTAGTTTCTGATAAGAAATCTTCTGTCATCAGATGGTTTTTCTCTGGAAGCTTTCTAGATTTTGTGTGTGTGTGTCTTTAATTTTCAGAAATTTAATCATGATGCATTTGGCATGGATTTGATGGGGCATGGTTATTCTGTTTGGGGTTCACTCAGCTTCTTGAATCTATAGGTTTATGTATTTTGCCAAATTTGGGGAGTTTACAGTTATTTCTTTGAGTAGTTTTCAGCCTTGCCCTCTTACTTTTCTCTTTCTGGAACTCTTATGACACAGATGTTTGATTTTTATTTTGGTCCCCCAGGTCCCTGAGGCTCTATGCATTTTTTCCAAGTCTACCTTCTCTCTATTGTTCAGAAAAGGTAATTTCAATTGCTTTTTTCCCCTCCATGTCAAAGATTCTTTCCTCTGCCCCCTCCCTTCCCCTGTGAAACCAATTCTTTGAGTTTTTAATTTGGTTATTCTTTTTTTAATATAAAAATTCCATTTGGTTCTTCTTCGTATCTTCTATTTCTTTCCTTAAACTCAATTTCTTTGCTGAGGCCTTTTATTTTTTTATTTATTTCAAGCAGGTTTGTAATTGCTCACTCAAATAATTTTGTCATTGCTCCTTTAAAATTTCTGTCGGGTAACCCCAACATCTCTTTCACCTCGATGTTGCCATTCAATGATTGTCTTATTTTAATTCATTTTGAAATTTTCCTGGTTCTTGCCATGATGAGTGATTATCAACTGAAATCTAGACATTTTCCTATGTTCCTTCAGTTTTAGCTGGCTTTCTCTGACTCTACTCCAGCAGTAGAAGAGAATCAGGCTCCATCTCATTACTGCCAGGTGGGGGTAAAAGTCTAGGCTCCTCACTTGGGAATCTGAGGGTGTGCTCTACACTTTGTCTGGAGCCCACTCTTAATGAGGCATCAGTCCTACATTTTTACAGCATGCAATGGGGGAAGCTGCCCTCTACCAGCGTCCCCTCCCCCTGCCTCTCCTTCCCATAGGCATGTGTCCAGAGAAGGTCATTCTGATAATGTGTGTGCAGTTCAGCACATACTTTTATGCTTCTGGGAATTCAGATACCAAGTAGGGAAGGTTTAGTTCAAAGACTTCCAGAAAGAGTTCATATTTTGCTCATTTCAAGAGCATCTCTATGCTTCACAAACAAGGGTGGCATTTATTCCGTGGACAACGGTTGCTGCACTTATCTTCAGGCCCCAGTACTCGGGGTAGCAGACCCACAGGTTGCGGACAATTGGACTGCAAGCTAATAGAACCACACTCTGTGTTCTACTGCCCTAAAGTTCCAAAGTTGTGAATGGGAACAGTGTTAAGGAAAAGGCTTAGGATTGGCCCATTAAGAAATTAGGAGTCTAGCTAAAATGGTACAATTCCATCTGAATTAGATGCTCATTTTACTGATAAACTCTAAATCATCCATGAGAAAATGAGGCAGAATAATATCTAGAGGGTTTTTCATTATTCTTCCTACCAAAGAAATCTTCAGATTTGGTTACATAGGTCCTTCAGAGGGAACGCCTAGATGTGACAATGAATTAAATTCTAGGTTTTTCTGTACAAAACTCATTATTTCCATTGGGTTTTGACTGAGATATTTGTAGAAAGCCTTCTGCAGCACATTATATCTGCCTGGTATTGGCCTTTCAACCTAACTGCAGAGATGTATGCCCCAGGGAGCAGATGTCACAGCCCCAGCTACATACACCACTAAGGCCTCTAGCCAGTGGTTCTGGTCACACATCAAGATGGTCTCAGGGGCTTGTTGTTCTCTGGAAGCTCAGGACACCTAGTAGCTTGGCTTGCTCAGAAACTCAGGGGTGGGACAGGTGTCAGGCGTTTTCAAGGTGACTCCAACATGCTGCCAGACCGAGCATCCC